>JAPDPK010000211.1:540000-904609 GCA_031772115.1 Heritiera littoralis
ATTTTATGAAATTATTTGGTGTTCAATTTCATTTGAAATCATGCAAATCTGTGGTAGTACGACTGTTATGTAAACTTTGTTTAAGTGTAAGGAGGTTAGGGTATTCGCAGCTGTTATGCTGCCAGAACTTCCTCAATAATTTTCTATAATATCATGAAATATTTTATATGCATAAATTGAGTGAAATTGTGTATTTTGGAATTTATTTCCAATATTTTCCATAAATTGGTATTTTACCAAAAAATATTAATTAAATATTTATGTAATTAAATTTTATTAAAGTGAGATCATAGATGCGTTCTTTAAAATATTTTATAGTAAATTTGAACGTTTATAAATTTTCTCACTGAAGCATGAATATTTTACTAACTGTTTTCACTGTACTGTTAAATATGAATTTAAATACCTTTTTAGAATTTTATTAATTATAATAATATTTATTTAATTTCCTTAAAGGTATTTTCCATTTCAAATAAAATGATTTGAGAGTGTTAGGCCCCATGATCATGCTCACTGTTTACTGTACTGTTACTGTGCTGTTGATATTGATTGTATCTTTAGCGTCTCAATGTCACCTGATCACTGTTCACTGAGGACACCCTATAGTCTATGGCCATAGATTCACGTGTTACTGTTTCCCTTTGGGGATAATTATAATATGATTTATTTAGGGTGTTGCCTAGTCTCAACCTACTATTAAATGTTTACTGAACTGTAATTTACCGTTAAATGTTTTACTGAATTGTACTGAAATAATACTGTTTATTGAATTGAAAACATTTATGAAATTATTACTAATTTTGAAATATTTACTGAACTACTATGGTGATGTGAAATTTAAGTGTTTACAGTAATGAACTGTTTCTACATTGTTTACTGAATTGTTTTATTGTACTGTCATTGAATTGATTTTATACTGTTACTATTGTTTGATTTAACCATTTCCTGTACTGCTTTTACTGCTGTTACTGTTATGTGTTTTCAAGTGTTTACTGAAGTGTTTAATTAAATGGTTTTATTACCATTTATTTATTGAAAACTTTATTAAATTATTTTATAACAACAATTTATCAATTACTCCCTATAGTCGCTTTGGATTTCTGGAACAAGACAGGTATTTCAAAATACCTTCCATGCTCCATCCAGATTGCCTGACCGACTATAGTATTCTTCCCATTACTGTGCTTAGTGAACTATTAGGAAAATAAATGTTTTCGAGCATATAGTCTTCGTTATATCAGTCTTGCATACAATTCCTTTACTGAACACATTTTGCTCACCCCTTTATTTTCCACTCCATAGGATACCATTATTGGTTAAGAGATATACCATGTTATCGGTTGCATTTTCAGTTACCCAAGATTGCATAGTATCGATCCTGAAGGTATTTGCATTTTCTTTTATATATTCAGATTTATTGTACAGTATTACTTAATTTGTAAAGTAGGAATAGGGGATGTAAAGTGTTAAGGAATATTGTTAAATTATATATTCCTGTTTTATAAATTAATTACAGTTTACTGTTTATCACTATTACTGTTTTCAGTGTTAAAGGCATCACAGACGACCCAATCATAAATTATGTATAAATTATGTAATACACTGTATATTTGGACTGTTACAGAAACAACAAATAGTGTCACGATCGTCTGTTGAAGCAAAGTATAAGGCAATGGCCAATGCCACTTGTGAATTCATGTGGTTTTTCTCACTTTGTAAGGATCTATAGCTTGAACATCCTGGACCAGCCATACTATATTGTGACAATCAAGCAGTATTGCACATAGCAGTCAATCCAGTTTTTCACGAAAGGACAAAGCATATAGAGATAGATTGTCACTTGGTACGGGAAAAGATTCAAAAGGGATTCTTGAAAACTTTAAATGTAAACTCCAAACATCAGCTCGCAAACATGCTTATAAAGGCCCTCCATCCAGCACAATTTTCTTTTCTCCTTGACAAGATGGGAGTAATTAATGTATACTCTCCATCTTGAGGGGGAGTATTAGAAAACGTAATAAAGGTATCTTAGACAATATGGCCAGTAGAATTATGTAAGAATTTGTTTACTGTATTTTGTAGTTTACATATTTTTCAAATTTCCCGCGCTTGTAAAAAGGGGTCATGAGACTGTTGTTTCTTCAAGCATGAGCTTAGCCAATATATAAGTTAATGCTCTGCCAGTCATTTTTCACCACTGAATGAAGATGCTTCTCTGATCATCTGGATTCCATATTCTTCGTTCTTCATTCTCTAATAGCCTTCACTTTCATTTTCCTCCATGAACGATTAGGACTCTTTTCTCTTTGTTTCTTTGTGGAAAAGAAGGATGCTTCCTTTCAGTTTTCAATACCTTTTGCCTGTGCTTAATTTGATCTTCTTCAATTAAAACTTGAGGAATTTAGGATGGGTTTTTGAATTTTTATTATAATGTTTCATATATTCCACTTTTTTTGGTTTTGTTGATATTCTCTTATATTGATTAGAACTAGTTCTTATTCGTGCGATGCACGAATTAGTTTTAATTATTTAAATTTGTAAACATATAAAATAATAATATTTAATTTATTTGTTTAAAGTATATATAAATACATATATATATGATATAATCAAGATATTTAATCATAAAAAATTAAATATATATAATTAAAAAATTATAAAATTCAAAATAAACAAATATTCAGAAGAATAAAAAATAAAAACATATTATAAATAAAATTATTGAATACATTAACAAAATGTTAAAATAGAAATTAAAAGTATATTTTAATAATTTTCAAGGATTAGAGTACATTTTTAGGTATATTTTTATTATTGACATGAATAATCATTATTATATGTAGACACCGAATTTTGTCCGAAGAACTTTAATTAAAAAAATTAAAAAATTAAAAAAAATAATAAAATAAAAAATAAAAAGAATAATAATAATGAAGGAAATAAATTGGGTGAAATTAAATTTGAAAATTCATTGCCCAAAATAAAAAAAATAATAATAAAAAGGAAATAAGTTAAAAGGGTCAAACAAGAAGTAAATGACAAAATAAAGATTCCATAATTTTGGGGTCAATACATTAAAATTAGGATTTTTCTTTCTAAAAATGAAAAAGACAAAAAGTAATACAGGAGGCTTACACGGTTTTGAAGGAGGATTTTTGGTTTTAAAAGGACAGAGCCTGCTAGGTTTAGGGGAGGAAAAAAAAAAAGAGACACGGAAAGGGAAAAAAACCCTACTTCCTCGACACTTCCCATCATCAGCATCTCCAAAGATTGCTGCTGCCTTCCCTTCCCTTAGCCGACCCCATCATTCACAGCAAGCATCACTGTACCTTGCACGCTGTAGCCATACCACACCGCATCGCTTCCCTGCATGTTTGCATTGTGACCAAGCCACTACATGCACCACCTTCTTCGCCCTTTGTGCTGTGTCCACCATTATCCTTGAACATTCTTCATAACTTTACTTACCTGTTCATCATCACTGCTGTGCCCCAAACTTGCACCAACCTACCTTCATCATCGCACTTTACTGCAAGTTCCACCGTTTCACGCTGGTTCAGCATCATCGCCCTTGTTTTTGGTTCGGTCTTCTGCTGTATCGCCGTTCCTGCTCCAGCCCAACATTGCTCTTCTCTGTCACTCCACTGTTGCCTTGTTGGTTCGACGCCTATTGCTGCGCTGCCCATTGTTCCTTGCTCCATTGCTGCACGTTGCTTCATCGCCCTACCACTGGTTTTCTTTCCTTCTTTGTCGTGCGCCCTGCACTGCCCACCACTGCTGAGTTGCCGCACGTCCCTTGCTGCATCATCGTTTCTGCATCTGCCATTACGCTTCATCGCCTTCTCTTGATTTGTTGCTGCTGCCGTTTTGGAGTAAGGAGAAGCAAGACTGAATCTTGCTATAAGCTTGCAATCATAAAAGAAGGTAGGAACAAAAGACAAGAAAAGAAAAGAAGGAGCAGCAGTCCTGCCAGTAGGGAAAAGGAAGTTGTGATCTGCGTGAGGGAGAATCCAAAGAATTAAAAATTGGGTCAGCTTGTTAAGTCGGCCTGGTCTGCTTCGTCGCTTGATCGTTGCCGCTTCTGCCCACATCACTTTGTTTCTTTGCTGCGCCAGGCACCCACCGTTCCAGCTCTGCACCGAGTTTCGTCCTTCCTCTTCACCGTGAACACCGCAACAAAACCGATAGAAGAGACGTGAACCATATAGAAAAGGCAGGCCATCAAAACGCCACTGTCTCGACAGAAAAAGGAGGTAAGTCTAAGCATATATTTGATATATTTTAAAGAAACCATCCTGTTGCTATTATTTGTTTACTTGTTGGTTTATTAAAGTCCTTCATTTATTATGTATATGTTAGAAATGTCAATTCATATATGCTTTGTAAAGTTTTATTTTTGAAGTGATAATTATTCATAGATAATAAAAATTCAAATATATAAAAACAAAAAAATATAATAAGTAATGAATAAATAAAAGTATTTTTAGAAAGAATAAAATAAAGCTTATGAAATTGTTAATATTAAAAGAATAAAATGAATAATTTCCGAGGATGAGATTCTAAAGAGTCACAAATGGTTAACATTTGGAAATCTCTAGGTGAGGAGATTTTTCTTAAATCTCGCCAGAATGATGGAAGATTTAAGTAAAATTTTCAATATTAATGAATTACGTTTTTAATATATATATTTTTTTAATAATAAAACGTAAGATTTAATAATAAATTGAAAGTAAACAAAAATTGTTCCGAGGATGAGATTCTAAAGAGTCACAAATGGTTGACATTTGGAAATCTTTAGGTCAGGAGATTTTTCTTAAATCTCGCCAGAATGATGGAAGATTTAAGTAAAAATTTTCGATATTTATTTTTAAAATAATTAATAGTGAAAAGAAAATAAAGATTATTAATAAAAAGAGTTAAAATAATAAATAATAACAACTTAATAGAGAATGAATGAGGATTATTCCAATGATAAGAGTCCAAAGAGTCACAAATGGTTGACATTTGGAATTCTTTAGGTAAGAATTTTTCTCAAAGTCTCACCAGAATGATGGAAGACTAAGAGAATTTTCGATATTAATAATCTAAATTTATTTCTCGAATTAAATAAACAAAATAATAAAAGAGATAAATAAAATTAAATGAAAAAATAAATATTAGTTTAAAATAAGTTGAGAAAATTTTGATCCGACGACGGAGCCTCTTTAAGCAAGTCAAATGGTACTACTTGAATACTCCTGAGGTGAGGATAAATTTTCAAGGAATTCCGCCAGAATGATGGAGAGTTTCTTAGAAAATTTACCAATATTTAATTATTTGGAATAAATAGAAAATATGACAAATTAAGATTATTCAAACAAAAACATCTCAAGATAGCATAAGATTAATTAGGTACCATTCTAGGATGGGCATTGTGAGGGTGCTAACACCTTCCTCACGTGTAACCGACCCCCGAACCCTAAAACTGAAAATGAAGATCAATCCTTATCCTTAAATGAGAATAGGTGACCAATCACACCTAGGCTAAAAAAATGATTGGTGGCGACTCCATTGAACCATGTCTAGCGGTTAGGTCTAGGGCCTAAAGTCGTTACGACATTATATATATATGCATTTTATATACATATAATATATATATATAAAAAGAATAATTATAACATAAAAGTATTTATATTTATATCTGAAAGCATAGTAATTTGTGCAATACACGTAACATATATATTTATAAATTTAGATGTTTTATACATAAATTGTATTTATTTAGAAAAATAATAATTTTAAATATTTAAATAATATATGTGTTATTGATATCTTATTTTTATACTTTTCAATTTTGTTAATAAAATATTTTTTAAATAAATTAAAATTATTTTGTTAGCTTTAAATTGACATATGTATTTTGAAATGACAAAAATTTAAGTAATATTAAGTGTTTGATTCTATAATGTAAATTTGCTTTACCAATCATATGAATTTCTCAAACCACTTTAAGTCTACATATCAAAGTTTAAGACTAATTTAATTATATATTCTTATTGGTCTTAACATTTTGCAAAATGATTTTGAATATCTTCATCAAGTAATTTTCTTAAGACCTTATTGAACACAACTTTAGAAAATTGCTTAATGAGTTTTTGGTCTATGTTTTCATTTGAGAAAGTCAAGAAAAACTCCCACAAAATTCTAAAATGTTTTGGGATGAATTAGAATCAAGGTCCACATCATTTCTAACCCAAATTAGCCCAAAAAAGTGCAGGAAAAGCATGAGGGATCGATCCACTAGGATGAAGGATCCATCCCCAAATGACAAAATGCTCCTAGGAAGCAAAATCAAGCAAAAAGGAAGCATGGGATCGATCCCCTAAGGGAAGGGATCGATCCCTTCATGGTAGAATGCCTTGGAAGCTTGCAAAGAAGCATAGGATCGATCCCCTAGGTCAAAGGATCGATCCCCTACCTCAAAAATGCATTCCAACGGCTAATTTTTGTGAGATATAACGGTCACATTCAATTTTGGCTCCAACCAACGTTTAGAAACCATCCAAGGGACTATAAATAAAGGCTTGGAGCTCAAAGAAGCAAAACGAACAGCTGAGCAACATCTTTCTTCATCTTCTCCATCTTCCTCAAGCCTATCAAAATCACAAGTGCTACAAAGTTTTCATATTCTATCATACTCATCATCTTTGTATAGTGTAGCACAAATATTGTATAGGATTTCTCTTGTGCTTAACCATTGTAATCACTTACCTACCTAGAGGTCTCTCTTTGATTACATTCCTTGTAAACACAAACACACCTTGTAAATGGGAGATTTCTCTTCAGCCTTAGAAAAAGAGGGAGGTTTCTCTTTAACCTAGAAAAAGAGGGAGGTTTCTCTTGAGCCTGCAAAAAGAGGGATTGTAATACAAATTCAAGTTAGTGGATTTGGGGAAAATCCTTGGGATCGTCTCAAGGCAGAGAACATAGGCAAGGTTGCTGAACCTCTATAAATCGATTGTTTACATCTCTCTTTCCCTATTCTCTTTACTTATTTGCATTTTATATTGTGATTGTTGAATTGTATACTTGAGTAGCCTAGAGCACTTAGAAAACTTCAACATAGGCTAGAGAATTTAGAAGAATCGAAAAATGAACCTAAGAGTACCACAAAACTGATTCACCCCCCTCTCGGTTTAGCCTATAGAGCTAACAATTGTATCAGAGCTTAGGCTCAAGATTGATTTGGATTAACATCCATCGAGCAAAGCGATCATAGATGGCTCATTTGAACATCGGTACACCCCTAGGAGAAGAGGGATACTCATTAGTTAGACCTCCACTATTTAATGGAGAAAATTACTCATATTGGAAAACATGAATGATGTTATTTGTGCAATCAAATGATTATGAAGTGTGAAGAGTTATAATTAATGGTCTCAAAATTCCAATGAAGAAAGTGGATGGAAAGGATGTCCCTAAGAGTGAGGATGAGTGGGACTCAAATGATATGGGATTGGCACAATTGAATGCCAAGGCGATGCATACTCTCTTTTGTGCGTTGGGCCCAAATGAATACAATAGAGTCTCTATATGTGAGAATGCTAAACAAATATGGGACAAATTGGCCATTACACATGAAGGGACCAATCAAGTTAGAGAAACCAAAGTAGGTATGCTCACACATGATTATGAACCTTTTAGGATGAAAGAAGATGAGTTCATGAGTGATATGTTTACTAGGTTTAATGATATAATAAATGGATTTAAGGCTTTAAGCAAGACCTATTCTAATGTAGAAATGATTAAGAAAATCTTAAATAGCTTGCCAAAATCTTGGGAGGCGAAAGTAACCACAATAGAAGAATCTAAGGATCCTAACACCTTGTCTCTAGATGAGCTTATGGGCTCCCTACTCACATATGAAATGAAATTAAAAAGAAGTGCCTTCATAGAAAGTAGGAGTAGCTCTTAAATCATCTACTCATGAAATCACTGGAGATGATAGTGATGAGAGTGGAAATGAGGAAGAAAAGGAAATGGCAATGTTTGCCAAAAGATTTAATAGATTTATGAGAATGAAGGAGAGAGAGAATGATAGGAGACATCAAAGAAGAAGGGTAATAAGAGGAGAGTTAAGTAGGAAAGAAAAAGACCTTTTAGTGTGGTATGAATGTAATGAACCAGGTCACACTAAGCTAGATTGCCCCTTACTTAGGAAAGAAAAGGATAGGAAACCTAAGAAGAAAGCATTTGTGGCTTCATGGAGCGATAGTGATAGCTCTGATGAGGAAAATGTAGATGATGAGGTAGCCTACTCATGCTTTATGGCTGTTAGTGATGATTAGGTTAGTTCTAGTTCTAGTGAAGATAATGATTATACCTTTGGCGAACTACAAAATGCCTTTAATGAACTAGCAAATGAATTTCAATGCATGAACTCCAAATATAAAAAGATTATTGCTAAATAGAAAATAAAAAATGAAATGCTATTAAATGCCAAACTTGAATTTGAGAAGAAATTAGAAGAAGCAAACTTAGAAATAAATAAGTTGAATGAAAAGAATACAAATTTGCATAACTCATTTTTTAAGTTTTATACGGGTCAACAAAAATTGGATCACATGCTTGAGACCCAAAGAGCTTTCTTTGACAAAGATGGGCTAGGATATAATGCAATACATAAAGAAACTCATCTTAAGAATTTTCTTGTAAACAAAAATTCTATGCATAATACATCACTCACATGCTCACTTTGCAATAGAATGGGACACTCATCAAGCATGCACTTATAGAAAAACCACATTTAGAGGAAGAGTAGTTAGAAAAATGTGGGTGCCAAAGCATGTTGTAAATAATGAAGAATTGAGTTTGAAATGGATCCCTAAAGGATCTAAAATTTTGAACACTAACTCTCATGGACCCAATAAAATTTGGGTACCAAAACATGCTTGAATTTGTTTGGTGTAGGAGTGTTAGAGCATGAAGTTACAAAGAAACAATGGAGTTCAAATGCTTTACACACCTCCATGGAGTTTACTTATGCCAATAAGAAAGAGGAAGAGCTTGAGAAATCCATCCTTAGCAAAGTCACAACAATTCCTCAAAGAATAGCTAAAGGTGGATTCAACAAATCATGGCAAAGCACTCTTAAGCAAAGGAGTATTGTAAGCTTAATTTCTTACTCCTTAAAATTTTTATTGATTAAATTATTTGTGCCTTGATGAGAAATTTTGTTAATGATCTTTGATGCATTGTGAGTAGAATGCTTGAACAAAAGGCATGATAAATGATTTTTGATTATTTTGCAGACAATTCTTAATGATTGGATAAAAAGAATGTAACATGATTTTGAAATGATATTGTGTGATTTGAGCAAGTATGAGATGTGTTGATAATATATTTATTTGCTCCAAAATTGTCAAATATGTCATGTATGCAAAATGCCATGTCATAAGCATTAATGAGGAATTTGGATATTAGAAATCATGGCATGATGTTCACAAGTGTGGTGATTTGATGATATATGCACTTAAATTCTATGTGAACATGTTTGTTTTGACATATTTGTATTTTCCAATGTCTTAGTTTTGCCAACATATGCATAGATTACAAAATGACTCTTTTTGAGACCAAAAATGTGTTTTATGGTGAAAATTCTTCCAAAATTGTGAAATCTATTGTTAAATGATTTTTCATCCATATTTTTCATTCATACAAGTCCAAAATCATGTTACACAAATATTTAAACCTTTACTTGGACTTAAAATACTCAAAAGCAAAGTTTTGGCACCTCAAAAGTTGAATTTTCTATCAAAATCCTGCAGAAATTGGATAAGGGATCGATCCCTTCACATGCAGGATCGATCACCTTTGGCAAAATGTAGAAAACTGCATTCTGAAAATAAGGGATCGATCCCCTTCCCCTTGGGATTGATCCCCCCAAGGCCAAAAGCCTTCCCTGCACATTTTAAACCGAAATTTGGGAGGATCTTTTGCTATTTTCACACTTCCTTTCGTCTAAGTTTAAAATTCATTGTTTTCAACTTCTTTTTGATGATCTTTACAATATGAAAAATCATTTTTCATTGATATCATGCCTCAACTTCAACAATCGGTATTATTTTCAACAATCAATATCATTCTCATTGAGCTCACAAGTGCAAAATCATTTTTCCTATTAAAAACACTCATGATTTGCATAAATCTTAAAATAATCTTGAAATATATTTTCAATAAATGCTTAAACATAATTTTCAAGAATTATTTCAATGATTTGTGTATATTTGAGACTTTGATAAACTTATGCATGATAGATATTGTTCAATTTTTTTTCATCTTAGTCAAACATGCTTAAAGGATTTTATCTCATAGCTTGACTCACATATTCCCATTAGCCATCATGATATATTTTTGGTGGAATATAAATAATTAAAGGTCAATATATATATATGCTTCAATGATAAAATGATCATAACTTGACCTTAATGATAAAATTCAAACATGACTTAGGTGAAATACATGAAATACCAAAAGCTTTACCTAAAATCATAATTATCCTTCGCTTACAATTTGTGCTGATAAATGGATCTTAGATGATCCAATGTATGAAATTTGTCATCCATGAACTTAGATTTCTCTTATGGCCAATTATTAAAGAAATTGGGCTTTAATGACAACATCAACATTCAAGGATAAATGCAAAACTTGAACAAATTCACTTTGATTGATATCAATGCATTGATTCTTGATTGTTTTGATGATTGAACTTACATGCTTACTTAAGTTGAATCAATAATCATGTCTATGTGATGTGGAAATTTGCTTTCATTACTTTACGTCACTCATAGATCATGAACTTTAATGTTAAAATATTTTTTAAGCATGATATTGATTTACTTAGGCAAAACCATTTTAGTTAAAATAGCATATATCTTTAGAACCTTAAATGATAAAAACAACTAGGGATATGGCTATTAAATAATTAAGATGAAAATCTTAAACCTTTACTTGCTCAAATTTGGTTAAGGACTTGAATTAGAAAATGAGCATAGGATTTTTGTGCTTATAACTATGGAAGAAAATGTGTGTGCTTGGATGATATAAATTTTTGAATCTTCCATTTATACTTATGAATATGGATCAACATTTTATGATAGAACCCTAATGCTTAATTAATCCATATGCATATTTGATGGTGTGTGATTGTTTTGTTACATGTTTGACTTGGTTGGGCATATCACACATAACAATTAGCATCATG
Organism: Heritiera littoralis; assembly: GCA_031772115.1. Classification (NCBI taxonomy): domain Eukaryota; kingdom Viridiplantae; phylum Streptophyta; class Magnoliopsida; order Malvales; family Malvaceae; genus Heritiera; species Heritiera littoralis. Next base: position 551,243 of record JAPDPK010000211.1, read on the forward strand.
CAAAATGGCTAAGACTGTGATAACCGAAAATTTTCCTATTTTTGGTATTAATTACTTGGAAATAAGTAAATAAATTCATTTATGAGATCGAAATATTGTTGGAATTCCCGAAAGTGATGAAGTTGCAGAAATTATTTTAAATAATTTTCGGATATTAGAAAATCTGAATATTAAAGAGATAGAAATGAGTATAATTATTTTGGATAATAGGAAATCCAAAATTAAGAAAAATAAAAGTGTGTATTTATATATACATATATATAAATTAAAAATTATATTTATAAATATTTATTTATAAATATAATTAAAAAAAACAAAGGAAAGAAAACGGGCGGGAATCGGGATACCCGATTCCCTCCCATTTCCTCCTCTGTTTACAACAAAGGAGGGATTTCCAAAGAGAAGCCGGCCGGGGAGAAAGGGGAAGAGAGAGCGGCATCGCTGGTGAGGGGAGAAGCAAACGACGGTGGCCGACGACGGAAAGATGAAGTGAAACGAATGAAACAGAGGCAGAACTGAAGCGGAGAAAGGAAAAGAGCCACCCCCCACAAGACCAACGGAGACCAGGGGAAGGTGAAAGGAGCCACCGACGAAGAGGAAATCGACGGAGGAAGGAGAAAAGAGGAAGGGAAGAGGTCGAAACCCAAGCCTCCAGATCCAGCGCCGTCGCCGGTGATGGGGAGAAACTGAGTCCAGATCCGACGTCCCCGCAACTGTGGCCAACTGTGGGAGTTTCGAACCGGCGATGATGCCGACAGGAAGTGGCTGAACCGACCAAGCCAAACTGAATCGGCTGAACCAGCCCGACCCCAACCCGACCCTACCCAGTTCAGAAAAGAAAAGAAAAAAAAAGGAAAAAGAAGAAAAGAAAAGAAAAAGAGAAAGAAGGAGAAAGAAAAAGAAAAGAAAAAAGAAGAAAAGAAAAGAAAAAGAAAAGGAAAAGGGAAAGGGAAAGGAAGAGGAAGAAGAAGAAGAAATGGGTAAGGAAAATTAAAAGATTTCACTATATTTCTAAGAAATTTATTAGAAACTGTTGGATTATTTTCTAAATGAAAATATGTGTCAATTATTGAAATTGTAGCAAAACAAAAATGAGACGAATGGTGGAGTTCGGCAAGGCTCGAGAATCGAAAAGTGCGCTAAGCCTTGGTGAATAGGTAAGATACTTTTATAAAGCATTAGTAGCACTATATTGTATGTTTTGGGATTATGATTTTTATATGATACATTTATGGAATGATTTTTAATACTAAGAGGACCCATAACTGATGGTAGGGGTCTTAGTAAGAGATAAATAAATGGTGAGAATCAACGGCTGTGTGGTTATAAACTGTATTTCCTTGCAAGAGGTTTTGATAAAATTAAGCCGCTATGCTGTCGAAATTTATATAAAAATGTTTGATGAAAAATGTTAAGTTTTCTCGTGTAAATGGAATTTTGGAAAGAATTATCCAAACATAAGTTTTGTAAAGACTTTATCATGTTGCCAAAAAACTTGATGTTTGGAATAGTTGAGAAGGCAAATGGTTGAGCATGATAATGTGATGAGTTATATGGTGTAAGCATTATAGAATCGATAAATGGATTTATCTTAATATCACGAATTGGCTATCAAGTTGAAATTGAGGTTGAATATCGATTAGTCGAATTATTGATAAAATTAATGATGATTATATAATATAGCTCAGAAAAGAATATCGAAGTTGTAATTTAGATGATTTAACGATTGAATTGTGGAATTATCGACGGAGTTATGATTTTAGAACAAATGGATTTCGATCTCTTGATTTTTGGAGTAGTTTCAAATGTGATGACACGGACATTGCAAGAAGTCAATGTTGAGATGGTTATATTATATTCCATCGTTTTATCGAATATATGTGAGATAATAAGCGGACCTACAATTGTGGTAGGGGTCTTAGTATCAATACTGTGGTATACAATGGATAGTGATGATGTTGAATTATAATGGAAGTATGACTCGTGCATACATAATCTCTTTGAAATTGAGGTTGAATTACGACACAATCCAATCATTTATAGATTCAAATAAATGAGTGATGAAAATATATAAATATATGGTTTTGCTTATAACCATAGAATAGGCCTTGAATAATAAGATTGACGATTTCATAAGTTCAATATTAAATTATACAAGCTATATGAAAAATTGATTTAAGGATTGTGATCTAGTTTTGTGATAGTGAATGAAATTGAACCTCAAGTCGAAAATTATGAATGTGTGCCAATGGGTCAAACCATAGATGAATTTGACAAACGACTATTGATCTTGTGGTTCTATTACCCTCAATGTTGACTTTGGAATAGGTCCTGAGTGATGATATCGGTAATTGCATAATTCCAGTATCTTAATGGTTGTATAGAAATATGATATTTAAATATTCAGAGATACTAAGAGGACTCATACTGACAGTGGTGGTCCTAGTATTGAATGATAAAATGTACAAGTGATTTTTATAGTCGAGAATTACTACGAAATGATACTGAATATCGAGGAACCACAATGAATATCGAAATTACCTATTAGGTATGATTTAATTGAAATCAAAAGAATGGAATTGAGGAGTTGGATTATAGTTAACACTATAATTAAATGATATATTTTACGAAAATGATAGTTCATTGTTTGAAACTCATGATTGAATCTGCATTGAATTTAAGCATGCATTCTTACAACTTGAAACATTATAATAATGTTTATATGAATACTATAAAGTATTGATTTGTTTGAAAATGAAAGTATATGGTAGATATATATATATATATATATATTGATATATGAAGCCTCATACAGAATTTTACCATATGTTTTACATGATATTGAAAAGAAAGCTAAAGATTTAAATGTTTTATGAGACTGTAGGCACCCTAAAAGAATTAAATTCAATAAAGCATAGTGGAAACCACCTAATTGGAGCTTTGCTCATTAGGCAAAAATGCTTATCCGACAATAGTTGTGGACAGGTCTCAGTCATGCCTGATCAGTGGGGCTGAGAGAGATGAGGTCTATGGCCATAGATAGCGCCCTATTTGGTTTCCAGGGGACGATGACATGATTTTCACTACTAGCTACAATGATTTAAGTCTTTATTGATAGAGATGATAGGGATCTAGCCTAGTCTCTAACTGATATGATATGAAGTCTAGAGTATGATTTTATTGATATGAACTCTAGACTTGACATGATTTATATAGTACATGAAACATGTTTGAAAAGAGAAATATTTTGAAACTGTACATGTTTTAAACATGTTAAAAGTACATGATATATGATTTCGACACCTAAATGATTCGTATATGATTTTGTGTCGAACATGACATGATATGCGGTCTAGAGTATAGTTGATTTGACATGAACTCTAGACCTGATATGACTTACAGTATATGTTTTAAAAGTACATGATATATGATTTTGACATCTATATGATTTGTATATGATTTTGTGTCGAACATGACATGATATACGGTCTAGAGTATAGTTTTGATTTGATATAAACTCTAGACCTGATATGACTTACAATATATGTTTTAAAAGTACATGATATATGATTTCGACATCTATATGATTTGTATATGATTTTGTGTTGAACATGACATGATATACAGTCTAGAGTATAGTTTTGATTTGATATGAACTCTAGACTTGATATGACTTACAATATATGAAAAATGTTTTGAAAACACATGTTTCAGACATGCTCTAAAAATGAATACATGATTTGCAATTGTACATGCATCGATCGTGTTTTGAAAGTAATTATGAAATAAATTGAAAGTTATATGTAGAGCATGTTCTGAAGTATATATGATATGATTTGAAATGATAGCAGTTTATACAGTGAAGTTACATAAGCTGCTTACTAAATCATTAGTGTATTGTACAAAAACATGAAGAGTATATGAGGAGTATCATGACTTGGTGGTAACGATATTTCGTCTACATGATGTCATAATATGATATAATACATGAATATAGAATTTATACGAAGAGGATTATGACTTCGTACCACCGTAATCATGATTTCTCTATATGGAAAGTGATATGAGATGATAGAATACAGGAGTACGATTATGAAACATAAGTGACTTGATATGATATCTCAATTGGACATGACGTACTTTGAGATTGACGAAAGTATGGACTAATAGTATATGACATTCAAATTGGACACGACATATTGTTGTGCGATGCACTATAGTATAAGAATGAGAAAACTGAAAAGTGAAAATGATGATTTATTTAGAAGTATAAGTGATAGACAGATGACAAAAATTGAGATAATGAGATGTTATCTGTGAAGACCGAGAATTTTCTAAATAAATATAAGATATCCGAAAAATTTAATTTGGACAAATTGAGATCCAAATTAAATAAGAATGAAATTGGAGAAAAATAAATTTGGATATCAAGAAATCCAAATTTAATCCGAAATAAAGATATGTAATTTTATATATATTTATATAAGGTTATTATATAAATATATTTTTAAATAAATATATACATTCATATATGGAATATATGTATACATCATATGTTAAAATACCATTTTTATATCATTGAATATATATATATATATATATATATATATGTAATTTTTGTACATTTATGTATATATATAATATATATATGAAATATATATATAGTATTTTAAAGTAAAGTATACATATATAAATGGTTTATATATGAAATATATATTTATATATATAAATATAATATATATGAATTATATGTATAGTATTTTAAATTTCAAATGTATAGATTTACACATGTGTATATAATTGATACAGATTTTATATATGCATATCTATATATATTTAATTATAAGGTATATTTATATATATAAATATAAAAGATAAATGTTATAAATATTATAATTATAAATATATTTTAGAATTTAAAAAAATGAAATAAAAAAAATGAAACGAAGTGGGAGTCGGGGGGGAATCGACCCCCATTTCTCCTCTGTTACAAAACAGAGGAGAAAACACAGAAGTGGCCAACCCCGTTGGCTTACCGGAGAAAGGAGTGACGCTGCCGGCGAGCCGAGATGGAGGAAGAGAAGCCGACGCCGACGGCGGGAAAGGAAAAGGAAACAGAGCGAAGCGAAAACGAGAGAATGGCGAGGCGGAACCGAAGTGGAGAAAGGAAAAGAGCCACGGCGGTGCCGGCCGATCCGGGCACCGCCACCCCAACCCCGAGCTCGGCGGAGCTGAGGGGAAGCAAAGGACGACCACCGAAGAGGCAAAGGCCCGCGGAGAAAGGAAGAAACAGAGAGGGAAGAAGCCGTCGCTGCCACCTCCAGATCCGGTGCCGTCGCCGCCGGTGGGGAGGAAAGGAGACCAGATTCGGCTTCAGCACCACCTCGGCTTCCTGTGGGAGGCCTGAACCGACGGAGAGGGTGGCCGCCGGTGGCTGAACCGGTCGAACCAGCCTGAACCTGTCTGAACCGGTTCAAGCCAGAAAAAAAAAACAGAACAGAAAAGGAAAGGAAAGAAAAAGAAAAGAAAGAAGAAAAGAAAAAAAAAAGAAAAGAAAAGAAAAAGAAAAAGGAAAAGAAAAAGGAAGAAGAAGAAGAAAAAGAATTGGTAAGGAACCGAAAGACTTCATTTTTGTTCCCTTTGAATTTATGGAATTTATTAGAAATTTCGGATTATTTTCTAAATAAAGATATATGTCGATTTTTGATATTTTAGCAAAACGGAAATGAGACGAATGGTGGAGTTCGGCAAGGCTCGAAAATCGGAATGTACGCTAAGTTTGGCGAACAAGTAAGATACTTTTATAAAGCATTAGTAGTATTATATTGTATGTGGGAATTATGATTTTTATATGAAGCATTGATGAAAATGATTTTCTTATGAAATTATGATTTTTATATGATAAATTGATGAATGATTTTAAATACTAAGAGGGCCCACAACTGATGGTGGGGGTCTTAGTAGAGACGTAGGAATTGTGAGAATCAACGGCTGTTCTATAAATTGTGTTTTCCTTGCAGGAGGCTTAGTAAGAATTAAGCCGTTATGCTGTCGAAATTTTAGGAAAATATTTGAGGAAAAAGATTAAGTTTCTCACATAAATGAAATCTTGGAAATAATTATGGAAAATAAATATTGAAAGGACTTTATGGTATTACCGGAAGAGTTTGATATTGAAATCGATGAAAAGATAGATCGTTAAAAACAATAATGTGATGAATTATATGGTTTAAACCTTATAGAATTGATAAATCAAGTAATTTTAATATCACAAATGGTATCAAATTGAGATTGAGGTGAAATCATTTATTAAACGGATCAGTGATAAAAGTGACGATGATTAAAGGATACAACTTAAAAGAGAAAAATTGAAGTTATGATTTAGACGGTCGAATGATAGAAGTGCGGAATTATCAATCGAGTGATGATTATAGAATTGATAGATTCAAATAAATGGACTGTCTTAGTGGTATGAACTGAGATTTTTGCAATAATATGGATAGTCGCAAGGCGACTTAAATGATTGAAACACTATTGATAGTGGAAATTGGCAAATTCTTTTAAGTGATAAATTGCCAATCAAAAATTGAATTGAGGACATTTTATAGATAATTCTAGCATGATATTACATTCTACAGGCCATATGAAAAGTGAATTGAGGATTGTGATATGATTTTATGATAGTGAATGAAATTGAACCGCAAGTCGAAAATTCTGAATATGTACCAATAGGTCAAACCATAAATGGATTTGATAAGCAATTATTGATCTTGTGGTTCTATGATCCTCGATGTCGACTCTAAAATAGATATCGAATAAGGATATTAGTATTTCATAAATTCAGTATCCTGATGGCTATATGAAACATGATATTTAGATGCTCATAGATACTAAGAGGATTCACACTGATGATGTGGTTCTAGTATCGAAAATAAAATGTACAAATGATTATTATAGTCGATAATTATCGAAAAAGGATATTGAATGCCAAGTGATCTGGTTGTTAAATAATTAGAGTATTGAACAATCTGAATACGGAATGAAATGAATCTTGAATGATTTGAATAGTGATTTACTGATTTGACAGAAAGAAAGTCTTGAAATCGAATAATTGATGGTGATAAGTTAAATGAATCGTTTCAGCGTATTTGATGAAAATATTACCGAAGCTGCATACTGAAATGTTTTATAGCATCGCATTTAAGCATGCTTTCTTATAACTTGAAGCATTATAATAATGTTTATATGAATACTGAAAAGTATTGATTTGTTTTGAAATGAAAGTATATGGTAGATATATATATTTTGATATATGAAATCTCATACAGAATTTTACCATATGCTTTACATGATATAGAAAAGAAAGATAAAGATTTAAATGTTTTATGAGACTGTAGGCACCCTAAAAGAATTAAACTTAATAAAGCATAGTGGAAACCGCCTAATTGGAGCTTTGCTCATTAGGCAGAGAGATGCTTGTCCGACAATAGTCGTGGACAGGTCTTAGTCACGCCTGATCAGTGGGGCTGAGAGAGATGAGGTCTATGGCCATAGATAGCGCCCTAGTTGGTTTCCAGGGGACGATGACATGATTTTCACTGCTAGCTATTGATAGAGAGATGATAGGGATCTAGCCTAGTCTCTAACCGATATGATATGAAGTCTAGAGTATAATTTTATTGATATGAACTCTAGACTTGACATGATTTATACTGTACATGAAACAGATTTGAAATGAAATATGTTTTGAAACAGTACATGTTTTAAACATGTTTTAAAAGTCCATGAGATATGAATTCGGCACTTATATGATTTATATGTGATTTTGTGTCGAACATGGCATAATATGCGGTCTAGAGTATAGTTTGATTTGATATGAACTCTAGACCTGATATGATTTACAGTAAATGTTTTAAAAGTATATGATAAATGATTTCGACACTTACATGATTTATATACGATTTTGTGTCGAATTTGAAACGACATGCGGTTTAGAGTATAGATTGATTTGATATGAACTCTAAACCTGATATGATTTATAGTATATGAAAATTGTTTTAAAACCGCACATGTTTTAGACATGCTCTGAAAACGAATACATGAATTGAAATTGAATATGTTTCTATTATGCCTTAAAGGCAAACTTGAAATGAATTGAAAATTCATATGTTGAGCATGTCCTAAAGTATATATGATATGATTTGAAATGATAGCGGTTTATACAGAAAAATTACATGAATTGCATATTAAACCCTGATATGATAATATGCTTAGTATATGAGAATTCCATGAGGAATGTCATGACTCGACGTTAATGATGTTTCATCTATACAATGACATGATATGATATGATATATGAACATAAGATTGATATGAAGAGAATTCTGATCTTACTCTATCGTGATCATAAATTCCCATACGATAAGTGATATGAATTGAAATAAGACGGGAATATGATTGTTAAATGTAAAGTGACTCGATAGGATATCTCAATTAAACATGAAGAATATATGAGGAGTACCATGACTCGGTGGTAACGATATTTCATCTATATGGGTCCAATGGTTAGTCGTTACTCGACACTTACACGTGGTAAGGGGTTCGAGTAGCGGCAGACGCGAAAGAAATCCGTGAGGGGGCCCCACATGATACTCCCAAAGCGGACAATACGGTTGAGTGAGGTATGGGCCACTAGGATACGGGCCTTACATTATCGATGAAAAAGGATTAACTGTAATTGCAAACTTGCAGGTTTTAAGCATTGTGGTTTAAGACAGTATAATCCTACTCTTGTATTTAAATTAGTATCTTACTGAGTCGTGGTTTTGCTCACCCCACTAAATTTCATCTCTTTCAGACTATTGAAGTTAACATCTGCCATGCGAGCTGCTAAGTGGGTGTAACGCCCAGCCCGTCCACTGAGTCATTACTCAACCGTACTGTCCTCTTTGGGCGTAGTGATGGGCTTCTCCCCCCACCGGGTTCCACTACCCCTCAAGGTTTTCTTTCGCGTCCGCCGCTACTCGAACCCTTGACTTCCTCAAGAGTCGAGTAACGACTAACCATTGGACTAGGTGATGGGCTTCTCCCCCCACCGGGTTCCACTACCCCTCAAGGTTTTCTTTCGCGTCCGCCGCTACTCGAACCCTTGACTTCCTCAAGAGTCGAGTAACGACTAACCATTGGACTAGTCCAATGGTTAGTCGTTACTCGACTCTTGAGGAAGTCAAGGGTTCGAGTAGCGGCGGACGCGAAAGAAAACCTTGAGGGGTAGTGGAACCCGGTGGGGGGAAAAGCCCATCACTACGCCCAAAGAGGACAGTACGGTTGAGTAATGACCCAGTGGACGGGCTGGGCGTTACAAAAAAACGCGCGTTTTATTGTGAGGCCCGCGTCCCGGACTACCTCACTCAACCGTACTGTCCTCTTTGGGCGTAGTGATGGGCTTCTCCCCCCACCGAGTTTCACTACCCCTCAAGGTTTTCTTTCGGGTCCGCCGCTACTCGAACCCTTGACTTCCTCAAGAGTCGAGTAACGACTAACCATTGGACCTACCATGCCGAGAGGTCCACACGTCTACAAGTCCCTATGTAATTATTTTAAATTTATTTTTATTAATTATAAAATTATGCTAAATAATAGACAATTAATTTAATATAGTAAGAATTTTCTGGTTATTACAGTGGGCATCGAAGACGGTATCTAAGCTTGGTACTAGCCACCGTTCTTCAAATCCGCTTCATTGCCTTGAGGTATATATTCTTTGTAAATCTCTTGTTTACATGTACATACTTTAATTAATACACAGTACGTATTTTGTTCAACGAGTCGAGATGTAACTTAGAAGTGTGATAAAGTATTGCATAAAGGATCAGTGAAATTAGAGTAGTAACTACATTGACACCGAATACAAACCTTAAAATGAAAATGAAAAATTTAGTCCATAAATTTGTAGACTATGAAAAGTATAAGAATCAAGTGAAAGTCACGGTCTTTGGGTCGTGATAAAGACAACCATTGGTAACAATTGGTATGAGTTTTAAATTGACAATTCTTCTCACTCTCTTTAGATTGAAATGACAAATAGAGAAGAATTCATTTAGGACATTTTTGCATGAGACACTTGTGTGTTAGAATTTGTGGTTAATTGATGTATAATTTAATTCTATGCACACTCCTTCTTGAAAATGATTTATGAGCTCATGCATATGATATGTCATCTAATTTCAGCTCATAATCATGCTGTATTGTCATGCACCTTACTTGGACTTAGAGAACAATTGATATACTTAGGTACTTGATAGAATTGAAATAAGCAAGTTATAGAACTTAGTAGATAATTTATAAACAACTTGCTTCATTATTTACCAATTGGGAACTTCTTGCAATATTTTTTATAAACAATTGGTATAGGATTATAAGTCATGTTCTTTGCATGTACAAATATTTCATACTCTTTATGGACATTGACTTATTTGTTTGTGCTATGAGTCCCATGTACTAACATGTTTCTTATTGGATGGAGTATATTTATCTGTTCTCACATAGTCATAATTTTAGGGGGAACATAATTTTTATTTTTCTTTCTTTTTTCTATGACAAAAAGGGGGAGAAACAATGGGGTTTGAAAACCATGCTTATATTAAGGGGGAGCTTTATAAAATCATGCTTTATTTAAGAGGGAGTATTTCTTTAAAGAATTTTTAAAGCAAATTTACCTTAAGTTTTGTCATATTAAAAAGGGGGAGATTGTTAGCATTAAATTGACATATGTATTTTGAAATGACAAAAACTGAAGTAATATTAAGTGTTTGATTCTATAATGTAAATTTGCTTTACCAAACATATGAATTTCTCAAACCACTTTAAGTCCACATATCAAAGTTTAAGACCATGATTTAATTGTATATTCTTATTGGTCTTAACATTTTGCAAAATGATTTTGAATATCTTCATCAAGTAATTTTCTCAAGACTTTATTGAACACAACTTTAGAAAATTACTTAATGAGTTTTTAGGCTATGTTTTCATTTGAGAAAGTCAAGAAAAACTCCTACAAAATTCTAAAATGTTTTTGGGATGAATTAGAATTAAAGTCCACATCATTTATAACCCAAATTAGCCCAGAAAAGTACAGGAAAAGCATGAGGGATCGATCCCTTAGGATGAGGGATCCATCCCCGAATGATAGAATGCTCCTAGGAAGCAAAATTAAGCAAAAAGGAAGCATGGGATCGATCCCCTAAGAGGGATCGATCCTTTCTTGGTAGAATGCCTTGGAAGCTTGCAAAGAAGCATGGGATCGATCCCTTAGGTCAAAGGATTGATCCCCTACCTCGAAAATGCACTCCAACAGCTAGTTTTTGTGAGATACAACAATCACATTCAGTTTTGGCTCCAACCAACGTTTAGAAACCATCCAAGGGACTATAAATAAAGGCTTGGAAGCTCAAGGAAGCAAGACGAAGAATTGAGCAACATCTTTCTTCATCTTCTTCGTCTTCCTCAAGCCTATCAAAATCACAAGTGCTACAAAGTCTTCATATTCTATCATACTCATCATCTTTGTATAGTATAGCACAAATATTGTATAGGATTTCTCTTGTGCTTAACCATTGTAATCACTTACCTACCTAGAGGTCTCTCTTTGATTACATTCCTTGTAAACACAAACACACCTTGTAAACACAAACACACCTTGTAAAAGGGAGATTTCTCTTTAGCCTTAGAAAAAGAGGGAGGTTTCTTTTTAGCCTAGAAAAAGAGGGAGGTTACTCTTGAGCCTGCAAAAAGAGGGATTGTAATACAAATTCAAGTTAGTGGATTTGGGAAAAATCCTTGGGAGCGTCTCAAGGTATAGGACATATGCAAGGTTGCCGAACCTCTATAAATCGATTGTGTACATCTCTCTTTCCCTACTCTCTTTACTTATTTGCATTTTATATTGTGATTGTTGAATTGCATACTTGAGTAGCCTAGAGCACTTAGAAAACTTCAACATAGGCTAGAGAATTTAGAAGAATCGAAAAACGAACTTAAGAGTATCACAAAATTGATTCACCCCCCTCTCGATTTAGCCTGTAGAGCTAACATATTTATTTCATAATATAAATAAATGTCAATTAATATTTTATTTAGTTTTCTAAATAAATAGTATTAAAATTATATTTTTTAAAATATTTTTGGATTAGATGGTTTTTAAAATTATTTTAAGATAATTTTTTCTATAGATTGAGAAATTTAAAGGATTATAAATTTTAGGGCTTGGGTTCATGCTCACTTCTTTAATACATTGTGTAAGCTCAATCCGAATTCGACTTGGCTTGGCCCGACTCATAAACAAGTCTAAATATAAGTAATATATATTAAATATAATAAATAAAATTAAAAAAATTGTAAATTTAAATGTCTCTACTTCTCCAGTATTAAATATAACTAAAGTAATACATTTATTACTTAATTATTAAATATAATATAGAAATCATATATATTATATATAATATATTATGTTTAATACATGATTAAATAATACCATAACATAAGTTCAATATAAAAATCAAATTTTAAAGCAATAAATTAAGTCAACTATTTAATATTTAATGCGTGTTATAAATTTGGTAATTGTTTAATACATATTTAACTATTGATTTAATACTTATTTGGTAACTATTATAAAGCTTACATGTCAAAAATTAAACTATCCACATAAGAGTCCATATAAAAAAATGATACATACAAGCATGTACCATGTAATATATAAATATATATATATATATATATATATATATATATATATGATTTGGCTAATATAAGAGAAATGTTTAGTTTAGATTGTCTTGGCTTAGAATACTCTTGATTCTTAAAGCTGTCATTGTTGTTTTTATGTGGTTTTATTTTTTATAAGGGTTTTTTCACATAAGATGCTTATGATCAAAGTTTGTTTGTCAAAACTTTTCTTTAAGCAGTGATTGAGTTTTGTTATTGATTTATGTTTGCAAGTTGTTATTCTGTTAGGTTGGGTGAAAAGAGTTCAGTGTCCCTTAAGCAGAGTCTTGAGTTCGAGTCTTGTGAATGGAGAAAACAGTATTGGGAGAGCTCCCTCCGTATCGGGTCCGATCGTAGCTCGACTTCGGATTAGTCGAGGCCCAAAGTGGTTTTCGGATACCGTGAGGTCTTGGACCAAAAAAAAAAGTTGTTATTGGAGGGCTAATTCTTCACAACTTTAGATTGAATTACTAAGATATGGGTTTTTTAAGGTTTTATTATTCGGTTTATGTTGAGTGAATGTATGAATGGGCCTTGATTTTACATGATTAAAAAATTTGTCAAAAGATTGAACTTTTTTCCAAGTCTGACATGGCTTGATTTTACATAATTAAAAAGTAATACTAAAAGGTTGAATTTCTTGCCAAGTCTTTTCCAAGTCTGACATGGTTTGATTTTACATAATTAAAAAGTAGTGTAAAAAGATTGACCTTCTTTCTAAGTCTGACATGGTTTGATTTTACATGTTTAAAAGTTGTGGAAAATGATTTAATTTTTTCCCAAGTCTGACATGGCTTGATTTTACATGATTAAAAAGTTGTGGAAAAAGATTTAACTTATTCCCTAGTCAACATAGCTTTTGTAACTGAAGCATGCTTATATAGTTATATTTATCCTTAACATGATTTGTTTTCAATTTCGTTTGATAGCTTTTGTAACCTCGCTATTGCTAAAACAGCAAATAAATTTCTGAACTTTAAAATATAAATTATCAATTTCATAAAAAACATAAGAATAAATAAAAAAATTATCTGTCTCGCAGCATCGTGCATTTAACATTCGAGTACTATTTATGAGGGTTAAAGAGGAAGAAGAAATCTTCCTCATTATGATGGAAGCTGCTGAGTACAGCATCTCACAATCTTAAATTCTTTCTTGCAAGAGGTGTATAAACATGAGGTAGAACATCTGGATGGGGTCCAATACAGGACTATATCTTAAAGGCCTGAGCTACAAGTATATATAAAAAGAATTCCATTAACAACAATATGACCTATGATTTTTTTTTCTATTTTGAGTTGGTTTTATAAATATTTTTTATTTTTTCAACTTTTTTATTGTTTTGGTTTGATAAAAATTTATAATTAGTTTTAATTTTTTGTTAAAATTAAAATATTAAAAATAAATTTAGTCATATAGTAAATTTTTAGTTTCATATATGATGTTTTTTAATTGAAATAAAAATATCTATTTTTAATTTTTTTAATGTTAAAATACTAAAAATATAAAAAAAATGAACTCACTATGAAAAGAATAGAAAGACAATAAAAAGTTGAAAAAAAAAGAAAATAACTAAATCAAATATTCACAATTTTTTCTTTTATAAACACTATTATTATCTTTTTTTTCAAATTTTTTTTTTAAAAAATTGAAAGATATGAAAAGCGGGGAGAGAAAAAAAATTAAAATTGAAAGAATTTATTTTAAGAAACTAAACCCAATATTCATGTAAAAAAACAAATATTCAAAAGCACGTATTAAAATTTTTTTACAAATTCAAATCAAATAATCAAAAACTGTTGTTTGCAAAATTTGAATAAAATACTAAAAATATTAAAAATAATATAAAAATTCAAAAAAATGATGAAATTATAGTATAAAGCAAAAAATTCCAAAATAGTTTTTTAAAAGTTAAACAAATAAACACAAAAAATATTAAAAATAAATCTACGAATTAAAAACATTTAAAGAAAATTCTTTAAATATGAAAATTGAAAGTTATCAAAGAGAAAATAAAGTAATAAATACATAATTTCAATATTAAATACTTAAAGACTACCACAAATAAAAAGAAAAAGTAGTAGTGGGAGATTAGTCTAATATGATTTATCTAAAGATAAACAAATTAGGGTCAAACTGAATAAAAATTTAAATATTTTATAAGCTTTTTTTATTTTGGTCTATTTAATTTTTTACCTTTGTATTAGAATTTTATTTTATTTTAAAAAAATAAATGCAATGATTAATTGATAAATTAAATATTTTTTATTTTCATTTAATAAATCAATATTTTTAAAATAAATATCTTGATTTATTATATTATTTTTAATATATTTAGAGTGCATATAAATATATATATATATATATATATATATATATTTATATAACAAAAAGAGTCCATGCGAAACAAGAATATCGTCCTAGCATTCATGAAAGCGTGTACACTTTCAAAAATGTATCTCCTGAGCCACCAGCTTCCATTCTTTAAAGTCAGTCTCCTGGAGTGAACATGGGTTGAAGATCGTTAATCTGTACACTTGTAATTATTGCCATTCAAAAAAGCCACATCTGAATATCAAAGAGAGATTTGGAGCTTCCTAAATTTAAAAAACAAACTATCACCTGAAGTGAAAACATCACCAAAGGACAGGAACCATTAACATTTTTAAGGTTAACATTGCATAATAGTTTCCTCCACATTCAAAGATTATTCGATTTTCAGTGGAAATTTTAGTTGAAATGAAAATAAAACATTTATGTACCGAAAGAAGAAAATATAAGCAGTCATAGACCGCAAGTATTAAGCATTGCATCATTCACTCAAATCCAAGCCTCCAACGGCATGCTCAATTATTATATGTTGTTTATTCCATGATATGCTACTATAATAATGATGATTTCCTCTTTCTTCCATAACTCAGAGCGCCCCCACCCCAAAATAAGAGTGAAAACGAACAAATAAATACCTTCATTTTCACCAATCGCAATCTAGTCTAAGGCACATACATATTCCATTAGTTGTACAAATGCAGCCGTGCAAAATTATGCATGCATGGTAAAGTCATAACCACCACCAGGCATGCAGAAGGAAAATAAAAATAAAAAGACCTGGAATGTCCTCTTGCATTCATCAACCAACATCTTCAGCTGATTAACTAATTGATGCACCATTTTTCTCCGGTTCAAAACCAAACACACCATCAAAAACCTTGCTAGAAACCTCAACTGTTTGTTCGCAAGATTGGGATCCTGACATGATCCCTCTTTGAAATCTCCTTCGTCAATATCGCTTCATAGAAGACAGATGAGGATGATAGAAAAAGCAGGATTTTCGTGCTGTCACTGACAGGAAATTCTTTAAGTAGGCTTACATATATTAATTAATTATACATTATAAGTTATCTGATGTATTTAATCCAATTGAAAATGATCATATAAATTTTGTGGTATTAGACTTTAAGGTATCTCATTTAATATGAACTTTACAATGTGTAAGATCTAATATTTTATTTTATTTTTAAGATAAGCTAAAATAAAATAAAATATTTTACATATATAAATAGGTTACGATGCTTGGTCTATCAAAAAAATAAGGTTTAATAGCCAAATATGACCTCAACGTTTACCACAAAATGGAATTAAATCCTCAACGTTTAAATGCATGAAAATCAATCTTCAACGTTACAAAAATAATTGAATTAAGGACATTTCTGTTAAATTCTTTAATTTCTGTTATCCCTACCGGTAATAAAACTTAACGGAAATTAAAAGATTTAATGGAAATGTCTTTAATTCAATTATTTTATAACGTTAAGGATTGATTTTCATGTATTTAAACGTTAAGGACTTTATTCTATTTTGTGGTAAACGTTGAAATCATATTTGACTATTAAACCAAAAAATAAATTAGTTGCAAGCTTGCAGCTATCTAGCAACTAGTGCGGAAAGCCAAAAAATAATCCTTCTCAACCTACCTTCCTCCACTCCCCGAGGGAAATTATTGTTTGCTTGGGAAGCTTAAACCAAACAATGAAAGTTTTGGAGTTTAATAGTTGAATTTCCTTGACAGCTTTGGGTTTGAAGGGTTTAAGAGTGGGGAGTAGTGCCCAACTCAGTCGCGGCTTCCTACGATTTTTTTCAGACTGATTGGCGGTTGGTGAAGATGGGCGGTAGTTAGGGATGTAAACGAACAGAACGTTTGACGAATTATTTGTGAACTCATTCGGTTTTTGTTCATTTATGTTTATTTATGTTTGTTTATTAACTTAACGAACGAACACGAATAACATTTTAGTGTTCGTTTGTTAAATGAACCGAACATGAACAAAGGTATGGTTCGTTCGTTTTTGTTCGTGAACAGACTCGTTTATGTTCGTTTATTGTTCGTTCGTTTAAAGTGTCATTTATTGTTCGTTCGTTGTTCA
The DNA here is from genome assembly GCA_031772115.1 of Heritiera littoralis. Classification (NCBI taxonomy): domain Eukaryota; kingdom Viridiplantae; phylum Streptophyta; class Magnoliopsida; order Malvales; family Malvaceae; genus Heritiera; species Heritiera littoralis. Next base: position 568,432 of record JAPDPK010000211.1, read on the forward strand.
TTCGTTTATGTTCATTTATTGTTCGTTCGTTGTTCATTCGTTTATGTTCATTTATTGTTCGTTTGTTTAAAGTGTCATTTGTTGTTCGTTTGTTGTTCGTTCATTTATATTTGTTTATTGTTCGTTTGTTATTTATTAAAATACTAAATTTACTTATATTATATAAGTTATATAATATATACCCTATTTTTAAGATATTAGCCTAAAAAATTAGTACATAATTTTTAAAATATATTTATACAATATAACTTTGTTGGTTTAAAAAATTAATAAAATATAATTATAAAATTAAATTAGTTAATTATACTTAAAATAATTATTTTTTAAAAATTTTAAACATAATGAACTGAAATAAAATTAATAAAAGTTTCATAATAAGTTAAGATTTTATTCATATGAGCTTATCCATTGATCATTTACATATATATATATATATATATATATATATATATATATATATATGTTACACATATTTGTGTATACACACACATATATATGATACATTAATATATGCATATGTGTATAATATAAATTGTACTTAAAATAGTAATTATCAATTTTAATAAAACATTATTGACTTAAGTTGTATTTAAGATTTTGTATTTGATGATTTTAATTTACATGTGAAATTTAATCTTTATATAAGATTTTTAATATTTAATATTTAGTTTGTTCTTATACAACTTGTTCATGAACATGTGTTCGCGAACGCGTTCGTTTAAGTGTTCGCGAACGCGTTCGTTTACCTGTTCGCGAACTGTTCGCGAACATTAATGAATAATTATTACCAAACAAACGAATGAACACGAACGTACTCCTTAACGAACACAAACGTACTCCTTAACGAACACGAACGACACTGAAAAACAAACGAACGAACATAAACATTAGTTCGTTTGTTCGTGTTCGGTTCGTTTACAGCCCTAACAGTAGAGGTGGTTATTGGGCCGGGTTGGCCCGACCCGGCTCGCATCCGGATCGAATTAATCCAGCCCAAAAGCCGAACCGGTACAGTACCGATTCTGAACCGGGCCCGTTAAGGGCTCGGTTCATTAAGGGCCCGGAACATCCGAGCCTGGTTACGAACCGGACCGGTTCAGGTTGAACCGGTCTGGTTCAACAAAAATTTAAAAAAAAAAGCGCAGTGGCAGGCAAACGCAGGCAGTATGTTGATGGGCAAAAGCCTGCCGTTGCCCATCAACTCTATAAGGGAGGGAGCGTTTCCCTCCCTTTTTTTTAAAATTTATTTTTTAAAAATTTTTAAATTATTTTAAATTTTCATTTTTCCTCTATAAATATCAATTTATTTCCTTTCATTTTTTGAAAATTTTCTTTCATATTTTCTCTCAAATCTAAACATTCATCTACTCTTATTCTTTTAATACTCACTTATACTCTCTCAATAATCACTCAAACTCTTTCAAATTCACTTAAATTCTCTTATTCCAAATTTATAATATTATCATTTTATTCTCTAAATTTCATTTTTTATCATAATAATTTTATTATAATATCATATTCATAATATAACTTTATTTTATTATAACAATAGTTTTATTATATAATTTTATAGCAATTTATTTTTACATTATTGTTACATTAATTAAATAAATTATAATAACTTTATAATAAATTATTGTTAAATTAAACTATTAACATTATTTATTATAAAAATAAATTTGTTAGATTAAATTATAAAAATATATTAATATATATTTATTTTTATTAAAATAAATTAATATAAATTTTAAAAAATAAAAATTTTAAATGTAAAAAAAAAAACTGGACCGAACCGGTTTAAACCGATTCGATCCCGTTTTTGAGTGAACCGGTCCAACGAACCAGGCCGGTTCACCTCTTAAATAACATAAAATCGGTCTGAACCGAACCGATTCCCTACCGATTCAGACCGATTCTTGTTTGGTTAGGGTCGAAACTGATGAAAATCGATCCGGAATTAGCCCGATCCAGCCTGTAACCAGCTCTACCTAACAATAGTCGACGCTGCGATCTAGCGCTGGATTATGGACATATATGGTGGCTATTTTTGGGACTTTAAAAATTTTAGAGAAAGAGAAGTAGAATATAGAGAGCAGATGAGAGCAAAACGAGAAACAAATTTTCATTTTAATAACCCACAAAATATTGTAAATGGCACAGTGTGACTTTTCTAATCTTTTTACTTATGTCATCCATCCTCTCACTTTTTCATTTCACCAAACAGCTGAAAATCATTAATAAAAGTTAGGCGTAATAATCAAATATATCATCAGTCATATGCATAATATAGATATAAGTTTCATACATTTAATTTTTATTGTAAAGATCTATAAGCATTTATTTTTACTATAAATAAGCTCTCAATCTTTTAAAATAATACAATTAAGTAAAATCAATAAAATATTAAAATCTTATAAGCCTTAAACCTTTTTATTTTATTGCAAAAATTTATAATTGATTTAAACTTAATTTACATTATTTTAAAAGATTTAAGATTTATATAGTTAAATTAAAGGTTGAAAACTTATTTTCATTTTTTACAAAAAGATTGATCATATATTTAGTTATTAAATCTAAAGTTCATGTGCCAATGAAGTTTTGGTTTAGCGGTAAAGAAGAGATTTTGAGGTACTAAGTTCGAGTCTCATTGAGTATGAGTTCGAATTAGTTTATTTATTATTTGTTTAATTTGTTATTATTATTTGTATTTATCAATTTATCAAATTATTAATTTATAAAATATAATTTATTGATTATAATTATAATTTTAAATAAAAATATATTACTCCAAAAAAAAATCTAAAGTTTACGTCAATCAATTGACAGCCGATCCTTGTGGAAAATCAAAGTGCTGCAGAGTTTCTAAACCAGACCAATAGCAAGGTATTATTTCTCTTTTCCTTCGTATTTTCCTTTTTCTCCTTTTCCTACATATTCTCTTTCTAGTTTGTTTGTTTTTGGTGTAATTTCTTCTTTTTTTTTTATTATGTAGAAAAAGAATTCTGGATTTTAAAAAAGATAAAATTTTAATTTATTTGATTTAAAAATTTCTCACAATCCCAATAGAACACAAATTGGCTGAAAACTGAAATCGTATTTTATTTGATTTAATAATCATGGATAGAATAGAATACAATAAACTCTTCTTTTAATGGAAAGTAGGTTATCAGATAGATACTTTTTTAAACATTCTTTTAAACTTATTTACCCGAGAATTGCTATTTAAAACTCGCAGACTGCTTTATATATCCTATGTTTTCTAAAATTTTTATAATAAATTATTTTTATTTTTAATATAATTTAAATTACTTAAACATTTTTCTCTTTTTTTATTCTTTTATTATTCGACTATTAGCTTTCACGTTAGCGATCGACGATAGCTCGGGCTATAACAATTTGTCTGTAAAACATATCAAAATGTTTTTTTGATATCTCTTTCTTCCTATATAATTAATTTTTTTTATTAAAGTACACAAAAAGTTCTAGATCTAATATCAAAGTCCGCGGTCTCTTTTTGTTTAGATCTTCTAAGTATTAAGAGTTTAATTAATTTTTTATTAAAGCACACAAAACTAGATCTAATATCAAATTCCGCGGTCTCTTTTTGTTCACATCTACTAAATATTAAGAGTTTGTGTAATAAATTAAGGTTTGAAATAAAAAAAGAAGGGAAAAAATTTGGTATAAATTTTGAAGCAAATCGTTGGTAGTCTGTACGCCGGATGGCAGCCATGTGACGCAAGATGCGGTTTGCTTTCAAAAATATATTAAAATTTTCGTTCTTTCTCCTTTTTCTATTTCTAACCTTCCTTTATTTTGAAAACGTTTAAAACATGGTAGATTTGGAAAAAAAAATGCATACTTTAATATTAGATCTAAGATTTTTTTATACCTTAATGAAAAATTAATTACATAAAAAAGAACATTTTGATTTTTTTTTTAGACAAATTGTCAGCAACAATAGCTCGCTGCAGTGTTGACCAACGACTTAACGTGAAAAGCTTTTGTCGAATTATTTGACGTCAGCTATTGGATTCTAAATGAATATAGAAAGAAAGGGAATTTAAGTAGTTTAAATTATATTAAAAATAAAAATTTCTCTTTCTGTGCACCTACTTATTGTATGTTTTTATCAAAAACACTATATTATAGGAGAGATTACAATCAAAATTAAAAATTACATTTATAAATCACTGAAATCAACCAAATAAACCCGCATATAGCTGGACATACAACTTACATTCAGTGAAACTAAGCTAAAATCTTATTGACACTCGTTGTATATTTTCAAGTGATTGTATTTTCTTTTAAAAAAAATCCACTCACGTAAGCAAAAATCTAATTTAATTTTAAATTGCTTAATAAGCACTTTAATATTATTATATTGAGTGTCATTGTGTATATATATGGGTGTAAACAAACTGAACACACTAATATTTTGTTCGTTTATTTTTTTGAGTTTGTGTTCATGTTCATATTTGTTAAGCTTGTTCATGAACATGTATTTGTGAATATTAAATGAATATGTTCACAAACACGTGCTCGTGAACATTAAACAAAATAATTTATACAAACAAATTATATTAACCCTAATATATATGATGTCAAATTAAAAAATCTTACATAAATATGTAATTTTAATAATTACATACTAAAATAATCTAGAAGTAAATATGTAATTTAAAAGTTTATTATTATTAAAGAGTAAAAGAATAGTAAATAATTTATTAAACGAACACTAAACTAGTTTGTTCACGAATATAAATGAAAAAACTATACCTTTATTCATGATCATTTGTTAAAAATAATAAACAAATATAAACCAAACATATTCACAAACGGTTCATCAAACGTTCTATTCCTTTATCTTTTATATATATATATATATATATATATATATATATATATATATATATTAGTTACATGATCAAAGGTTAAAATACAATTTTGTATATATAGTGAAAGTATCACATTAATTATTATAGTTAATATAAAAAATTTATTTTTATAATAATATTTTCAAAAAACCTTAAAAAGCACTTACAGTCCTAAACTTAGTAATTCATGGTTAAATTCATATTCATGTTATGCATATTAGTTTTCATGTCGTGTAAAATACTAAAATTTTGTATCAATTCGTATCAACATGCCAAACACAAAATTTTATTTTACCTTCTGCCATGTTCGTATAAAATTTTAGCCTCTACCACTTTTGTGTACTTTATTTGTGTCGTTTTCATGTCATATCTAAATTAGCAGATCTACCTCAAGATATTCATTAGTAAAATCCTTTTTATATATATAACGTTTATTAATATACTATAGGAAAACTGAAAGAGGAGGAGCATTGTTGCTGCGAGAAAAGAGAAGTTAGAAGAGAAAGATTAAAGGAAAGCGAAACAAGAAATAGTTAAGGAGAAAGAGTGAACAAATAGACACATGAGAGAAACATTGAATTGAAGCTCATTTACGGGTCTTCAATACTGAAGCAGTAACACCCAAGAGCACGTAGATCAGCTGGTAAAGGGCTGTTTTAGCTTAACCAGAGGTCTCGAGTTTGAGCCCTGGGTATGCAGTTGTGTTAAAACTCTTGAGAGAGAGCTTTGCTGCCCTTTGGGTCCTACCCAGCTCGAATCCGGATTAGTCCTATATCAGAATGGTGTGGGGATACCGGGTGGTTTCGACCAAAAAAAAGACTGAAGCAGTAACATTAAGGCAGAGGCATTAGGCTAGGCTACTCAAAACATAAAAGAATGAAGGTGCAGGGGAGGCAAAATCGGTTGAAGAAGAGAGGAAAAGAGGGCTCTCGGCTTATCAAGGACTTTCTCTCAAGTAGCAAGATAGTAAGTAGAAACGTTGGCTAAACTTGGTGATTTCTTTTACAGATTGAAGATGGGCATTGTAAGAGGCTTGAACAGAGACTGGAATTCTGTGACAATAGGGCTGTACTGAGACTTTTGGTGGCCTAAACAGCGTGTCCTTTTGGTTTGAGGATAGGATATTGAACGTGGGTTCCAAGGGCTCGATGAGGCTAACTTAGGTTGCCTCCTAGCTGCTGGAGGTTCACCATAGCAGAGGCTCTCAAAGGCAACATGATTAAGAGCTAAAACGAAGGGTTCTTGAGTGAGATTTAGAGGCTGTACAAGGGTTAGTTTTTAGATTATTGTAATAGAGGTGATCAAGGGTTATAGAGGGTTGATTGTGGCTGTCAACAGAGGGCTAAAACATGGCTATCTGGACTGTATTGAGGTGTGAACAGGTGGTTGAGGGGCCACTTGAGTTGAAACGAAGGAGCAACGTGTTAGTTTTGTCGGCTGTTTCTTGGTTGATCACCGGTGAACAATACAGAGAAAATGAGTTGAACTTGAGGCTTCAAACAATGGAGACTCTCAGTTGATTTCCTTGGTTTGTGCCAAGACTGAAGCTACGATGGGAAAATATATATATAATATGAAGCAATTAGGGGATGAGCGACTGAAACTTTCGGTGCAAATAGATCTCCTTCCTTCCACGTGAAACAACAAGCAAAGAGTGAGGTGCTAGGCTTGTCTTAGTTGCAGCTGGTGAGGGAGCTACTTTTCGGTCTTGAAAAGACTGACGTAGTGTTAAGATGAGAAAGTGAGAAAGACTAAAACAACATGGAAATGAAAGTCAAGAGGTGAATCGGAGTGGTGTGGGAGCTTGCCTTTGATTCGGAATCTTAAGGAAATTAATGATATGAGATTCGACTAAGAGAGACTCATCAAGGTGAGAACACTATAATATGATTTTAGAGTGGGGCATATATCTATATATATGGATTTATATATGATGCACTGACAGTGTATAGTTTTTATACACTGTCAATGCACCAGAGGTTGACACCTCATCAATAGGCCCTTATATGCAAATATAAATAATTTTTTTTAATTTGCCCATAAGGGCCTATTGATGAGGTGTCAACCTCTGATGTATTGACAGTGTATAGAAACTATATACTGTTAGTGCATCATATACAAACTATATATATGTATGTAAAAGTTCAACGATGGTTAAGAAATTAGTCTTAATGTAGAAGTGGCCTCGATTTAATTATGATTACAAGATAATTGTTCTAAGTAAGTGTTTAAGCATGGTACGGATTTATTAGTGTGATGGTGATGAATTGGTTTGTAATGACTAGGAACGGTGTAGAGGAAATATTTAAGAAATGATAGGTACACATTTCAAAATTTATATATATTATGTGACCTTTGAAAATACATGAACTTGTGGATAAAGAAAATATAAATACAGGAGGGATATGAATTAATAGATTTAAGGATTTGTGGAAATATTGCATTGGAGGAGAAAATTGTACCATTGGCTAAGGGTTGATGTAAATACATATATAATTAATAAGATAATACGGAGTTAATCTTGGCGAAGAAATGAACTTGGTTAATTTCGGTCTAAGATATATGTTTTTAGCATAATGAGAATAGGTTATTGAAACAATAATGATTTGATTGTAGTGACTTGAAGCGGTTAGGAGCTTGAATCATAATTTGGAAGCTCGAAGAAGATATTTGCTAAATGTATAAGGTAAGTAAGTTAAGTAAAGTCTATTAGTACCATCTCGTAGGAATGGTTTAAACTTATAAATTCGTTTATGCTTGGGCTAGATTGAAACTTGTTTTCTGTCTTGTGTGTTGTGGCCAACCAAGCTTGAATGTTAACTAAAGTGAACTGATGCATATGTGCATTCACGTATAGCATGTTTTGAGTTTAATTACTTAATATCTATATTTTAAAGACTTGCATTATATTTTGAATTGCAAAGTCTTGATTTGAATTGACTTTTTGAAATAAATTGAAACTTCCTTATATTTTAAACTCAAAACTAATTTAATAAGTGCTTTGAAATTCATGCAAGCCAAGTGCTACACGAAAACATTGTTTTCAAATTGTTTTTGAGTGCAGGCATATCATATGACCTTCAAGTCATTTCTAGCCTATCGAGCTTAGCTATAAGCCCTATTGCCCGTCTATTGAGCTTTGTGCTTTAGACTACTATTTTGTGCCGTACCTATCGAGCCTAGTGCTCTAGGTAAATTGTTAGGCTTGCCAGGAAAACCAACAGATAAGTTCCAACTCTCGACTGACCAGCAAGACTGGAGTATCGTTCTATGGCCATAGATTTTGTGTTGCTTGCGACACCATTCTATCACTAGCTAAGATGGACATCGTTATCGTTATCGTATCAGTGATTAAGGATTATTGCCTAAACTCTACATACCATTGTTTTATTATTGATATCGATTTCAATGAATTGAGGCTTACACTTACAGTGAAAAGTAATCGATTTGAAATCGTTTTAAGAAATTTAAGGCTGATGCCTAAAAGTGACAAGTGATCGATCTGAAATTGTTTTCAATGAATTGAGGCTTATGTCTAAAGTGAAAAGTGATCGATTTGAAATCGTTTTAAGAGATCCAAGGCTCATGCCAAAAGTGACAAGCGATCCATTTGAAATGGTTTTCAGTAAATTGAGGCTATATGCCTAATGTTTATTGATTATTGTTTTGTGAACTAATGGATTTATAAAAATGCATAGTGATTGATTTTAAACGAATGCACAGAAATTAATATCAAAATGCATAGTTATTAATCTTAAAAGAATGCATAGCAATTGATTTATCAAAGTGCGCAATCATTGATTGAAATTGAATGCATAGTAATCAACTTATCAAAGTGCACCGTCATTGATGTAAAATGAGTGCATAGTAATCAACTTATCAAAGTGCACAGTCATTGATTTAAAACGAATACACAGAAATTGATTTATCAAAGTACACTGTCATTGATTTAAAACAAATGCACAGCAATTGATTTATCAAAGTGATAGTCATTGATTTTAAACAAATGCACAATAATTAGAGGTGGCAAAAGTTGACCCGACCCAAAAAATCTGTCCAATAAACCTGAATGCAAACCCGACCGATCCGATTTGATTAAAAAAGTCAACAACCCAAATCTAACCGATCCGAAACCAAATTTATCCTGATTCACATTGATCCAACCCCGACCAGATCTAAACCCAAATTAATCTGAATCTAAATTCATCCGAATTTAGATTAACCTGAACCCAAATTGTGTAACGACCCTTTATACTGAAAATAAGAACCAAAATTTTCCTTTTTCACTTACTTGGTTGGGCTGTACGTAGTGTCACTAATCAATTCTTAAGCTAACTTTATATTAGCTTTAGGTCCCAATCAAATTCTCTCACTAAGTATACATTTACAATTTCAAATCATTCTACTTGACTAAATATATCTCCACCCTAGTTACATCCATTGTTATAAACCATAAATGTATCCTATACTTCCTTTAATTACATCCCCATACTATAAAAATACTAAAATATAAGTCTGAATACAAAATAAATAACTGTACATCACATACCTTTAAGGGTGGTACAAGAGCCTCGAAGGACTTGCTTAAACCTCACGTACAAAGCACCTACTGCAAATAATCTGGAAGGTGGAGAGGGGTGAGCTTTTTGGAAAGCCCAGTAAGAAATATATATAAGAAAAAGATATTTAATTTCTATATGCAAGTTTCTAAAATATTTATTAAAGCTCGAATACCGTGTTTCATACTATTCGGAAATCAAATCATACTTATGCAATGCATCAGAAAGCATTTCATTTAAACCGAAACATAAACAACTGAATTTTGAACATAATTCAAAATATACATGCTTATCACATTTAATTTCAATACGGATCATCAAATCAAATTCTTATCTGTTTCAGAATCCAAATATCACACATTCGGAAATCATATACGAAGATAAGCATGGAAAAGCATGTACATACTAAGCTTGAGACATATTAGCGACTAATAAATAATCATACAGTTCAGATATTCCCGTGAGGGAAAGTGCAAGTCGGAAAGACTTATGGCCATAGTCAAAAAGGGGTCCACAGTGAGCACTGATCAGGTGTCAACTGGGCCTATTGTGGACTGGATCAAGGTCACACAACATCGGAAAATAAATATCTATTGCGGACTGATTAGGGTTACACAATAGCCAAACGAATATCTACTGAGGATTGGATCAGGGTCATACAGTAGTCAGAACAATACTACAGTGACTATTAGTCATGTCTCAAAACATTTTATATATACATTTTTCAAAATTCAAAATAATATATTTTTCGAGCTTCAGGGAAGTTCACCAAAGAACTAGTATATACATCTTTCAAAAGAAAATAAATCTTTCAAAAGCAAATAAGCAAATAATATTTTCAACCAAATACCATCGGTTGATAATTCCCATGAAAATTAATATTTCGGCTAAAAGTTTCATAAGCATATCAAATTCATAAAATGTAATCGTTTTCCAAAATAAATTTGCTAACCGAATTGGTATTTTCAATTGGTTGCTTAAGTAAAGCTTAAATACAAAATCATTATTTTCATAAAAAATCCAACGGCGCAACGGCTTATATTTCTTAAAACTCCCTGCAAGAAAATACAGTTTATATAATCACAAAGCAGTTGATTTTAAAATAGCATCTAGTATCTCTTACGTTCCGATATATATCTCTTACCTTACGCACTTAGCAAATATCTCCTTCAAGTTTTAGAATCACGACTCAAGCTCCCAGCTGCTCCAAGTCACTACAAACCAAAATTATCACCGTCTCAAAACAAATCTTAATCACATTTGATTATCTACCAAAATCATCTATCTTAGAATGACAATTTAGTCAGCTTCACTTTTACATCGAAACTAATCCTTCATTATTGTATCATTAATATATATTTATATATTCGTATGCATTTATGTATGTGTATTTAAAACTTTACGTTGTCATCCTTATCATTTTAACAATGTATATATACTTATGCATAATAGCATATCCATTCACATCATGTCCTAAATTTCTTTTCCTCATCAAACTCATGGTGTGTGTTTATATATATTACATTTACCATCATCATATATCTTCTTAATATATGTGTGTAAGTACCTAAATATATGTATACACATAAGCTTTAAATTTAACACTATAAAAATCCTTACCATTTGAACCACTTCCAAAGAGGCCGAAAATCACTTTCAAAATCCTTGCTTTTCCATCCTGATTATCCACTATTTTTCAACTTTAAAATAGCCTCCTATAGCCTTGTTATTTGGCCTAAAACCTCTCCACAATGTTTAATTTTGGAGCATCAATACTTAGCCTTGAATACTTTGGACAACCCCTGCTCTAAGTTCTTTCTCCGTGTCGAGCCGTTTCGGCCTTCAACCTTCAAGATACCTAAAAATCCAGCCTCCATCTACTTGTTTTCAGACCCTAAAGCAGCTGGCTTCTCCCTTTTTTACCTTGCATTTCCAGCTTTTAAATACCACCAAGAAGCTGTTGTTTCTCCTCTGTTTCAAACCACAATGCACAGCCTAAAACCCAAGCTTTAGCCTACAACTGCATCTCAACTCAGCTGAAAATTGGCCTTTACAGCCACCAAAATGCCGAACTTCAGCAACCTTTTTCTTCCTCCCTTATACTTTTCTTCTTTCTCTCACGCCTCTTTCCCTTCTTCCCTTCTTCTTCCTTTTTCTTCCTTCTCTTTTGTCAGTGACCGAGACCCTTTTACTGTACCTCCCTTCTTCACCTAACCAGCCTTTCATAGACGCCATTTGCTACGTCTTCTTTCTTTCTTGAGCTTTATGGGACGACACAAAATGAAGGCTGAATGGATGATAATATCGTGAGGAGATACTGCTTTGGGTGTAGCCGAAAATGCAGCTTCATACTTTCGATTTAACTGTCGATCTAAACCACAACCAAAGAACAAAATGACTTCCTCTCCTTTGCTAACCGATTGCTTCTCTTCTACTATAGCATTTTCTTTGTTCACTCAGTTTTAATCTTTCTTTCTCTTGCTCTTAGCTATCGCTTCATTCCATTCTTTTCTTTAGCTTTCCCTCGTTCTTGAGCTCTCTCTCCTTTTGTCGCTGCTTGGCACGGTAGCTTCCTCTCCCTTCTCTTACTTTCTTTTCCTTTTCCATTTCAATTTTCTTCTCCCACTCTACTCTCTCTCGATTAGCTTCATTTGGCTGTAGCCTTCTCTCATTTTGGAGACAACCCCACGTGAGTTGGTGTTGGTAGAACATAAAATGGCTACTTCAAGAAGCCAATTTCTGTTTTAATATATTATATAGTTATATTATATTTTATACAATATATATACTATGTATGTACTTTTATATTATATATATATATATATATAAATATATAGGCTTGTAGATTTTATTTAATTATATGGCTTATTTATTGTGTATATGTAATTGTACATTTTCCTTAATTTAACTAATATATGAATATATATTTTCTTAAATTAAATTAATATACATATCTTTTATATGTTTAGATCAAACTTAATTGTATTTCTGTGACCACTTCCCAACAAGTGTACCAACTCAATTTTTTTTATCACTTAAAATAATAAGACTCCAAAACACCTCTTAGTATTTAATTTAATTCATTATATATATCTACAAATCCAATATGAAAAATTTGCGGTCTTCACAAATTGATCCGAACTCGAATTGATTCAAACCCAAATTGACCCGAATCCAAATTGATCCGAATCCAAATTTACCCAAACCTGAAAACATTCAAACTTAAATTTAATATTATCAATAAATATTAAATGTTAAAGTTAATTATCAGAGTATTTTAACATAGTAAAAATATAATTTTTTCAATAATATGAGTGTTATATATATTTTTTAATCTAGTTAAACTTAAATATTCACTTTTATATTGCATTCATTTGAACCTAATGTATAATTATTTAATGGCTAATCTATAATAGAGTATAGAAGTATATCACCTACACTTAATGTCTCTAATTATTCTACAAAAATCAAGATAAATTAAAGAGATATATAGTATTGTTTTATGATATTTAGTAGGGATTATTAAATTATTTTGATTCATAAAGTTATTAATTATTATAGATAATAAAATAAAATGAAAAAAAATGTAATTAATTTATGAATATTGGTAAATATATGATAAAGAAAACTATCATACAGATTATTAAATATTTTGATTATTTCAATCCCAATTGTACTATAGGTCACATAAGAAGAAAATTCTATTGTCATGAGTTTTGTAATTCTTAAAAATACGGTTTCAGTTGATTTTCATACTAGATAAATCACATTGAAATGACCAAGGCTTAACCTAATAAACATGTCCAATCAAACCGAATCCAAATCCAACCAACCCGGATTGACTACAAAAGTCAACGACCCAAACCCGATCTAATTCAAACCCGAATTAATCCGAACCCAAATTCATTTGAATTCAAATTGATCCAAACTTGACCTTATCTGAACCCAAAATAGATCAATTTTTCCTTGACCCAAACCCGACTTTATCCGAACCCAAAATGACCCGATTTTTCCTTAATCCAAAATAATCTGATCCAAAATAACCTAACCTAAATCCGATTTGAACCGCCTATTTGCCACCTCTAACAGTAATTGATTTATCAAAGTGCATAGTCATTGATTTTAAACGAATGCACAGTAATTTGATTTATCAAAGTGCATAATGTTTTGGCTTTAATGAAGTGCACAATATTTTGATTTTATCGAAGTGCATAGCAGTTGATTTATCGAAGTGCATAATGACTGATTTATCGAAGTGCGTAATGTTTTGGCTTTATCAAAGTGCATAATGTTTTGGTTTTATCGAAGTGCGTAGTGATTTACATAGTAATTGATTTGTCGAAGTGCATAGTATTTTGAATTTAACCGATATGCATAGTGAATTGATTTAATCGAAATGCATAGTAAATTTGATTTAAATAAAGTGCATAATGAAAGTGTTTTGATTTAAGACCATGATTGAATACCATACGTGCACGTCACTTCAGCATTGCTTTTTCTACACTTGCATGTAGATAGAAATGAGTCTGACATGCATTTACTTAAACTACTTACTGAGCCATGAGTTGCTCACCCCTTTCTAACATTATCGCAGATCATATAAGCTAAAGTACACGCTTGGAGTTTTGTGTGGGCCCTCAAGGACTGTACCTAGTAGTGGTTCTTGTTTAAGTCCTCTAAGCTCTGCTTTTGATACTTTTGAGGTATATGAAATTTTGCATATCATGTTGGTTATCATGTGTAGACATTATGTAATGCACAGTATATGTTTATTGGAAATATGTTAGGATGTAACTTAAGATTACTCTAGATCATTATAGACTAGTATAATTATCGAGTGCGATCCGAAATATGTTTGTGGTATGATAATTATGAAATTTATGCAATACGAATATGTTTATTGATGATCTAGGAATATGTTCAATGTATGATGATATAAATGGTGGATTGTGGAGTTGAGATATGATGTTGAATATATACATATATTTTGCAGGTTAATTAACAGGGAAAAAATTGATTATATGTAAGGGTAGGTATTCAACCCTTTTCTCTTGCCAGATTAAATCTTGAATTAAAATATTGAAGAAGTAAGTTGATTTGCATTAGGAGTTATCCATTTAAATGACTAGGGTACTTATTCTTGATCGTCACTTTGTTCAGCCACCGGTAGTCAATGCATAACCTCATACTACCGTCCTTCTTCCTGACAAAAAGCACAGGAGCACCCCAAGGGGATACGCTAGGTCGTATGAATCCCTTGTCTAGCAACTCCTGAAGCTGCTTCTTCAGTTCTTCCAATTCTACCAAAGCCATCCGGTAGGGAGCTCTTGAAATGGGCTCAGTCCCCGGCACCAAATCTATCGTAAATTCCACTTCCCTATCCGGAGGAAGTCCTGGAAGATCATCCGGAAATACTTCTGGAAAATCTTGGACTACAGGAATATCCTTGAGTCCGGGACGTTTCTGATCTACGTCCTCCACATAAGCAATGAATCCTTCATACAATCATACATACTTTTCATTACTTTCATATGAATTCAGATCAAAACCAAACAGTCTTCATATTAATTACTTGCAAAGTTTACAACATAGCTAACGGGTGAAGAGAAGGTTACACTCTTAGTATAACAATCTAATATAACATGATTATTTGCTAACCAATCCATACCCAAAATAACATCAAACCCATACATATTCAGTAGGATTAGGTCAGCCTTAGATTCTCTTTCTCCTACCCGTAGCTTACAATTTCTGCACACCAACTCTGTTATTTGTGATTCTTTAAGAGGTGTACTTATCCTTAATAATTGTTCTAAAGTCTCAGGCTCAACTGGTATTTTCATAGCAATCCTAGGAGACACAAATGAATGCGTAGAGCCTGGATCAAACAATGCTATGACACTTATATCAAACAAGTAAATTGTACCTTTAATCACTTTGGACGAGGCATCGGCAGATTCTTCATCGATAGCAAACACTCGTCCTTGGGTCACAGCTTTCTTTCCCTTCTCTGCTGCAGTGGCTTTAGGTTGCGGTTTAGGGGTCTTATCAGATTCATCAGGCATCCTCGGATCTCTCTGAGGGCAATCTCTAATCATGTGCCCTTTCTCCCCACATCTAAAGCAAGCGCCACTCGCCAAGCGACATGGCTGTGATCCGTGAAATTTCCCACATTGCTCACATCTTTGCATTGTACTCTTTGGTGAGCTAGCGGTACTTCCAGCTGGATATCAGGACCGCTCATCACTTATCTTGATCCCGGTAGCTTTAGGAGTACCTATATCATTGTCATAACTTCCAATTTCAATATATAATTCCATATAACCATTAGACAATTTAAGGATCATCTTTCTATCTTTTACTTACCTATAGAAACTCCTTCAGATCTTCTACTTCTCCGATGTGGATACCTATCACTCTGAGCTTTCTCATCCGACTTCCGTTTCATCGGTTCTTTGCCTTTACCCTTGGCTCAGAAGTCAGCATGATGCAAATCATAGTCCTGCTCACACAATTGAGCCTTACGGACAGCTTCTCCATAGGTGGTGATATCCATCGGATACAGTTTAGATCTAATCGGGGACCTCAATCCCTCGATAAACCTGTAGATCTTATGCCCTTCATCTCTGCGGACCTCTGGATCGAATCTACTCAAGGTGGTGAACTTAGATTCATACTGATTCACCGTCATCGTACCTTGAGTCAAGCTTAAGAACTCGATCTTCAGTCTATTTTGATCCGTGCGTGGGATGTATTGTTCATTAAAAGCCTCCACAAATTTATCCCACGTGACTTCATCATATCGGGCCTCTAGCACGGTCCGAGTGGCTTGCCACCAATACTCAGCATCATCTACTAATAGGTAGGCAGCCAATCCTACATTCTCCCTTTCAGAGCAGGGCATATATTCAAAAGATTTGAGAACTGCTTTCATCCAGTTCTCTGCTGTCAGCAAATCTCTTTCCCCCTTAAACTTGGGCGGATCTAACTTCTTGAATTCCTTAATCAATGCTACACTGCAATAAGCTCTAGGATCCCGCCTTTCCGTAGTTAGGGCTGGTGGGGTTACTTCTGCAGGAGCAACCACAGGTGTAGCTGCTTGGGTACTTGTGGCCACATTTGGGAAGTTCGACATGAACTGTGTAAACATCGCGGCCATGTTCTCCATGTGCTTCTCCATTTTAGCTAACCTTGTATTTGGGCTATGTGGTGGAGATGGATGAGGAGACGGAACTGGGGGCTCTTCAGTGCGACCCCGTCCTCTTCCTCTACTTGTACCTCTTCTTCGTGAGCTCATACTGTAAAGATAGTCATCATTGAGCTTTTTAGTATAACTATAAACAGTTATACTATACATTTGCAATTCAGACAAGTACAGTACAATTGGGGATATACTCTATTTCTAGCTTACTGACACTGACAAACTATCAATCAAATTGCTCTGATACCACTCTGTTACGTCCCCGTCACTCCATCTTATCACTTATCTTTTTCCTTCTTTAGTTAGATTTAGTTCATCCAGTGTCGTTCTTTCCTTATCCTTAAGCTAATTATTTAATAGCTTATAAAATTTTTCTCAGTTTCCATAAACATAAAAAATGATATATACATATCATTCCATTTCCGCAGGATCTCATACATCATCTTAACTTACATCCCCGATATCTTATATACATAAAGACTATTTGTACTGTACTGTAGCTGAATTAAACTTTACTATACATAAACACATGAGTATACCTTCTATGCTAACTGGGAAGCGTATCGAGAAGGTATACTTCGATTTTCAAGCACAAGCTCCTCTAGTCGGAGCGAGGTTCACTTCAGGTAGTCTGTAGGAAAAATGGTCGTAAAAGGGTGAGTTTACGCTCAGTAAGAAAAGTATGTAAAAGAGCGTGCTATGCCTCTATGTGCATTTTTCCTACTTGGCTCTATAATGTCATGTAAAACATTATAAAGCATGCATCATTAACATCTTTCTTGCATTGTTTGCTACCATGCATAATTATTTCAAATGACATGGCAAACATACTTTGTATGCTTTCTTTAAAACATAGCATACATATAAAACATGCATCATACTTCATACATACTTTAAAAACATACATCATATACTTTTCTTCATACATACATCTTGTACTTTGAAATAGATGGAGACTATGTACAATATTTAAGCGATTGAGGCGTCATATGAACCGTTCATTCCCATTCATACGACTCTAATCATGCATTGGTACAGTAGTGCACTCCGTATAGGTCAGGGATTCTCTCCTGCCTTTATAATTCCACAGTGAACACTAGTCAGGTGTCACATGTGTGATTGAGGACCGGACTAGGGTTCCTCGCTCAACATACATATTACTGAGGACTTGATCAGAGTCACCCAGCCATCAGAAATGCATAATCATTACGCAGTCCATAGTCTCAAAACATTATAATATACCTTTTCAGAAAACACTTTTGTTTTTAAATCAATTAAGCTTGAAAGCTCTTTTCATGCATGGCAGTCGACTGGTCTTATAGGGCAGTCGGCTGCTACTTCATAACTTCCTTTCTCGAAATTATTTTCATTTAAATTTCGATATTTTCATATTTGAAAATACATGGGGGCAGTCGACTGGTCCATATAGTAGTCGACTGGTTTTCAAACAGAATGCTTCTTAAGAAATAGCAGTCGACTGGCCCATATAGCAGTCGACTGTTTTTGAAACAGAATGCATCTTGGAAAATAGCAGTCGACTGGTCCTATAGGCAGTCAGCTGGTTTTGAAACAGAATGCATTTTGGCAAATGGCAGTCGACTGTCCCATATAGCAGTCGACTGGTTTGAAACAGAATGCTTCTGGGTAAATAGCAGTCGACCGGCTTACATAGCAGTCGACTGGTTTGCATCGGTTTTCGAAAAACGACGTTTTGGTTGTCTCTAGGCAGTCGACTTCCCCTTTAAGGCAGTCGGCTGCCCCTAGCCTAATTGGTACTAGGAGACAAATCCGAAAATGCATCTTTTCCTGCACAAGACAACTAGTCAATCTCTCCAAACCACATAAAAACATTATAAAACATGCGGACATAGCCGCCTTACGTCCGTTACATAAATTCCTTACCTCGATTCATTCGGAAACGCGAAATCACTTGGCGTAACCCTAGCTTTTCCACTTCTTTAACCGAAATCATCACATCAATTTAACCTCTAACTTATCACCATACACATGATATACTAACTCAAAACAACCCCAAATCATGAACGAAATTGCAAGAATCCTCTTCTTCTCTTACCTTCACTAGAGACCAAAATTTCAATTGTTGAGATCTCCTCCAATACTTGAAATTAATCCACCAAACTTTGGATATCACCTAGTCTAACGACAAGGATCGTTTTTCGTTAAATGAACTTAGTGAATTGGTGAGGCAGTAAGGTGGTTTAGCAAGGAGCTTGGAATGGAACTTGGAAACTTGGAGATGGCACGAGAGGGAGAGCTGGGAAGGTTGCTGCCGTGGGTGATGATGATGAGGGTGGTGACTCATGCTTCATGCATTAAATGCATGCTTTATCATCCCTTATCTCAGCCAACTTTATCCCTTTACCCCTTTTGACTCAATTTGACTCATTAAATCCCTCTTCTCCTTCTTCTATTCATACTTAAGCCACATGTATTTAAATTATCCAATCAAAATTTTGTTTTGATTTCTTGTCTCATCCTCCATTTATTTTCCTGTCATCAACATAATTTATTTGGCTATTTGACTATAAATTTTCTTATTTCTTCTATATTCCATTCATCATGCATACATTATTCATACATCAATTACACATCAACTTCGTATTCATTTTATCATATTTACTTAGAATACTTTACATACATGGAAGAATACATGGAAATTGGGGATCTCACATAATATGTGAATTAGAATTTGAAAATTATCACACTTTGGATTATTTGAGTATAAAGAATATGAGAAAGGAAGCATCTTCACAAGTTTAAGATAACAATAATCAATTTGGAGGACCAAATTTCTTAAGGTGGGGAGAATGTAAAGACTACAATTTTTTTAATCTCGGATAAAATAAATAAATAAATAAAATAATACCTAAAGCTCAAGATTGGCTTTATAATCCAGTATTAATAAATTAAATAATTGTGTAGGGACTCGAATAAGCATACAAGCAATTGATCGAGCCTCTTGGCACCAACCACAAGGTGAAACCTAACGAGTCCAACCCTAAAACATGGTCAAAAACCTAAAGCGTATAAATAGTCCTAAACTCTACTTTTTGCCTAAGTAAGGCTAACTACATGACGCTTGATGAGAGATGGAATTTAGCTATATATATATTGATTTAAGTTAGCTAAATTAATATTCCATGACTAATTAAAGTATTTTATAATTAATAAGAAATTAAACGGTAAATCATTTAAGTTATGAAATATAACTTAGCCATATAAGATAATAGTTGTTGTTAATATAATTAAATTAAAGGAGATTAAGGAATTAGTAGGAAAAATAATTCCAAAGTAATTACAATTTACATAATATATATTTGAAAATGTGATTAACTAAAACTAAAGAAATTGATGTAAAAATACAAATAAGTATAAATGGAAATATAAGTGACTAGATTATTGAAGGGACAAATAAAAATAAATATATATTAAGTTAATAAAGGATACAAGTGTATTAAATTAAATATAATATACACATGAGTGTGAGAATAGGAAATATATATTTTAAGTATGGTTATATATACACACACAAATAATATAAAAATATAATATAATTATTTTATTATTTTATAGCTGATTGGCTTCCTAAGGAAGCCAACCAACAGCAGCAACTACTCCCACTAACGTGGGAGCAGTTGTTGATTTCAAATAGAAAGAAAACAGAGGCTTGGTCCTTTGCAAGGAAAAGAGAAAGAGTGAACGGTAAAGAGGAAGCAAAGAAGGAAAAAAAGAAAAGAAAAGAGAGAGCTGTAGCCATAGGAACCAAGATAGAGAACTGATAATAAGGAGGGATTGTAAGAGAGCAAACTGCAGCGTAAAATGAAGGGAAGGGATTTTCTACAGCAAAACTAAAAGAGGAGGAACACTTTTGCTACGAGAAAAAAGAAGTTAGAAGAGAAAGATTAAAGGAAAGGGAAACAAGAAATGGTTAAGGAGAAAAAGTGAACAAATAGACACGCAAGAGAAACACTGAAGTGAAGCTCATTTACGGGTCTTCAATACTGAAGCAGTAACATTAAGGGCAGAGGCATCAGTTAGGCTGCTCAAAACATAAAAGAATGGAGGTGCAGGGGAGGCGTAATTCGCTGAAGCAGAGAGGAAAAGAGGGCTTTCAGCTAATCAGGGACTTTCTCTCAAGTAGCAAGACAATAAGTAGAAATGATGCCTGAACCTGGTGGTTTCTTTTAGAGATTGAAGATGGACATTGTAAGAGGCTTGAATAGAGACTGGAATGCTATGACAATAGGGTTGTACTGAGACTTTTAGGTGGCTTAATAATGTGTCCTTTCAGTCTGAGGACAGGATATTGAATGTAGGTTCCAAGGGCTCGACAAGGCTGACTTAGGTTGCTTCCTAGTTGGTGGAAGTTGACCATAATAGAGGCTTTCAGTGGCAATGTGATTAAGAGCTGAAAGTAGGGGTTTTTGGGTGAGATTTAGAGGTTGTACAATAGTTTTTAGACCGTTGTAATAGAGGTGATCAGGGGTTATAGAAGGCTGATTGTAGCTATCAACAGAGGGCTAAAACATGGCTATCTAGACTATATTGAGGTGTGAACAGGTGCTGGGTAAAGATAGGCCACTTAAGTTGAAACGAAGGAACAATGTGCTAGTTTTGTAGGCTATTTCTCGATTGATCAATGGTGCACAATACAAAAGAAATGAGTTGAACTTGAAGCTTCAAACAAGGGAAACTCTCGGCTGATTTCCTTGGTTTGTGCCAAGACTGAAGCTCCGATGGAAATATATATATAATACGAAGCAGTTTAGGGGATGAGCGACTAAAACTTTTGGTGCAAATAGATCTCCTTCCTTCCACGTGAAACAGCAACCAAAGAGTGAGGTGCCAAGCATGTCTCTGTTGCAGCTGGTGAGGGAGCTACTTTTTGGTCTTGAAAAGAGTAATGTAGTGTTGAGATAAGAAAGTGAGAAAGATTGAAACAACATGGAAATGGAAATTGAGAGGTGAATTGGAGTGGTATGGGAGCTTGGCTTTGATTCAGAATCTTAAAGAAAATAGAGATATGAGATTCGACTAAGAAAGGCTCATCAAGGTGAGAACACTATAATATGATTTTAGAGTGGGGCATATGTGTGTGTGTGTGTGTGTGTGTGTAAAAGTTCAATAATGGTTAAGAAATTAGTCTTAATGTAGAACTAGCCTCGATTTAATTATAATTATGAGATAATTGTTCTAAGTAAGTGTAAAAGTCTCGCCCGTCTCATAGGCCGTCGGCGAGCATCCCCTGGGCGATCTCCACTCACGCCCCAGGTTTACCCTTGTCTCAATGGTAACATGAGTGTAAGGCTTGAGGTATCTATGGGATACAAGGGTTCGAGCGTCTCATGGAAGGCGTCCGAGGGAATTAGCTTGAGTTCTTCAAGTCCCTTGGAATAAAGCCGTGAGGAGCTAAGTGCCACGTCTGGCGGCGGGCGGGGGCCACCTCTAGAATCCAAAGCGAACAATACGTTGTGAAAGGGACGGGCGAACTGTGTGGTCGCCCAGCCCGAAGAGTAAGGGTAAACTTGGGGCGTGAGTGGAGATCGCCAAGGGGATGCTCGCCGACGGCCTATGAGACGGGCGAGGCTCTTACAGTAAGTGTTTAAGCATGGTACAGATTTATTAGTGTGATGGTGATGAATTGGTTTGTAAAGACTAGGAACGGTGTAGAGGAAATATTTAAGAAATGATGGGTATATATTTCCAAATTTATATATATTATGCGACCTTTGAAAATACGTGAACTTGTGGATAAAGAAAATATAAATACGCATGGGATATGAATTAATAGATTTAAGGATTTGTGGAAGTATTGCATTGGAGGAGAAAATTGTACCATTGGCTAAGGGTTGATGTAAATACATATATAATGAATAAGATAATACGGAGTTAATCTTGGTGAAGAAATGAACTTGGTTAATTTTGGTCTAAGATATATGTTTTTAGCATAGTGAGAATAGGTTATTGAAACAATAATGATTTGATTGTAGTGACTTGGAGTGGTTAGGAGCTTGAATCGTAATTTGGAAGCTTGAAGAAGATATTTGCTAAATGTATAAGGTAAGTAGGTTAAGTAAAGTCTGTTAGCATCATTTCGTATGAATGGTTTAAACTTATAAATTCGTTTATGCTTAGGTTGGATTGAAACTTGTTTTTTGTCTTGCGTGTTATGGCCAGCCAAGCTTGAATGTTAAGTGAAGCGAATTGATGCATATGTGCATTCACGTATAACATGTTTTGGGTTTAATTACTTAATATCTATATTTTAATGACTTGCATTTTGAATCACAAAGTCTTGATTTGAACTGACTTTTTGAAATAAATTGAAACTTTCTTATATTTTAAACTGAAAACTAATTTAATAAGTGCTTTGAAATCCGTGTACGCCAAGTGCTACACGAAAACTTTGTTTTCTAACTATTTTTGAGTGCAGGCATATCCTACGACCTTCAGGTCATTTCTAGCCTATCGAGCTTAGCTATAGGCCTTATTGCCTGTCTGTCAAGCTTTGTGCTCTAGACTATTGTATTGTACTATACCTATCGAGCCTAGTACTCTAGGTAAATTGTTAGGCTTGTTTGGAAAACTAGCGAACAAGTTCCAGCTCTTGATTGATCATAGAGATGGCCATAGATTTTGTGTTGCTTGCGACACCATTCCATCACTAGCTAGGATGGACATCGTTATCGTTATCGTATCAGTGATTGAGGATTATTGCCTAAACTCTAAATACTATTGTTTTATTATTGATATTGATTTTAGTGAATTGAGGCTTATGCCTAAAGTGAAAAGTGATCTATTTGAAATCGTTTTAAGAGATCTAAGGCTCATGCCAAAAGTGACAAGTGATTGATTTGAAATCGTTTTCAGTGAATCGAGGCTATATGCCTAATGTTTATTGATTATCGTTTGTGAACTAATGGATTTATCAAAATGCATAGTGATCTATTTTAAACGAATGCACAGAAATTGATTTATCAAAATGCATAGTTATTGATCTTAAAAGAATGCATACCAATTGATTTATCAAAGTGCACAATCATTGATTGAAAATAAATGCATAGTAATCAACTTATCAAAGTGCACCGTCATTGATTTAAAATGAGTGCATAGTAATCGACTTATCAAAGTGCACAATCATTGATTTAAAACAAATATGTAGAAATCGATTTATCAAAGTACATTGTCATTAATTTAAAATGAATGCATAGTAATTGGTTTATCAAAGTGCATAGTCATTGATTTTAAACAAAAGCACAGTGATTGATTTATCAAAGTGCATAGTCATTGATTTTATGCGAATGCACAGAAATTTGAATTATCAAAGTGCATAATGTTTTGGCATTAACGAAGTGCACAATATTTTCATTTTATCGAAGTGCATAGCGGTTGTTTTATCGAAGTGCATAGCGCCTGATTTATGAAAGTGCGTAATGTTTTGGTTTTATCAAAGTGCATAATGTTTTGGCTTTATCAAAGTACATAATGTTTTGGCTTTATCAAAGTACATAATGTTTTGGTTTTATTGAAGTGCATAGTGATTTACATACTAATTGATTTGTCAAAGTGCATAGTATTTTGAATTTAACTGATATGCATAGTGAATTGATTTAATTGAAACGCATAGTAAATTTGATTTAAATAAAGTGCATAATGAAAGTGTTTTGATTTAAGACCATGATTGAATACCATGCGTGCATGTCAATTCAACATTGCTTTTTCTACACTTACATGTAGATTGACATGAGTCTAACATGCATTTACTTAAACTACTTACTGAGCTGTGGTTTGCTCATCCTTTTCTAACATCATCGCAGATCATACGAGCTAAAGTCCATGCTTGGAGTTCTGTGTGGCCCTCGGGGACTGTACCTAGTAGTGATACTTGTTTAAGTCCTCTGAGCTATGCTTTTGATACTTTTGAGGTATATGAAATTTTGCATATCATGTTGGTTATCATGTGTACGCATTATGTAATGCACAGTATATGTTTATTGGAAATATGTTAGGATGTAACTTAGGATCACTTTGGATCATTATAGACTAGTATAATTATCGAGTGCGATCCGAAATATGTTTGTGGTATAATAACTATGAAATTTATGGAATGTGAATATGTTCATTGATGATTCTAGGAATATGTGTAATGTATGATGATATAAATGGTGGATTGTGGAGTTGAGATATGATGTTGATTATATACATATATTTTGTAGGTTAATTAACTGGGGAAAATTGATTATACGTAAGGAGAGGTTTTCAACCCTTTTCTCTTGCGAGATTAAATCTTGAATTAAAATATTAAAGAAGTAAGTTGATTTGCATTAGGAGTTATCCATTTAAATGACAACATTAAACTAAATCGAAATTGAGAAAGGTGGAACTTGTTTAGTGGTGACACTGACATCGAATACAAACCTTAAGTGAAAAGAAAATCTTAGTCCGTAAATTTGAGAAAACAGTATAAGTGTGATTGTTAAGTGTATATTGCGGCCTTTAGGTCATGACACTCCACTATTCGATCTCAAATTATGCTGATAGAGCCACTTCCTTCACTAAACAAAGTGTTTGCTCTTGTCGTTCAACATGAACGATAACTAAATGGAGGTTCTCTTCAACATATATCTGAACCAACCTCTTTTCCTACTCAGAAATCTTATGTCCCCACAAGAATAATCAGTTCAAAGGCAGGCATAAGTGTTCTCATTATGGATTTAATGACCATACAGTGGATAAATGTTTCAAGAAACATGGTTATCCATCAAGGTTCAAGTCTAAAAGAAGGGAACCTACAATCAATCGAGTGCAAGGACTTAGTCAACCATTAACTGAACAAAATACTCCTGATGCTTTTAGCTCTACCTCATTGGATTAGCCACAAACATGTGACAAGCCTGTTTTCACTCCTGAACAATACTCCCCGTTGTTGAATTTAATTCAACCTACACCAGCAGCAAATTCTTCCATTAATTCTCTTTCTGCTAATATGGATTCCCTGTGCAACATGACAGGTAAAACATTCTTTTCTTCTTGGATCATAGATACTAGAGCAATAGATCATGTTGCTTGCTCGCTTGAATTCTATACCAATTATAAACCAGTAGATAATTTCTTTATTAGATTGCCAAATAATCAAAAGGTTCCTGTTGCACGTATTAGTACCACTTAAATCTCACCTATTTTTGTCCTTGACAATGTACTTCATGTACCATCTTTCTCTTACAATTTAATTTCTATTAGCAAACATATTTCTAGTAAAAATTACTCTCTAACTTTTCAGTCCAATATTTGTTATATATAGGACTTTCCAAGCAAGAAGATGATTGGTTTTGCTAAAAAAGTTCATAGCCTGTTCCATTTCATTCATTTTATGCATTCTGTTTCTTCGATTTCTTGTAATTCATGTTTTGTTTCTCCTTCAAATATATGGCACTATAGACTAGGACAAGCTTCTAATTCTCGAACCAAGCTTCTACATTCTCTTGATAGTTATATTCATGTTACTGATGATTGTACTGCTTGTGATATTTGTCATTATGCAAAACAAAGTATCCTTCCTATCGGGATTTCTTTATTTTTTAACTATAGTTGATGATTATAGCCGAGGTACTTGGACTTTTTTGATGAAATCTAAATCGGAGGTTAGAAGTATCCTACAAGGATTTTATGCCTTTGTTGAAAACCAATTTCAAGCCAAAATAAAATGCATACACAGTGATCAAGGTCAGGAGTTTAACATGACTAGTTTCTACACTATGAAAGGCATATTGTATTAAACATCTTATGTCTCCACTCCTCAACAGAATAGCAAAGCAGAATGAAATCATCAGCACATTCTAAATGTGGCAAGAGCTCTTAGGTTCCAAGCCAAGCTTCCTATATCCTTTTGGGTAGATTGCACTTCACATGCTACTTACCTAATAAACAAAATTCCTTCACCTGTAATTAACAACAAAACACCATTGAAATTCTGTTTAACTCACCTCCAAAATACACATCCCTTAAAGTATTTGGTTGTTTGTGCTTTGCTTCCACACTTCCTGTTCACCGACACAAATTTGATCCTGGAGCTAGAAAGTGTATTTTCCTTGGTTTTGTTAATGGCATTAAAGGTTACAAGCTATATGATCTTCATACACATGAGATTTTTTGTTCTAAAAATGTGATATTCTATGAAACTGAGTTTCCTTTTGCTCAAAATCATGCAGACCATTTTGCTGCAAAGAACAATTTTACTCTTCCCATCATTTCTATTGATTCTTCTACAATAGATCATGTTTCAGATTTTGCTAATCAACCCCAATACTAATAATTCTACTGATATGCCTAGAAGATCAACTAGAAATAGAAAAATCCATTCTTATTTGCATGATTACAGCATGATTATTTCTTTATTTTTTAACTATAGTTGATGATTATAGCCGAGGTACTTGGACTTTTTTGATGAAATCTAAATCGGAGGTTAGAAGTATCCTACAAGGATTTTATGCCTTTGTTGAAAACCAATTTCAAGCCAAAATAAAATGCATACACAGTGATCAAGGTCAGGAGTTTAACATGACTAGTTTCTACACTATGAAAGGCATATTGTATTAAACATCTTATGTCTCCACTCCTCAACAGAATAGCAAAGCAGAATGAAATCATCAGCACATTCTAAATGTGGCAAGAGCTCTTAGGTTCCAAGCCAAGCTTCCTATATCCTTTTGGGTAGATTGCACTTCACATGCTACTTACCTAATAAACAAAATTCCTTCACCTGTAATTAACAACAAAACACCATTGAAATTCTGTTTAACTCACCTCCAAAATACACATCCCTTAAAGTATTTGGTTGTTTGTGCTTTGCTTCCACACTTCCTGTTCACCGACACAAATTTGATCCTGGAGCTAGAAAGTGTATTTTCCTTGGTTTTGTTAATGGCATTAAAGGTTACAAGCTATATGATCTTCATACACATGAGATTTTTTGTTCTAAAAATGTGATATTCTATGAAACTGAGTTTCCTTTTGCTCAAAATCATGCAGACCATTTTGCTGCAAAGAACAATTTTACTCTTCCCATCATTTCTATTGATTCTTCTACAATAGATCATGTTTCAGATTTTGCTAATCAACCCCAATACTAATAATTCTACTGATATGCCTAGAAGATCAACTAGAAATAGAAAAATCCATTCTTATTTGCATGATTACAGCTATGAACTTCCAAGCCAAAATCTATCTTCTTCTGCAAGTTCTTCACTACATGCTCTTTCTCATGTTTTGTCCTACTCAAATCTTTCACCTCATCATCAAGTCTACTCTTCTGTTCTTGATTCCTTGCAAGAGCCACAGACATATAAACAGGCTGTCCAACATATGTGTTGGAGAGATGCAATGAAGATAGAACTTCAAGCTCTTCAGGATAATTTGACTTGGGAATTGGTTAACCTACCTCTTGGCAAGCATACCACAGGCTACAAATGGGTGTACAAAGTAAAGTTAAAAGCAAATGGTACACTAGACAAATATAAAGCCAGACTTGTAGCAAAAGGATATACTCAATAGGAGGGTATCGATTACATTGATACCTTTTCACTAGTGGCTAAGATGAGAACAATCCGAATGCTTTTGGCTCTGGCAGCAGCTAAGAATTGGTACTTGGAGCAACTGGATATCAACAATGCATTTCTCCATGGAGAATTGCATCAGGAAGTATACATGGACCTACCCCCTGGTTTCACCTCTCTTAAGCCTAACCAAGTTTGTAAATTATTGATGTCAATCTATGGTTTGAAACAATCTAGCAGGCAGTGGAATGCAAGGCTCACTGGTGCTTTGTTGCAATCTGGTTTTACCCAAGCTACATCAGATTCTTCTTTATTTGTCAAAAGTACAGACTCATCTTTCAAAGCATTACTAGTATATGTGGATGATGTGATACTTATTGGGAATGATCTTGCTTAGATCAACTTCATTAAGACCTTGCTGCATGATCAATTCAAGATCAAGGACCTTGGCCGATTAAAGTACTTCCTTTGTTTGGAAATAGCTCGTTCTTCTGCTGGAATCAATGTTTCTCAACATAAATATGCCTTAGACATTCTTTCTAATTCAGGATTCTTATCTTGTAAGCCTGCTTCTTCTCCAATGATACCTACTGCAAAACTTCATAGTCAGGATGGTACACCACTTAAAGATATCACTACATATAGAAGACTAATTGGAAAGCTTTAGTATCTTACTTCAACCAGGCCTAATATCACCTATGCCACTCATAGCTCTCACAATTTTTGGACAAGCAGCACCTTATTGCTGCACATCAAGTACTTAGATATATTAAAGGAGCACCTGGTCAAGGTCTTTTCTTTCTAGCAGCCTTTGATTTCAAGTTAAAGGCATTCTCAGACTCAGATTGGGCATCTTATATATATTCAAGGAAATCTGTTGCTGGATATTATATTTTCCTTAGCTCTTCTCTCATTTCATGGAGATTTAAGAAACAAACCACAGTTTCTAAGTCTTCCTCGGAAGTTGAATACAGGGCCTTAGCTTCCACTACTTGTGAGATCCAATGGCTCTTTTATTTGTTGAAAGATTTGCACATTCCTCACCCTTTCCCTGTGTTGCTCTTTTGTGATAATCGATCTGCTTTACATATAGCTAAAAATCCAATGTTCCCTGAAAGAACAAAGCATCTTGATAGTGATTGCCACATTGTCAAAGAAAAGTTCCTTGCTGGTGTCATACATCTTCTTCCAGTAAAGTTAGATGATCAATTAGCTAACCTGTTTACCAAAGTTTCTCATCCTTCTACATTTCACACTTTTTTATCCAAGCTGGGAGTTTAGAACCTCTACTCTCCAGCTTGCTGGGGGTATCATAGCAGAATATTGATGATCAACAAACACCAGTAGCACCACATCACATTGCCAACATGTCAACTGTTTTCCAATATCTAGGCACACTAATAGCACCAACTCACACTACCTCAACCGTTTCCCACTATCGATGCATACCAACAGCACCTCAACAACAGAACATTCTGGCTATTTAAGAATATTGATTCATTTAGAAGTTGTTAGCCTTATTTTTGAAAATGAGTTACTCTCATTTTCTGTACTTTTTTAGAATTCTTTAGTAGCTCTTATAAGCTTCTATCAACCAGTATATATGCTATACATATCAAATATGAATGAATGAAGAGATTTGCTTTTTGATTTTAGCTCAGTGAGCTACTCATGATAACATCAAAAGTTTAGGCTTAAACCAAGCATTTAGTTTCCCAATTTCAATTTTACTTGGTTTGAGTTGGATAGAAATAACGAGTATGCATGTATATACACACGCACACACACACACACACACACAAAAAAAAACAGACATCTAAAGAAGTGCTTAAACATCAACTTAACCATTAGCAATCATCTATCACAAATATTTTTTGGATCATTAAATGAAAATTTTCAACAAGAACTATGTAACATCCCTTTTTACCAAAATCTAGACTGATTTTTTCCTTTTTCTTACAGTTGGTTGGGCTGTACATAGTGTCACTAATCAATTTCTAAGCTAATATTATATTAGCTAAGTCAATATCCTTTAATTACTTTAGGTCCCAGTCAAATTCTCTTACTAAGCATGCATTTATAATTTCGAATCATTCTACTTGACTAAATATATCTCTACCCAAGTTGCATGCACTGTTATAAACCATAACTATATTCTATACTTCCTTTAATTACATCCCCATACTATAAAGTACTGAAACTAGAAGTCTGAATATAAAAGAGAATACTGTACATCACATACCTTCAAGGGTGGTACAAAAGCCTCGAAGGACTTGCTTAAACCCCACGTACAAAGCACCTACTGCAAATAATCTGGAAGGTGGAGAAGGGGGGTGAGCTTTTTGGAAAGCCCAATAAGGAATATATATAAAGAGACAGATACCGTAAGCTATATGCATGTATTCTGAAACGATTAATAAGTTCTAAATCATAAAGGATATTTCTAAAATATGGAATCTTATCCAGCAAGAAATTCATGCATTCTGAAAATCGTATGTAAATCAAATCAATATAATAGATCACTTAACAAAGCCATGCTATGCAAATATGTAAACAATCGTCTTCAGAAATCATATCATATTTCAAATCAAATCATAAAATTCCATACCAAATCATTTTCAGATTTCAGAATCCAATCATAGCAATTCGTATCATATCGTTTCCAAAATTCAGAGTTCGAAAATCAGATATTCAGAAATCATTCAGAAATCAGAAGTAACAGAAAGTGGAGACATGGCAGTAACTCGGTATACATCAAGCAGCAAAGATATCCTATAAGGATAATAACAGATAGACGTATGGCCATAGTCCAAGTGGTCTACAGTGAACACTGATCAGGTGTCATCTGTGACCGCTGCGGACTGGATCAAATCACACAGCAACATAGTGCGCAAAATTCATATCAGATACAAATACTGTAGGCCCCGAAGGTCACACTACAGCCAGATACTATAGGCCCCGAAGGTCACGCTATAGCCAGATACTACAGGCCCCGAAGGTCACACTGCAGCCAGATACTGTAGGCCCCGAAGGTCACGCTACAGCCAGATACTGCTGGATCCAAAATATACAGCAGTCCAGATACCGCAAGATGACGGTTAGCCAGTGTCTCAAAACAAAAGTTTCATAGTTCAGAGTTCAAATCAATAAGTCGAATCATAGAGATCTTTATGAAAGTTCATAAAGCTGATTATCGTATAAAATCATAATTATTTTTCAAATATTTAAAAACTTAATAATTTCCAAAATATATAAAGAAATAGGTTTTAGTGCCATAATTTATAATAAATCCATAAAACCAAATTTAAGCTAAAAAAGTCATAAGTCTTTAAAATCATGCAATTTAATAAGCTTTCAATAAAAATTGAATTCTTTAGATAATTCAAGCTAATGCAGAGTTTTATAAATCCAAATTCGGAAGAGCATTTTCAAAACTCATAAAGATTCCGAAATCAATTAAAATGCAAGGAATTCCAAAAATCCGAAAACTTCATAACTTTTTATAAATATCTCTAAAACACTAATGTTAGGTAATTTTCATAAAATAAAATTTACTTTAAAAAAATTCATGAATATACTAAAATCATGTAATTTAATATTTCCAAGACTGAATTCTTTAAAAGTTCTATTCTTAAAAGTTTTTCTTAGCCTTTTAGCCGAAATCGCAGAAATCAATATTCTTACGAAAATTTAATAGCATGACAGTATTAAATTTCTAAAGTCTCTTGCAAAGCATACGTAGTTCATAAAACACAATGCAATTGATCTTAAAATCATTTTAGTATCTCCTACGTTCCTTATACATATCCCTTACCTCAATCAATCATAATTGTAACCAAACCAAGCAGCCAGCAGTCGATATCTAATAATTGAGCTTGTATGTTTTCGGTTACCAACTCACGCCTAGACTGCAAAGAAAATCATTTAAAACAATTTAATTTTCAAAATCACCTTACATAATATTATAAGTCTTAGAGATCTTTCAAAATTCCCCTTAATATTTTCCCAAAATAATTTCTATATAATTATTTTGATAACATCTCATTCCCAGTATCCATAAATTTTTTGTCAATCGACTATTGATCGTATCCCCTTATATACATTGTCGCATATACATATGCTTTTATATTTGTATCCAATTTAAATCTAGTATCGAAATTCATCCTTTATTGTACACATATAGCCTATAATCATATATATATATATTAACATCATTCTAATACTTATTATTTCCCTTATAATCTTAGACAATTAAATCCAAATAACCAAGTATACTTACCCATTTTAGTCCATGTTGACCGAACCTTAACCCCATTTTCCTTCACCCACGACATTTCTTAATTCTGCAACAGCAAATGCATGTTTCCTGCTTCAATTTTGTTCAGCCTTTGTTCTTCTTATTCCAGCTACTGCCTTCCTCCATTTCTGTCCTTGAAAACCAAAGAGAACCACCCCCTTCTTCAGCATTGAACAAGCACCCAAAATGCCATCTTAAGCCCTCTGTTTTCACGTCTCCTTTCCAGCCTCCTTTTACCCCTGTTTAACTTGGTTTCACGTGGGGAGAGCCTTGGTTTAGCTGTGAAAGCAAGTTCCCTTCCAAGGCTTGTCGGTTCATCCTTTTCTTTTTGCCTTTTAGCTTCAATCCATTTTTCTCTTCTCCATTTACTTACTGTTTTAGAACCTCAAACACAAAACATACCAGCCCCTAATTTAATGCCTTTTTAGCAACTCCCAGCCTTGTTTTGCATTGCTCAGCCCATTAACACCACTCACCATTCGATCCTCCCACATGCCTGCTTTTTAACCGAGAGGGAAATGACAGCAGCCCCCATTTTGGACCAAAATGGCTTATTTTTAGCTTCCAAAGGCCACCGGAACAGTACCCTACTTAGCCTCAAAATATCCCCGGTTTCAGCCATTAACCACCAGCCTCTTGTCCAGCATTAATTCAGCCCTCAAAGACACTCAAAATCAGCACCTAAACCCAGCCTAAAAACTCCCTTTGCACAACCCCTGATCTACGTTTAAACAGCCTTGCTACAGCCTCTCAAAGCAACAATGATCTCCCATTATTTCCCCTGTACACAGCTTTCCTCCAGTAACTCAACACCTTCTGTACAGCCCTTGTTTCAACGGTTCGGTGCCACTGTTTCAATCCCTAAATGAGCACCTTTCTCACCTGTTAACAGAGCTTACACAACCTTCCTTAAACCTTGGCTGTCAACACCAAAAAGGGTGAGCCAAATGGTGACACAATCGTGAGGTTTGAAGAAGTGATTCTCGGCTCCAACAGAAAATGGAAGAAAAGAGGTGAAATGGATGCTGTCAAGATGATGACGACGATGGACGGTGGTAATGGCAAGATTTGTGGCCGGTTGGGAAGGGTGTTAGTGGGGTTAGATAGTGCTAAAGCTTCTTCAAGAAGCCACTCATGTACTTTCATCTATATTTTATTCCTTTGTTAATTTATTTTATTTATTTGTTTAATCCACTTCATATTTATTAGGCATATTTTAAGTAGTCTAAATTCTTTTACTATCTCTTATTTGTTTCCCAAATATTTCATACCTCCTATAGTTATTAATTTATATTGTCTAATATTACTTTAAATCCTAAAGTCCTTCATATTATTTAATTTCCAAAATCCTTCATTCACAATTTAAATTATTCATGTATCATCTATTTGCACTTTAATTTAACTAATGGATTAATAGTTTTCCTTCATGCTCCTCATTTTCAATCCCCCAATTATAATCTCTCATAGTCTAAATTTTCCATAATTTCTCATAGTGAAATTTAATGATTCCTTGATATGCTCATTCTCAATTTACTTTCTTAATCATCATAGCTTCAAGTTAAATTCTTAATATACAAATTTGTCTCCAAATTACATTGTTTAATCCACCAAAATAAATAATTTGCAGTTGTCACAAACTATTATCAAGAAACATGCGAGTTTTATTTCAGTGTCTATTGTCATAACAATTCTAGCATGTCTTTAGTGGTGTGATACTATATTGTTTATGCTATATAATGTGCACTTTTCATGCCTTACAATGTTTAACTTTTAAGTTGTTTTGTTTTTGTCATTCAAGCTTATTATAGATAACTCAACTTTATAACATATCTAAGCTCTTCAATAAAAAAATTTTAACCCGCAAGACACTTGGAGAATATTACCATATGCTAAATTGAAGATCTTCTCTCGGGTCTTCATGTTAAAAATACCAACTATATGAAAAAACATTATTACATTTAAAATTACTTCATAAATTTTTTTAATTAGATTGTGCATAGTAAGATATTTTATTCATAAATGTTTGGAGACATATGAATTGAAAGGAACTGGGAACATTATATGGTATAATCGGATGAGTAGTTGCCTACTAACTTTGGCATCTATATCTTTGGACGGTCATGATTAGATGTCATCTTTAATAATTTAGGAAGAAATTTCTCAGATGTTTTGTTTAATGGAAATTTGAAGTAGTTAACTTTGGATTCAAGTTCAACTTCCTTTTTCCTACTTAGAATAATTGTTCAAGTAGATAAAAGAAAGTAAAAACAAATGCCATGAGTAAAATTGGCAAAAAGACAGACTAGATATTTTATCTGTCACGACCCGAAGACCGCGACTTTCACTTGATTCTTATACTTTTCTTAGTCTACAAATTTATGGACTAAATTTTTCCTTTTTCATTTTAAGGTTTATATTTGGTATCAGTGTAGTTACTATACTATCTAGGTCACCTATAGTCATTTCATTTAAATATTAAACTAGCAAGGAAACGGTTCTTAGTTACATTCCGACTTGTTAAACAGAATATGTAATGTGCATCAATTAAAGTCTTACATGTAAACAAGTATTTTATAAGAAACATATACCTCAAAAGACTACTACCAAGTCATACACTGTCTCCGATGCCACTTAGCAGCTCACATGGCAGATGTTAACTTCAATAGTCTGAAAAAGATAAAATTTAGTGGGGTGAGCAAAACCACGGCTCAGTAAGATACTAATATAAATACAATAGTAGGATTATACTGTCTTAAACTGCAATGCTTAAAACTTGCAAGTTTGCAATTACAGTTAATCCTTTCTCATCGATAACATATCATTATCTCATTTCTTGTCATTTGTCTATCACTTATACTTTTAAATAAATCATCCTAATCACTTTTTCAGTCTTCTCTTCCTTATACTATAGTGCATCGCACAACAATATGTCGTGTCCCATTTGAATGTCATATACTATTAGTCTATTCTTTCCTCAATCTCGGAGTACATCATGTCCAATTGAAAAATCGTATCAAATCACTTTATGTTGCATAATCGTACTCCTGTATTCTATCATCTCATATCACTTTCCATATAGAGAAATCATGATCACAATGGTACGAAGTCATAATCCTCTTCGTATAAATTCTATATTCATGTATCATATCATATCATGACATCATGTAGATGAAATATCGTTACCACCAAGTCATGATACTCCTCA
Source organism: Heritiera littoralis (assembly GCA_031772115.1). NCBI lineage: Eukaryota > Viridiplantae > Streptophyta > Magnoliopsida > Malvales > Malvaceae > Heritiera > Heritiera littoralis. The sequence goes on from JAPDPK010000211.1 coordinate 604,144, forward strand.
TATACTCTTCATGTTTTTGTACAATACACTAATGATTTAGTAAGCAGCTTATGTAACTTCACTGTATAAACTGCTATCATTTCAAATCATATCATATATACTTCAGAACATGCTTCACATATAACTTTCAATTCATTTCATAATTACTTTCAAAAACATGATCGACGCATGTATAATTGCAAATCATGTATTCGTTTTTAGAGCATGTCTGAAACATGTGTTTTCAAAACATTTTTCATATACTGTAAGTCATATCAGGTCTAGAGTTCATATCAAATCAAACTATACTCTAGACCGCATATTATGTCATGTTCGACACAAAATCATATACAAATCATATAGGTGTCGAAATCATATATGATGCACTTTTAAAACATATACTGTAAGTCATATCAGGTCTAGAGTTCATGTCAAATCAAACTATACTCTAGACCGCATATCATGTCATGTTCGACACAAAATCATATATAAATCATATAAGTGTCGAAATCATATATCATGTACTTTTAAAACATGTTTAAAACATGTACAGTTTCAAAACATATTTCATATTCATCTCAAGAATGTTTCATGTACTATATAAATCATGTCAAGTCTAGAGTTCATATCAATAAAATCATACTCTAGACTTCATATCATATCAGTTAAAGACTAGGCTAGGTCCCTATCATCTCTATCAATAAAGACTTAAATCACTGTAGCTAGCAGTGAAAATCATGTCATTGTCCCCTGGAAACCAACTAGGGCGCTATCTATGGCCATAGACCTCATCTCTTTCAGCCGCACTGATTAGGCGTGACTGAGACCTGTCCACGACTATTGTCGGACAAGCATCTCTGCCTAATGAGCAAAGCTCCAATTAGGCGGTTTCCACTATGCTTTATTGAATTTAATTCTTTTAGGGTGCCTACAGTCTCATAAAACATTTAAATCTTTAGCCTTCTTTTCAATATCATGTAAAGCATATGGTAAAATTCTGTATGAGACTTCATATATCAAAATATATATATCTACCATATACTTTCATTTCAAAACAAATCAATACTTTTCAGTATTCATATAAATATTATTATAATGTTTCAAGTTGTAAGAAGGCATGCTTAAATGTGATGCTATAAAACGTTTCAGTATGCAACTTCGGTAATATTTTCATCAAATACAGTGAAGCGATTCATTTAACTTTATCACCATCAATTATTCGATTTCAAGACTTTCTTTCTATCCAATCAGTAAATCACTCTTCAAATCATTCAAGATTCATTTCATTCAATATTCAGATTGTTCAGTACTCCAATTATTTAATAATCAGATCACTTGGTATTCAAACCATTCGGTATTCAATATCCTTTTTCGATAATTATCGACTATAACAATCATTTGTACATTTCATTATCGATAGTGGAATCGCATCATCAGTGTGAATCTTCTTAGTATCTATGAGCATTTAAATATTGTGTTTCCATATAGCCATCATGATACTGAAATAATGCAATACTAATATCCTCATTCGATATCTATTCCAGAGTCGACATCGAGGATCATAGAATCACAAGATCAATAATCGCTTATCAAATCCATTTATGGTTTGACCTATTGGTACATATTCAGAATTTTCGACTTGCGTTTCAATTTCATTCACTATCATAAAATCAGATCACAATCCTCAATTCACTTTTCATATGGCCTGTAGAATGTAATATCATGCTAGAATTATCTCTAAAACATCATCAATTCAATTTTTGATTGGCAATTTACCCACTTAAAAGAATTTGCCAATTTCCACTATCAACAGTGTTTCAATCACTTAAGTCGCCTTGCGACTATCCATATTATTGCAAAAATCTCAGTTCACATCTATTAAACATCGATATGTACAAGTACATTTTTATGTAAACGTATGTTCTACCAAATGTCCATAAGATATCACAATCTACTTTCTTATTATCATTATCTCAATCATACCAGTAAGACGGTCCATTTATTTGAATCTATCAATTCTATAATCATCACTCGATTGAAAATTCCGCAATTCTATCATTCGACCATCTAAATCACAACTTCGATTTTTTTTCTCTTTTAAGTTGTATCATATAATCATCGTCACTTTTATCCGTGATCCGTCTAATAAATAATTCCACCTCAATCTCAACTTGATACCATTTGTGGTATTAAACTTACTTTATTTATCGATTCTATAAGATTTAACCATATAATTCATTACATTATTGTGTTCAACGATCTATCTTCTCATCGATTTCAATATCAAACTTTTCCAGTAATACCATAAAGTCCTTTCAATGTTTACTTTCAATAATTATTTCCAAAATTCCATTTACTTGAGAAACTTAAATCTTTTTCCTCAACGTTTTCCTAGGAATTTCGGCAGTATAACGGCTTAATTTTTCACTAAACCTCCTGCAAGGAAAACACAATTTATACCACAGCCGTTTATTCTCACAATTCCTATGTCTCTACTAAGACCCCCACCATCAGTTGTGGGTCCTCTTAGGATTTTTAACATCAATTCAATTAATGCATCATATAAAAAAAATCACAATTCCGTTAAAAATCGTTCCATCAATGCATTATATAAAATCATAATCCCTCATACAATATAATGCTACTAATGCTTTATAAAAGTATCTTACTTATTCACCAAAGCTTAGTGCGCTTTCCAACTTTCGAGCCTTGTCGAACTCCACCATTCGTCTCATTTCCGTTTTGCTATAAATTTCAATATCAATGCACTTACATCAATATACAATAAAATTATTCAATAAATATCGTCAATTTATTTTCCTTAATTTTCCTTACCATTTCTTTCTCTTTCTTTTTTCTTCTTCTCTTTCTTCTTCCTTTCCTTCTTTCTCTTTTTTTTTTCTATTCTGTTTTTTTTTTCTGGCCTGAACCGGTTCGGACCGGTTCAGGCCGATTCTGCCTGTTCGACCGGTTCGGCCTCTTTCCGTCGGCATCACCGCCGGTTCGGCCCTCCCTCAGCTAGCCACGGTTGCGGGGACGCCGGATCTAGCCTCGATTTCGCCTCGTCACAGGCGACGGCGCCGGATCTGGCGACGTGGGTTTCGGCTCCTTTCTCCTCTGTTTCTTCCTTCCTCCGCCGTTTCCTTTACCGCCGGTGGCCTCTTCCTCCTTTGTTGGTCCTCACTGGTGGCGTTGGTGGCGGTGGCGGTGCCTAGATCGACCGGCACCGCCGATCTCCCTTTTTCCTTTTTCCTATCGGGTTTTCGTCATTCCTCACTTCTGTCTTCTTTTTCTCGTTGTCGGTCGCCGGTTACCTCTTCCTTGCGTCGCCGGCGGCTTCACTTCTCTCCTTCTTCCTTTGGTCGGCCGGCCACCTCTCCTTCACGTTTCCCTTCTGTTTTTCCTTCAACAGAAGGGAATAACAGGGGTCGGGTCCCGACCCCTGTTTTTATTTATTTATTTTTATTTTATTTTTTTATTATATATATTTGTTTATATCAATAATTAAAATATATATACATATTTATTAATATAATATATATATTTTGTGTATAGTTAAAAATAAATATCTATACACTTAAATTAAAAATAACATATACATATTTTTCATATATTTATATATTTTTATCATAAGCTATAATATATATTTTTCATAGATATATATATATATATATGTAATTATATAAGACATATATATAATTTATTTAAAAATATATTTATATAATAAAATTATATAAATATATAAATACTCACATTTATATTTCTTATAATTTGGATTTTCTTAATATCAAATTAATTTCTCCTTTTCCTTTCTTATTTAATTTGGATTTCCATTTATCCAAATTAAATTCCTCAAATTTATCCAAATTTAAATTCCTCAATTTCCTCACTTCCTTAATTTTGGGAATTTTAACGATATTCCCATCTCGTAAATAAATTTTATTTATTTACTTTAATTTATTTATTTCCTCTTATCTATTTTCTTAGATATTAATTTCCAATATTAATAATTTTCAATAAATGAAAATTTTGTGATTATCACATTCTCCCCACCTTAAGAAATTCGGTCCTCCGAATTCAACTTAAATTTAGAGATGGTATGCTTCCGTATAATTATGATTCTTGTCCTCTATATCATCTTTTAAATAATATTGTCAGCATATTTTTAACATCAGAATCCCTTTTGATACCCCTACATATCGCCTTTTATCATATATCTATACTCCCTTACATTCCTTATCCATTTGAGAGTTAACAATTTTCATCTCTCTTTGTACCATAGCTGATTCATACTGATCATTCTCCATCTTTCTCAATCAGTGCCAAGTCGATATAGTTTGGTAGCTATCATTTAAATAATTTAATCAGTAGTATGTAATTATCCCAGTAGCTTTTAAATCTCGTGCATCCGCTCTCTCAACATAGCTTCGAGCGTTTCCATATTACGCTCGAATATTCATATCGGTATAGAGTAGTACTATCAATAAATTTGGAAATCCTAAAGCCTTTTGCTATTTCCCATAAGCATATGGCAACTCAGGGATTCCCATCACATGTATACTCACTGGAACTTCACATATGTTCTCATCATTCTATAATCACGTTCCGACTATGGCACTAGAGAAATTTAGGAGCCTGACATTGGAAAGTGATTCCATTCAGACAATCAGTCCATAATCACTTCCATATCATCATATCTCTTCTAGACTCTTCATTGTTATCCCCAATGCTCATTTTCATATTTCTTTTGTTTAATTGAAAAAAAAATGAGGAACTTTTTCTTTCATTAAGCTCTCAAGCTTCTAGGTAGCCTCTTTATACAGATGATGCTACTAAAGGACCTTTATTAAAGGGGAGGGACTTTAACCTCAAAGCCTTCTCCTTTCAGTCCACATTCCATATCGGCCCCTCTATACTTCTAATGTGTTTTGTCATTTCACTCTTTGTGTTGGCTCTATAGGCTATACCGAGAGGGGGGTGAATCGGTTCTTAGCTAACCTTATGCCCGTTTTTCGATTCTTCTAAATTCTCTAGCCTATTTGAGTGTTTTCTAAGTTCTCTAAGCTAGGCAATTATACAATATAAATTCAATACAATAAATAAATATAATTGTAAATAAGTAAAGAGACTAAGGATAGAGAAATGTACGCAAGCGATTTATAAAGGTTCGGCAACCTTGCTTACGTCCTTTACCTTGAGACACTCCCAAGGATTTTTCCCAAATTCACTATCTTTGAATTTGTCTTTACAATCCCTCTTTTTCAAGGCTCAAGAGAAACCTCTCTCTTTTTCTAGGCTCAAGAGAAACCTCCCTCTTTTTCTTAAACTAAAGAGAAATCTCCCTCTTTTTCTTAAGCTAAAGAGAAACCTCCCCTTTTACAAGGAATGAATTGGTTTACAAGAGATGTAATCAAAGAAGACCTCTAAGTAGGTAAATGATTACAGAAATTAGGCATAAAGAAAAGCCTATACAATATTTGTGCTAAGCAATACAAGAGATATGTGAATGATGGAAGATGAAGACTTTATAGCTCTTGATTTGTTGTTGAGGCTTGAGGATTTGAGGAAAATGAGTATTGGAGTTGATTGAGTAGTTCCTCTTCCTTTAGCTTCTAAGCCTATATTTATAGTCCCTTGGGTGGTTTGTGGACGTTGGTTGGAGCTAAAACAGAAACTAGCTGTTGTTTCTCACAGAAACTAGCCGTTGGAGGCTTTCTGACATAAAGGGATTGATCCCTTTTCCTTAGGGGATCAATCCTATGCTTCCTTTCCACTTCTTGGGAGCATTCTGCCATAAAGGGATCAATCCCTTCCCTTAGGGGATCGATCCCATGCTTCCAGAATGAGTTTTGCCTGCACTTTTGGGTTAGAAATGATATGGCTTTTGATTTTAATTCAACCCAAAACATTTATAAGCTTTAAGGGAGTTTTTCTTGACTTTCTCAAATGAAAATATTATCCAAAAACTTATAAGTAATTTTCTAAACTTATGTTCAATAATTCTTGAGAAAATTACTTAATATTGAAAACCATTTTATAAAGTATTAAGACCAATAAGAATATATCATTAAATCATGGTCTTAATGTTTGATATGAACACTTAGAATGGATTGAGAAAATCATGTGTGATAAAGCAAATTTACAATATGAATTAAACATTAAAGCTTACTTAAGTTTTTGTCATTTCAAAATACATATGGCAATTTAAAGCTAACAATCTCCCCCTTTTTGATATGACAAAACTTAATGTAAATTTGCTTTGCAAATTCTTTGATAAAATACTCCCCCTTAAATAAAGCAGGATTTATAAAGCTCCCCCTTAATGTAAGCATGGGTTTTCAAAAGGAATTTTTCAAATAAATCAGGATTTTATAAAGCTCCCCATTAATGTAAGCATGGGTTTTCGAAAGGAATTTTCAAACTATTTTTCTCCCATTATCTCTTCCCTTAATACCTTAATATCTCTCCCCCTTTTTGTCATAGCAGAAAGAAGAAAAAATAAAAAGTATGCTCCCCCTAAAATTATGGCTATGTGAGAACAAATAAATATGCTCCATCCAACAAGAAACATGTTAGTACATGGGACTCATAACACAAATAAATAAGTCAATATTCACAAAGAGTATGAAATATTCATGCAAAGAATATGACTTATGATCCTATACCAATTGTTTATAAATAATTTTACAAGAAGTTCACAATTGATAAGAGATTAAGCAAGTTGTTTATAAATTTTCTACTATGTTCTATAACTTGCTTATATCAATTCGATCAAGCACCTAAGTATATCAATTGTTCTCTAAAGTCCAACTAAGGTGCATGTCAATACATCATGATTATGAGCTGAAATTAGATGACATATCATATGCATGAGCTCATAAATCACGTTCAAGCAAGAGTGTGCATAGAATTAAGACATATAGCAATTAACTACAAGTTCTAGCACACAAGAGTTTTCATGCAAAAATATCCTAAATGAATTCTTCTTTATTTGTCATTTCAAACTAAAGAGCACAAGAGGAATTGTCAATTTAAAACTCATACCAATTGCAATTTAGGTTTGGCTTACCAATTGTTGAAAATATGGTTGCCAATGATACTAATTGTTATTTCAATCTAAATACCAATTGTTACTAATGGTTGATTTAGACATTTTGCATGAATCCAATATTTATGTGTAGTGTGTTCATGTCAAGAAAATAGTCATTATAAATATGCAAGAACACAACACGCATCATCAAATATGCATAGGGATCAATTAATCATTAGCACACTATCATAAAGTATTATTCCATATTCATATTCACAAATTTATACTATATGGAAGATTCAAAAAATCAAGATATTCAAGCAAACACAATTTCTTCCATGGTTTCAAGCACAAAAATCTTATGCTCATTTTCCAATTTAAGTCCTTAACCAATTATGAGCAAGGAATGATTCAACATTACCATTTTAATCAATTAATAGTCATATCCCTAGTTGTTATAATCATTTAACGTTCTAGAGGGAATATGCTATTTTAACTAAAATGGCTTTACCTAAAGGAATCAACATTATCAAGCTAAAATGTATTTTATCATTAAGATTTTCTATCTATGAGTGAAGTCAAGTACAATTTCATGAAAAACTAATATTTTCATCTCATAGACATGATCATTGATTCAACTTAAGCAAGTTCAACATCAAGAATAAATGCATGGATATCAATCAAGGTACATTTGTTCAAGTTTGCATTTATCATTGAATGTTGGTGTTGTCATTAAAGCCCAAGTTCTTTAATAATTTGGCCATAAGAGAATTTTAAGTTCATGGATGATAAATTTTCATGCATTAGAACATTTAAGATTCATTTATCATCACAAATTATAGACCAAGAATAATTATGACTTTATATTAATTGTTGAATTTATATTTGACATCAATCCTTAAGGTCAAGTTTTAATCATTTTATCATTAAAGTATATGACCTTAACTATTCATCTTCTACTAGATGTATAATTACCATGAAACCTAGTGTGGAGTAGTTGAGTTAAGCTAAGAAACATAATCCTATAAGCATGCTTGACTAAGATGAACAAAAAGGTATGATCAATAGTCATTATGCACAAGTTCATCAAATTCTTAAATTACACACAAATCAATGAAATAATTCTCAAAATTATGTTTAAACATTCATTGAAAATATATTTCAAGATTATTTCAAGATTTATGCAAATTATGAATGCTTTCAACAAGAAAAATGATTTTGATTGTTGAAAGTGATATCATTTGTTGGAAATGATACCAAATGATGGAGTTGAGGCATGTTAACAATGAAAAATGAATTTTCATATTGTAATGATCATCAAAAAGAAGTTAAAACAATGAATTTTAAGTTGAGAAGAGAGAAAGTATCAAAACAATGAAAAGTTCTTCTCAATTTCGGTTGAAAACATGCAGGAAAGCCTTTTCTGGCTTGGGGGGATCGATCCCTTAGTTCCAGAATGCACAAATTCTACATTCTGCTCAAGGGGGATCGATCCTGCTTGTTGAGGGATCGATCCCTCATCCTGTTTCTGCAGTTTTTGACAGAAAATCCAACTTTTGAGGTGCCAAAACTTCGTTTTTGAGTATTTTAAGTCCAAGTAAAGGTTTAAACATTTGTAAAACATGATTTTGGACGTGTATGAATGAAAAACATGAATCAAAAACCATTTTACAAAAGACTTTGTAATTTTGGAAGAATTTTCACAATAAAATGCATTTTTAGCCTCAAAGGAGGTCATTTTGAGAGTTATGCATATTTTGACAAAACTAAAGCATTGGAAACCACAAATATGTCAAAACAAACTTGTTCACATAGGTTTTAAGAACATATATCATTAAAACATACATCTTGTGAACAACATGCCATGATTTCCAATATACAAGTTCTTCATTAAGGCTCATGACATGGCATTTTGCATATATGACAAATTTAACAACTTTTGAGCAACTAAATATATTATCTAAACATATCAAACTTGCTCAAACTACAAAATTTCAATAATCTTTTCAAAATCATTAAACATGCTTTTCATTCAATGCATCAAGAACTATTCATCAAGCACTCAAAAATCATTTATCATGCCTTTTGTTCAATCATTCAACTCACAAAGCATCAAAGATCATTAACAACAAACAAATTTAGCAAGTAAGAGTTTTGAAAAGATAGAATTTAAGCTTACAAAACTCCTTTGCATGAGAGTGCTTTGCCTTGATGTGTTGGATCCATTAGCCATTCTTTGAGGAATTGTTGTGACCTTGCCACGTATGGATTCTTAAGCACTTCCTCTTTCTTATTGGCATAAGCAATCTCCATATGGGGTGTATAGAGCATTTGAACTCCATTGCTTCTTTGTATTCTCATGCTCTAACACACCTACAACAAATAATTTAAGCATGTTTTGGTACCCAAATTTTCTTGGGTCCTTAAAAGTTAGTGCAAATAATTTTTAGCCCTTTTGAGATCCATTTCAAGCACAATTCATCATTATTCATAGCATGCTTTAGCACCCACATTTTTCTAACTACTCTTCCTCTAAATGTGGTTTTTCTATATGTGCATGCTTATGAAGAGTGGCCTATCCTATTACATAGTGAGCATGTGAGAGATGTATCATGCATAGTATTTTTGCTCACTAGGAAATTCTTAAGATGAGTTTCTTTTTGTTTAGCATTATAGCCTAACCCATCTTTGTCAAAGAAAGCTCTTTGGGTCTCTAACATATGATCTAGCTTTTGTTGACCCATATAAAACCTAGTAAATGAGTTATGCAAATTTGTATTCTTGTCATTCAACTCATTTATCTCTATGTTAGCCTCTTCTAATTTCTTTTCAAATTCTAGCTTAGCAATTGTCAAGGCTTCATTTTCTATTTTTAATTTAGCAATGATTTTTTTATATTTGGAGTTCATGCATTGAAATTCATTTGCTAAATCATTAAAGGTATTTTGTAACTCATCAAATGTAAAATCATTATTTTCACTAGAGCTACTACTAGCCTCATCATCACTAATGGCCATAAAGCATGAGTAGGCTACCTCTACATTTTCCTCATCGGAGCTATCACTATCGCTTCATGCAGCCACAAATGCTTTCTTCTTAGGTTTTCTATCCTTTTTCTTCCTAAGTAAGGGACAATCTAACTTAGTATGACCCAGTTCATTGCACTCATAACACACTAAGGGGTCTTTTTCTTTCCTACTTGATTCTCCTCTCATTACCCCTCTTCTTTGATGTCTCCTATAATTCTCACTTTCTTTCATTCTCATGAACCTATTAAATCTTTTGGCAAACATTGCCATTTCCTTTTCTTCCTCTTTTCCACTCTCATCACTATTATCTTCAATGAGCTTATGAGTGGAAGACTTAAGTGCTACTCCTACTTTCTTTGAAGGCTCTTCATTTTTTTCAATTTCATTTCATATGTAAGTAGGGAGCCCATAAGTTCATCTAGAGACAAGGTATTTGTATCCTTAGACTCTTCTATTGCGGTTACCTTTGCCTCCCAAGACTTTGGCAAGCTATTCAAAATTTTCTTTACCATTTCAACATTGGAATAAGTCTTGCCTAAAGCCTTAAGTCCATTAATTATATCATTAAACCTAGTGAACATTTCGCTAATGGACTTATTTTCTTTCATCCTAAATAGCTCATAATCATGTGTGAGCATTCCTACTTTGGTCTCTCTAACTTGATTTGTCCCTTCATGTGTGATGGCTAGTTTATCCCATATTTGTTTAGCATTCTCACATAAGGAGACCCTATTATACTCATTAGGACCTAAAGCACAAAAGAGGGTGTGCATAGCCTTGGCATTCATTTCTGCCAATCTCATGTCATTTGTGTCCCACTCATCCTCACTTTTAGGGACATCTTTTCCATCTACTTTCTTCATGGGAATTCTAGGACCATTCACTATAATTCTCCACACTTCATAATCATTTGATTGTACAAATAACATCATTTTAGTTTTCCAAAATGAATAATTCTCACCATTGAAGAGTGGAGGTCTAACTAATGATTGTCCCTCTTCTCTTAGGGGTGTGCCTATATTCAAGTGAGTCATTTATGATCGTTTTGCTCGATAGAGGTTAGTCTAAATCAATTTTGAGCCCAAGCTCTGATACCAATTGTTGGCTCTATAGGTTATACCGAGAGGGGGGTGAATCGGTTCTTAGCTAACCTTATGCCCATTTTTCGATTCTTCTAAATTCTCTAGCCTATTTGAGTGTTTTCTAAGTTCTCTAAGCTAGCAAATTATACAATATAAATTCAATACAATAAACACAAATATAATTGTAAATAAGTAAAGAGACTAAGGATAGAGAAATGTACGCAAGCGATTTATAGAGGTTCGGCAACCTTGCCTACGTCCTTTACCTTGAGACGCTCCTTAGGATTTTCCCCAAATTCACTATCTTTGAATTTGTCTTTACAATCCCTCTTTTTCAAGGCTCAAGAGAAACCTTTCTGTTTTTCTAGGCTCAAGAGAAACCTCCCTCTTTTTCTTAAACTAAAGAGAAATCTCCCTCTTTTTCTTAGGCTAAAGAGAAACCTCCCCTTTTACAAGGAATGAATTGATTTACAAGAGATGTAATCAAAGAAGACCTCTAAGTAGGTAAATGATTACAGAAATTAGGCACAAAGAAAAGCCTATACAATATTTGTGCTAAGCAATACAAGAGATATGTGAATGATGGAAGATGAAGACTTTGTAGCTCTTGATTTGTTGTTGAGGCTTGAGGATTTGAGGAAAATGAGTATTGGAGTTGATTGAGTAGTTCCTCTTCCTTCCTTTAGCTTCTAAGCCTCTATTTATAGTCCCTTGGATGGTTTGTGGACATTGGTTGGAGCCAAAACAGAAACTAGCCGTTGTTTCTCACAGAAACTAGCCGTTGGAGGCTTTCTGACATAAAGGGATCGATCCCTTTCCTTAGGGGATTGATCCCATGCTTCCTTTCCACTTCTTGGGAGCATTCTGCCATAAAGGGATCGATCCCTTCCCTTAGGGGATCGATCCCATGCTTCCAGAATGAGTTTTTCCTGCACTTTTGGGTTAGAAATGATATGGCTTTTGATTTTAATTCAACCCAAAACATTTATAAGCTTTAAGGGAGTTTTTCTTGACTTTCTCAAATGAAAATATTGTCCAAAAACTTATAAGTAATTTTCTAAACTTATGTTCAATAATTCTTGAGAAAATTACTTAATATTGAAAACCATTTTATAAAGTATTAAGACCAATAAGAATATATCATTAAATCATGGTCTTAATGTTTGATATGAACACTTAGAATGGATTGAGAAAATCATGTGTGATAAAGCAAATTTACAATATGAATTAAACATTAAAGCTTACTTAAGTTTTTTGTCATTTCAAAATACATATGGCAATTTAAAGCTAACACTTTGCAATAAGCGTTCTCTTACAATTTAAAAATCATAAATTCAGTTTCCAATAGTCCTCATAATTAAGATGGGATTGTACTTTCAATTAGGCCATATACTTATGTTCGATCCTTTTTCGTTGGCGATTTCTTTACTTCTTTCAATCTTTTTCAATTCACATATCGATCATATTATATACAATCATTCCATCATCTTCCATATAAATTGCTACAATCAATCATCCTCGGTCATTCAAAATCTTATTCCTTTAAGGTGATACACAATTCTTTTATACTGTATCGATACCATTCATTAACGGTTCCCTATCCGTTTCAATAGACCATCAATTGGCATCCTTTATGTCAAAGCTCAGCCTGTTTCAACAGACCATCGATTGGTATCACCCATACCAATAGCTGACCAATCTTGGTATAGATCGAAAATCAGCAAGTTTACATGCAGACACCGCGACATTCACTTGATTCTTATACTTTTCTTAGTCTACAAATTTATGGACTAAATTTTTCCTTTTTCATTTTAAGGTTTGTATTTGGTGTCAGTGTAGTTACTATACTATCTAGGTGACCTACAGTCATTTCATTTAAATATTAAACTAGCAAGGAAACGGTTCTTAGTTACATCCCGACTTGTTAAACAGAATATGTACTGTGCATCAATTAAAGTCTTACATGTAAACAAGTATTTTATAAGAAACATATACATCAGAAGACTAGTACCAAGTCCATACACCGTCTCCGATGCCACTTAGCAGCTCACATGGCAGATGTTAACTTCAATAGTCTGAAAGAGATAAAATTTAGTGGGGTGAGCAAAACCACGACTCAGTAAGATACTAATATAAATACAATAGTAGGATTATACTGTCTTAAACTGCAATGCTTAAAACTTGCAAGTTTGCAATTACAGTTAATCCTTTCTCATCGATAACATATCATTATCTCATTTCTTGTCATTTGTCTATCACTTATACTTTTAAATAAATCATCCTAATCACTTTTTCAGTCTTCTCTTCCTTATACTATAGTGCATCGCACAACAATATGTCGTGTCCCATTTGAATGTCATATATTATTAGTCTATACTTTCCTCAATCTCGGAGTACATCATGTCCAATTGAAAAATTGTATCAAATCACTTTATGTTTCATAATCGTACTCTTGTATTCTATCATCTCATATCACTTTCCATATAAAGAAATCATGATCACAGTGGTATGAAGTCATAATCCTCTTCGTATAAATTCTATATTCATATACCATATCATATCATGACATCATGTAGACGAAATATCGTTACCACCAAGTCATGATACTCCTCATATACTCTTCATGTTTTTGTACAATACACTAATGATTTAGTAAGCAGCTTATGTAACTTCACTGTATAAACTGCTATCATTTCAAATCATATCATATATACTTCAGAACATGCTCCACATATAACTTTCAATTCATTTCATAATTACTTTCAAAAACATGATCGACGCATGTATAATTGCAAATCATGTATTCGTTTTTAGAGCATGTCTGAAACATGTGTTTTCAAAACATTTTTCATATACTGTAAGTCATATCAGGTCTAGAGTTCATATCAAATCAAACTATACTCTAGACAGCATATCATGTCATGTTCGACACAAAATCATATACAAAACATATAGGTGTCGAAATCATATATGATGCACTTTTAAAACATATACTGTAAGTCATATCAGGTCTAGAGTTCATGTCAAATCAAACTATACTTTAGACCGCATATCATGTCATGTTCGACACAAAATCATATATAAATCATATAAGTGTCGAAATCATATATCATGTACTTTTAAAACATGTTTAAAACATGTACAGTTTCAAAACATATTTCATATTCATCTCAAGAATGTTTCATGTACTATATAAATCATGTCAAGTCTAGAGTTCATATCAATAAAATCATACTCTAGACTTCATATCATATCAGTTAGAGACTAGGCTAGGTCCCTATCATCTTTATCAATAAAGACTTAAATCACTGTAGCTAGCAGTGAAAACCATGTCATCGTCCCCTAGAAACCAACTAGGGCGCTATCTATGGCCATAGACTTCATCTCTCTCAGCCCCACTGATCAGGCGTGACTGAGACCTGTCCACGACTATTGTCGAACAAGCATCTCTGCCTAATGAGCAAAGCTCCAATTAGGCGGTTTCCACTATGCTTTATTGAATTTAATTCTTTTAGGGTGCCTACAGTCTCATAAAACATTTAAATCTTTAGCCTTCTTTTCAATATCATGTAAAGCATATGCTAAAATTCTGTATGAGACTTCATATATCAAAATATATATATCTACCATATACTTTCATTTCAAAACAAATCAATACTTTTCAGTATTCATATAAACATTATTATAATGTTTCAAGTTGTAAGAAGGCATGCTTAAATGCGATGCTATAAAACGTTTCAGTATGCAACTTCGGTAATATTTTCATCAAATACAGTGAAGCGATTCATTTAACTTTATCACCATCAATTATTCGACTTCAAGACTTTCTTTCTATCCAATCAGTAAATCACTGTTCAAATCATTCAAGATTCATTTCATTCAATATTCAGATTGTTCAGTACTCTAATTATTTAATAATCAGATCACTTAGTATTCAAACCATTCGATATTCAATATCCTTTTTCGATAATTATCGACTATAACAATCATTTGTACATTTCATTATCGATACCGGAACCACATCATCAGTGTGAATCTTCTTAGTATCTATGAGCATTTAAATATCGTGTTTCCATATAGCCATCATGATACTGAAATAATGCAATACTAATATCCTCATTCGATATCTATTCCAGAGTCGACATCGAGGATCATAGAATCACAAGATCAATAATCGCTTATCAAATCCATTTATGGTTTGACCTATTGGTACATATTCAGAATTTTCGACTTGCGTTTCAATTTCATTCACTATCATAAAATCAGATCACAATCCTCAATTCACTTTTCATATGGCCTGTAGAATGTAATATCATGCTAGAATTATCTCTAAAACATCATCAATTCAATTTTTGATTGGCAATTTACCCACTTAAAAGAATTTGCCAATTTCCACTATCAACAGTGTTTCAATCACTTAAGTCACCTTGCGACTATCCATATTATTGCAAAAATCTCAGTTCACATCTATTAAACATCGATATGTACAAGTACATTTTTATGTAAACGTATGTTCTACCAAATGTCCATAAGATATCACAATCTACTTTCTTATTATCATTATCTCAATCATACCACTAAGACGGTCCATTTATTTGAATCTATCAATTTTATAATCATCACTCGATTGAAAATTTTGCAATTCTATCATTCAACCATCTAAATCACAACTTCGATTTTTTTCTCTTTTAAGTTGTATCATATAATCATCGTCACTTTTATCCGTGATCCCTCTAATAAATATTTCCACCTCAATCTCAACTTGATACCATTTTTGGTATTAAACTTACTTGATTTATCGATTCTATAAGATTTAACCATATAATTCATCACATTATTGTGTTCAACGATCTATCTTCTCATCGATTTCAATATCAAACTTTTCCAGTAATACCATAAAATCCTTTCAATGTTTACTTTCAATAATTATTTCCAAAATTCCATTTACTTGAGAAACTTAAATCTTTTTCCTCAACGTTTTCCTAGGAATTTCGGCAGTATAACGGCTTAATTTTTCACTAAACCTCCTGCAAGGAAAACACAATTTATACCACAGCTGTTGATTCTCACAATTCCTATGTCTCTACTAAGACCCCCACCATCAATTATGGGTCCTCTTAGCATTTTTAACATCAATTCAATTAATGCATCATATAAAAAAATCACAATTTCGTTAAAAATCATTCCATCAATGCATTATATAAAATCATAATCCCTCATACAATATAATGCTACTAATGCTTTATAAAAGTATCTTACCTATTCACCTAAGCTTAGCGCACTTTCCGACTTTTGAGCCTTGTCGAACTCCACCATTCGTCTCATTTCCGTTTTGCTATAAATTTCAATATCAATACACTTACATCCATATACAATAAAATTATTCAATAAATATCATCAATTTATTTTCCTTAATTTTCCTTACCATTTCTTTCTCTTTCCTTTTCCTTCTTCTCTTTCTTCTTCCTTTCCTTCTTTCTCTTTTTTTTTCTATTCTGTTTTTTTTTCTGGCCTGAACCGGTTCGGACCGATTCAGGCCGGTTCTGCCAGTTCGACCGGTTCGGCCTCTTTCCGTCGGCATCACTGCCGGTTCGAGCCTCCCTCAGCTGGCCACGGTTGCGGGGACGCTAGATCTGGCCTCGGTTTCGCTTCATCACCGGCGACGGCGCCAGGTCTAGCGACGTGGGTTTCGGCCCCTTTCTCCTTTGTTTCTTCCTTCCTCCGCCATTTTCTTCACCGTCGGTGGCTTCTTTCTCCTTCGTTGGTCCTCACCGGTGGCGTTGGTGGCGGTGCCTAGATCGGTCGGCACCGCCGATCTCCCTTTTTCCTTTTTCCTATCGGGTTTCCGTCGTTCCTCGCTTCTGTTTTCTTTTTCTCGTCGTCGATCGCCGGTCGCCTTTTCCTCGCGTCGCCGACGGCTTCGCTTCTCTCCTTCTTCCTTTGGTCGGCCGGCCGACGGTGGCCGGCCTCTCCTTCACGTTTCCCTTCTGTTTTTCCTTCAACAAAAGGGAATAACAGGGGTCAGGTCTCGACCCCTGTTTTTATTTATTTTTTTTATTTTATTTTTTTATTATATATATTTCTTTATATCAATAATTAATATATATACATATTTATTAATATAATATATATTTTTTGTGTATATTTTTCATATATTTATATACTTTTATCATAAGCTATAATATATATTTTTCATATATATTATATATATATATGTAATTATATAAAACATATATATAATTTATTTAAAAATATATTTATATAATAAAATTATATAAATATATAAATACTCACATTTATATTTCTTATAATTTGGATTTTTTTAATATCAAATTAATTTCTCCTTTTCCTTTCTTATTTAATTTGGATTTTCATTTATCCAAATTAAATTCCTCAAATTTATCCAAATTTAAATTCCTCAATTTCCTCACTTCCTTAATTTTGGGAATTTCAACGATATTCCCATCTCGTAAATAAATTTTATTTATTTACTTTAATTTATTTATTTCCTCTTATCTATTTTCTTAGATATTAATTTCCAATATTAATAATTTTCAATAAATGAAAAATTTGCGATTATCACATTATCTTTAATCAATTTTTGTTTCTCCCTATAAGGTGATGATGGTGATCTAATGGGGGAAAGAATTTAACTAGTTTATGGATTCTTTGTTGTTTTGGGAACTATAAAGTTGTACAATCTCACCTTTTGATGTGCTATAGAAGCCCTTTCTTTCCTGCACATTAATCACGAAAGAAGATGCATTTTATTGGTCGTATGCCCATTGCATTATTTCACTTATCATTTTAATTCCATATCTTTGCCTGTAAATTTGGTGACAATATCTTATTCTTTTCCTGCCATTTTCTTTACTCTTTTCTCTATAAAGATGGAACGTGGACAAAGATGATTCATTTATTTTGAATGAAGATTTAAGGCTCCTCTTGTATCGTATCAAGGTACATCTATTTGCAATTTTTTGAACAAATCAAGCTATGGTAAGTATCTTTTGTAAGATCAAAATAAATTTGTGTCATGTTTATCTTTACACTATTCAATTGAATTCCCATGGACAGTAGATTTATTGTGAATCTGACTTTTTGAGTGATCGTCACTCACATGATAAGGCCACAAGTTGACTTCTTTTGGAATGCAGGTAAATGCAATCTAGATGAAAGAAACAATGGAGAAGAACACAAGCACCACTGAAAAAGTTTTTCAAGACTATCAATATTAGGTTCAATTTCATTTCACTCTCACATTCTCTCTCCTATCAATCCGCTAATAAATAAATTAAAATAAAATAAAAAGAACATAGTGCTATCTAACATGTAAGAGCTTAATTGAATATATATACATTATTGATTGATTGATTTGCAGGTTGATGTTGTTGCTATTCGGATTACAAAGATGAGAAAAGTGTTTTGATAACTCATCTCTTCCAACATATGAATATTTTGATTGTTTTCATTCTGTATGACTAACGGATCTTTAAACAGCTGCTGCTAACATTTGGAACAATCATAACCAAAGTAAATAAATAAATAAAGAGAAAGTTGGGGCTTCTGTATTCTTATCAAACAAGAGTTACATTACGAAAATACTTTGATTCTTTTAAAGAGAGAACTAATTTTCATATACCATGCTTAAATCACTGCAATTTATGATTTCTTGGCAGGACGATGAAAGGGATGATATGTTTTTACGTTGGTTTTGGACTTATGTTGAGAGTAAGTTGCTTTGGTTGGACAAGTTAAATTTCCCATAAACTTGACTGATTGGAGGAAAAGAATCAAGTATCTTTTCTTTGTTCTTTAAAACATGCTTCTATTCAGGCAATTAAAGATAATTTGAATCTTGACACCAAGAAATCAGTTACCTGTTGGGTTAATTTTTCTTTGATTTCTATGTTTATTTTCAGTCATTGAATCAAAACAGCTTAGAGATGCAACCATTTTTATATGTTTTTCTCCTTGTTTTTTTTTTTTTTGGTTTTTGCCAATTTGAATTTCTTCATGGATGCATCATTTGACCTTTTAATAAATGCAATGCTCAAAGTTGTATTCTTTAGATGCAGATTTGGCATTTTCTAGAATATGTAATTTTTTTTGTTGCTCTTCTAGATGATTCATGAAACTTTTTTTTTTTGGATTCACTTGCTACATCTCACGAAGGTTCTCTAAAATGAACACTTATACAAACTTCTTTTTTTTTTCACTGCACTTCTTGATATGTTAATGTACATGAACTCTTACTTAACGCATACTTTGACCTTATGTTAAAGTAAGCTTTAACTTTTCATATTTGCTCTTTCAAATAATTTACCATAGCAACGAGTTGGTATTACCTAGCATATGATTAAACTCCACACAACATAACAATTTTTAAATATAATGTGGTGTTTTAAGTAATATCCTAATTACCTAAAAGGCATTTCTAATGCTAGAGCGCAGCTACCTAATGCATTTTACTTGTATTTATTTGTATTTCTTACTTTAATTTTATTTGTATTTTTCCCCTTTCTTCTGGTATTACTAGTAGTTATAAAAACAGAAGTTTTCGATTTGTATTTATTTGTATTTCTTACTTTAATTTTATTTGACATAAGTTTTCGAGGAGGAAGGTTTGAGCTTTCAATAAATTTTTTTATTCATACAAGATGCAAGAAAAACAAAAATCGAATCATAATCTTAATCTCTCTTAAGAAAAACAATCATTAGCTTAACTTTTTTAATTTTTCAATGTCTTATTCTTGATAATGAATGGCACTGCACAATGAATAAAG
Source organism: Heritiera littoralis (assembly GCA_031772115.1). Classification (NCBI taxonomy): domain Eukaryota; kingdom Viridiplantae; phylum Streptophyta; class Magnoliopsida; order Malvales; family Malvaceae; genus Heritiera; species Heritiera littoralis. The sequence continues at coordinate 624,050 of JAPDPK010000211.1, forward strand.
AGGTACAACTTGTGCAAACTTTTCAATTCTGGTTGGCTCTATAATTATAATTTATAACCATATAAAACTATAAAAATTTTTTGTTTGACTAAAATCTATTGCTTGCAAATTGCCCACTTTTTTATTGTTTGACTAAAATCTATTGCTTGCAGCTAGCACTGTCAAAATAGGTCGGGCCAAAAAGCCCTTTTTATTAAATGCGCCTAAAAATGCAAGCCCATATCCGGCCTTAAAGGCTAACTGGCTTAAATGGGTTGGCTCATATAAGAAATTAAAAAAATTAAATTTTATATTAAAATCTCATTTTTAGTAAATAAACAAAATAAAATTTGAAATAAATATTAAACAAACATCAAATAAATTCACATCAAATCCATCAAGTCTTCAACATCATTTTAACATTACATATTAATAGTTTAACAAGTATAATATAAATTGTTTTAACAAACCTAGATACTGAAAAACATGTCTCAACAATATTAAAAATAAAAAACATGAGAAATATATCCTTGTCCATCCATCTCCTCCATAGTGTCAATCACAATCAATCAATTCTTTTTCAACTTTGCATTTACAAATATAAATAAGTGTGAAAACCGAGAATTTCCAATTAAATATTAGGTATCCGGAGAATTTGATTGGGACAAATTGAAATCGAGATTAAATAAGAAATGAAAATGGAGAAAATAAATTTAGATATAAAGAAATCCAAATTTAATAAGAAATAAAGATATGTAATTTTATATATTTATATAAGGTTATTATATAAATATATTTTTAAATAAATATATACATTCATATATGAAATATATGTACATATCATATGTTGAAATACTATTTTATATCATAGAATGAATACATATGTATTTTATTATACATTTATGCATATATGATATATATATAAAATATATATGTATAGTATTTTAAAATAAAGTGTATATATATAAATGGTTTATATGAAATATGTATTTATATATATAAATATAATATATATACATATGGTTTATACAAATTATATATATTAATATATATATAAAATATAGTAATTATATATATAATTATATGAATATAATTATATATATAATTATATGAATATAATTATATATATAATAATAAAAATATATATTTAAAAAAAACAGAAGAAAAGGTGGGAATCGGGACAACCCGATTCCCTGCCTTGTTTCTCCTCTGTTTCAAAACAGAGGAGAAAACGAAGACAAAAGGGGGGAAGCCAACCCCCGGCCGAGCGAGAGAGGAGGAAGGGAAGGAGAGAGGCATCGCCAGCAAGACGAGGGGGAAGAGGAGAAGCGACCGACGACGACTCGAAGCGGAAAAAAAAAAAAAATCGGGGAAATCGAAAGGAAAAAGAGAAAAGAGGAAACGGCAATGCCGGCCTATCCGGTCACTGCCATTGCCTTCTCATCGTCGGCAAAGGCAAACCAAAAGGAGAGGAGTCACCGGCAGTGGAAGAGAAGACAGAAAAGAGGGAAAAAAAGAGAAGAAGGAGGCTGAACCTTTCGCCGCTAGATCCGGCGCCGTCGCTTTCAATCTGGAGAAATGGAGGGCGGATCCAGTCTCGCAGCCATCTCCGCTAGCTGAGGAAGGGCTGAAATGGTGAAGGACCGATCGTCGGAGGTTGAACCAGCCGGTGAGTGCCGAAGCGGTCTGAACCGGTTTAGACCAGGAAAAAGGAAAAAAAAATATAAAAAAAAGGAGAAGGAAAGGAAAAAGGAAGAGAAGAAAAAGAAAGAAAAGAAAAGAAAGGAAAAAGAAAGAGAAGAAAAAGAAAGAAAGAAAAAAGAAGGAGAAGAAAGAGAAGAAAAGGAAGGAAAGAAAAGAAAAGAATTGGTAAGGAAAAACAATAAATGGATTGATATTTATTGAATAAGTTTATTAATATATATTTATGTAAGTGCAATTACTGTTGTTGAAATTGTAGCGGAGGTGACAAAGACATGATTTGGTGTTCGACGAAGCTTGGAGCTCGTCAAGGCACTAAGTTTTAGTGTCAGGTAAGATACTTCTATAAAGTAGTGGTAGTATTATATTGTATGTTTTGGAATTTTGATCATTATGATAATGATTATTGAAATGATTTTAAATGCTAAGAGGACCTACAATTGGTGGTAGGGGTCTTAGTAAGAGATAATTAAATGGTGAGAATCAACTGCTGTGTGGTTATAAATTGTAGTTTCCTTATAGGAGGTTTTGATAAAATTAAGCCGTTATGCTGCCGAAATTTATGGAAAAAATGTGTGATGAAACAGGTCAAGGTTTTTCCCGTATAAATGGAACCTTAGAAAGAATTATCGAAAGATAAGTACTGAAAGGACACTGGCATATTGCTAGAAAAACTTAATTTTTGGAATAGTTTGAATAAGTAAATGGCTAAACGAATAAATTGTGGGATTATCGACGGAGTAATGATCTTAGAATTTACAGATTTCCGATTTCTTGATTTTTGGAATAGTTTCGAATATGATAACACAGACATTGCAAGAGGTTGGTGTTGAGATGGTTTTATCATAATACTTTGCATTGTCAAACATACGGGAGATAATAATTGGACCTACACTTGTGATAGTGGTCGTAATATCGACGTGTGGTATATGATGGATAATAGTGATATCAAATTTTAACAAATGTTTACTGTGTGCATACATAATCTTACTGAAATTGAGATTGAGTTCCGACATAATCACCGATAGATTTAAATAAATGAGTATCACACTTGTGATTATACAACCCCAATTATAATTTTGGAATAGGTCTCGATAGCTATTCCTTCATAATTGAATGACTTGGAGAAATTTGGAAGACATGATAAATGGTCCATTTTAGTAGTGTGATTGAGACGATGAGAACAAGAAAGTAGATTGTGATGCCTTGTGGATATTTGATAAAACACAGGTCTACATAAAAGTATATTGATACATGTTTACGTTAAATAGATGTGAATTGGGATTTTTGCGATGATATGGATGGTCGTAAGGTGACCGATATGATTGAAAACATTGTTAATAGTGAAAATTGGTCAAATCTCCTAAGTGGCTAAATTGTTGACCCAAATCTGACTCTATAATACCTTTGTAGATAATTCTAGTGTGGTACTATACAAGCCATATGAAAATTGATTGAAAACTGTGATTGAGTTAATGATAGTGAATGAAGTTAGATATCAAGTCGGAATTACGAATGGGTGCCACTATACTAGACCATAGACAAATTGATAGATGACTATTAACCTTATGGTTGTAATTTCCTCGATGTCGACTTTGGAGTATATCTTAAATGGCGATATTGGTAATTGTATAATTCCAGTATCTTGATGATTATAGAGAAATATGATAAATAGATATTCATAGATACTAAGAGGACTCATACTGATGGTGGTAGTCCTAATATTGATGATGAGATGTATAAGTGATTTTATAGTCGATAATTGTGGAGAAAGAATATGGCATATCGAAGAACCACAGTGAATGTTGAAATTACCTATTAGGTATGATATGATTGAAATCAAAAGAATGAAAATGAGGAAATTGAATTATAGTGAACGTTAAAAAAATTAAATGACATGTTTTATGAAAATGATAGTTCATTGTTTGAACTCGTGATTTAAATTTGCATCGAATTTAAGCATGCCTTATTGTAACTTGAAACATTATAATGATGTTTATACGAATACTATAAAATATTGATTAGTTTTGAAAGAAAAGTATATGGTAGATATATATATATCTTTATATATATATATATATATATATATATATCTTTATATATGTGAAAACCTCTTAAAGAATGATACCATATACTTTATATGATCTTTGACAAAAAAAGCTAAAGATTTGTATGTTTTATGAGACTGTAGGCACCCTAAAAGAATTAAATTCAATAAAGCATAGTGAAAATCGCCTAATTGGAGCTTTGCTCATTAGCAGAGATGCTTGTCCGACAATAGTTGTGGACAAGTCTCAGTCATGCCTGATCAATGGGGCTGAGAGAGATGAGGTCTATGGCCATAGATAGCACCCTAATTGGTTTCCAAGGGACGATGACATGATTTTCACTGCTAGCTACAGTGATTTAAGTCTTTATTGATAGAGTGATAGGGATCTAGCCTAGTCTCTAACCGATATGATATGAAGTCTAGAGTATGATTTTATTGATATGAACTCTAGACTTGACATGATTTATACAGTGCATGAGACATGTTTGAAATGAACTATATTTTGAAACAGTACATGTTTTAAACATGTTTTAAAAGTACACGTGATATGATTTCGACACTTATATGATTTATATATGATTTCGTGTCGAACTTGAAATGATATGCGGTCTAGAGTATATATTGATTTGATATGAACTTTAGGCCTGATATGACTTATAGTAAATGAAAAATGTTTTAAAACCGCACATGTTTTAGAGATGCTCTAAAAACGAATACATGAATTGAAGTTGAACATGTTCCTATTATGCCTTAAAGGTAAATATGAAATGAATTGAAAAATTCATATGTTGAGCATGTTCTAAAGCATATATGATATGATTTGAAATGATAGCGGTTTATACAGTAAAGTTGCATAAATTGCATATTAAACCCTGACATGATAATATGCTTTATACATGAGAATTCTATGAGGAATGTCATGACTCGGCATTAACGATAATTCATCTATATGATGTCTTGATATGATACGACATATGAACATAAGATTGATATGAAGAGAATTATGATCTTACACTATTGTGATCATAAGTTCCCACACGATAAGTGATATGAATTGATGTAATACAGGAGTATGATTGTTAAATGTGAAGTGACTCAAGAGGATATCTCAATTAAACATGATACACGATGAGATTGATGTGAGTATGGATTAATGGTATATGATATCCAAATGATACATTATGCATTATTGTGCGATGCATTGTGGTATAAAGCCGAGAAGATTGAAAGGTGATTAAGACAAATTATTCAGAAGTCTGAGTGATAGACAGATGACAGGAATCGTTGAAACATGAAGAATATATGAGGAGTATCATGACTCGATGGTAACGATATTTCATCTACATGATATGATGATATGATATGGTACATGAACATAGAATATGCACGAAGAGAATTATGACTTCGTACCACCGAGATCATGATCCTCCATATGGAAAGTGATATGAGATGTTATCAATGAAAAAGGTGAACTGTAATTGCAAACTTGCAGGTTTTAAGCATTACGGTTTAAGACAGTATAATTCTACTCCTGCATTTATATTAGTATCTTACTGAGCCGTGGTTTTGCTCACCCCACTAAATTTCATCTCTTTTCAGATTATTGAAGTTACAATCTGCTACGAGAGCTTTTAAGTGGACCTTCGGAGATGATATACAGGTTTGGCACTGGCCATTATCTTGCGAATCTACTTCGTTACTTTGAGGTATACATTTTTGTAAATCTCTTGTTTACATATACAGACTTTAATTAATACACAATACGTACGTTGTCCAGTGAGTCGGGATGTAACTTAGAAATGTGATAAAGCATTGTATAGAGGATTAGTGAAATTAGAATAGTAACTACACTGATACCGAATACAAACCTTAAAATGAAAAAGAAAAATTTAGTCCATAAATTTGTAGACTAAGAAAAGTATGAGTATTAAGTGAATGTTGCGGTCTTCGGGTCGTGAAAATAAGAAACAATATAAGAACTCACCAGAATTAAACTTATGAATTGATTAAAAATTGTCAATTAATTAATAACATTACCTTCAAAACCAAGAATCCAATTTCGGATGCAAATAAAAGTTTTCACGTTCTCATGATTTAGAGAACTTCAATACTTATTTCAAACACAAGAACTGAAGAACTAATACTAAAAAAACTCTCTAATGCTATTCTTGTTATTGGAATGCTCAAAAAATCACAAGCTATACTTGCAAGCTTTGGAAATCTTGGCTTATGATCTTTGCAAGCTTTGGAAATCTTGGCTTATGATCTTTCTACCATTGCAGAACATTTAAATTTCAATCATGCGACCCATAATCTTTAGCTCTTCCAAATAAAGATCTAATTGAGATTTTGGTTTTTCCACTTGAATAGTTTCAAATCTTTTGAAAGCTTATATCCTTAGACATTTCAAAATAAATTAATTGTCATTACAAAAGAGAATTTAAAATAAAGTATATACTTAAAAAATAAAAATGAACTTACATCACTTAAAGCAAATGTACTCTTCCCCTTTCAACTAGTATGTGTAAGAGGTTGTGAGTCATTAGGTTGGTCTGAAGTAAATTAATAATATTAAATAGAATTAATTTTATATATTTTACTGTGATAACCGTAAATTTTCCATTTATTGGAAATAAACATTGAAGAAAATAGATAAGTGAAAATAAATAAATAAAATTGTAAGAACGAGATATGGGTGAAAATCCCGAGAATTGAGGAAGTGATAAATCGAGAAATACAAGTGAAGGAAAATAAAATTAGAATTATGAAAAATAATGGAAAGAGAAGATTTAATTTGGATAAATGGGAATCCAAATTAAATAAGAAAAAGAGAAATATATTTATATAATTATAAATTATATAAATGTGTTTTTATACAAATACATATGTATTTAAAACCATATGGTATATATAGTATATATTAAATAAACATTGGTATATATAAGTATATATATACTATTTTATAAATTTAAATAATACATATATATTCAAGTATGACATTTTATGTATATATAAATATATATATACATATATGAGAAAAATGTAAATACTATCTTACATTAAAGTTTAAATAAATATATATATTGTAAATACAATAAATATGAAATTTTCTACATTTATATATAAAGAAATATATAAATGTTAAGTAATTTAAATTAAACTAATATATATATATACTAAATATGTATTTTGATAATACATAAAATATATATATTTATATATATATATATATATAATATAGTTATATAGTACTATAATATATATAATAATAATATTATATGTACTATGTATATAATTTATGTATATATATATGTATATATATAATTAAATGAATTAAAAAAAAAGAAGAAACAGAAAGAAAAAGAAGAGAGGAATCGGGAAGGATCCGATTTTGCCCCCGAGGGTGACCGGCCTTGTGTCGGAGAAAGGAAAAGAGGAGAGGGAGGCGAGGGCATCGCCGGCGATGGAGAAAGCTGAGGAAGGGTGAAGGCCACCAGCGACGGCTCGAAAAGGAAGGAAAAATCGAAGGAAACCGGCGAAAACCGAAAGAAAGAGAAAGAAAGAAGAAAACGGCGGTGCCGATCGGTCTTGGCACCGCCACAGCCACCTCGACCTCGGCAGAGGTGAGGGGAAGGAGAAGAGAGCCACCGGTGAGGCCAACGACGGCGGAGGAAGGCCGACGGAGGAGGAAAAGAAATCGAGGCAAAACCGAGTAGATCCGCCGCCGTGCCACTAATCCAGGCCGAGCTGAGGCCACCGGCAAGTTCGTCTCAACGCCGGCCAGTTGCTGAGCTACCAAACCGTCGGAGAACCAGCCGCCGGAGGAGAACCGGCCATGGAGGAGATCTGACCGGTCTGAATGGCCTGAACCGGCCAGGAAAAGAAAGGAAGAAAAAAAAAGAAAGGAAAAAGGAAAAAGAAAAGACAAGAGAAAAAGAAAGAAAAGAGGAAAAAGAAGAAAGAGGAAAAGAAAAGGAATTCCGGGAAATCCCGAGAATTACGGGAATCGGTAAAAAATCTTGGAAAGTGTTAAATTATTTAAATAATTTATTTATTTTAATAATTATGGAAAAATTCTAAATTTTAGAATTTTAATTTCCAGAAAATTCCCTCCATAACCGAGCCGATAGAATCGGGTGAGGTGAATACGGGCGTGACCTTCGAGAGGCAATCGTCGACCCGAGACAGGTAAGGGAGACATGTGCAGCCTGTAGGGATATTCGGCACACATGTTTTAAAGTATGCATTTAATTTTATAAATGCTATTGATAATGATTGGTTGGAAAATTGTGGTGATTTACCGGTTGAGATTTAAACTGTATTTTTCGTGCAGGAGGCTAGCCAATTGGCAGCCGTTATACTGCCGAAAATTATTGGAAAAATTATTGAAAATCATAATAAATTATTTTTCATCACGAGAAACGATTTTCAACCACAAAAATCGAGAAATCGATTAGTTTTCATAAAACATGAATATACTGATAATTAATTTTAAAATATTCATGTTTTTGAAAATGGTGAAAAAGGAAATCACCTAAATTTATCCCGATGGGTGATATTTCACGTGAAACGAAGTGAAAAATGAAAAATGACCAAAGTGAATATTTTAATAATATTTCTCCAAATATTCACTTGATTTTATAAATAACCTTTATGGGTTCAATTGTGAAAATACGTGTTTATAGAAAATTCCATAAAGGTAATTAAAGGTGAAAAACAGTGTTTTAAGACTAAAAGGTCTCCGCATGTGTTTACAGAGAAAACACGGGACGGGAGTGTTGATTTGGAAAATAAATATTTTAATTTTCTATAAATCATAAATATAATTGATTTGAATCCCGATAACTTTGAAAATCATGTTTTCGATAGAAAGCACGGAAAAACGTGCGTATATGTTTTACGGTGAAAAAGGACAGTTATGACCTTTTATATTTTACAGTGATTATTTTATAAACTGTTTTCACTGTATGGAAAATGTGATTAATACTGTTCTATAATGTTTAGAACATTTTCGGGAATGATGACCTGATTATGAATATTTTATAAATTGTGATTCATAAGATGAAAATATTTTTCTTATGAATATTTGTGGATTGATTGAACTTATATTCAATGAAATTGATTTCATAAATGGGGTTTATATCACGTGTTTACTGTTTTGAGACTGTTAGACCCCATATCATGCTCACGTGTCACGTGTTAGTGCTGATAGATATTGATCCTATTATCAGTGTCCCAGTGGACACCTGATCAGTGCACACTAAGGACCTCATAGACTATGGCCATAGATCTCATGTGTTTCCCCTATTAGGGATGATATTATTATAGCATGATATATTTAGGGTGTTGCCTGGTCTCCATGATACTGAACTGAAAGCTACCATATACTGTTTATCGAATTGGTAGCTACTGTTTACTGTTTTACTGATTTACAAGATATTGTTTTACCGAATGGTACTGTATTGAATATTACTGTTTTACTGAACTGTAAGATACAATTACTGTACTGATGAGAAAGAAAGTAAACTACAGTTTTGCTACTGTACTGTCATGTGTTTTAACTGTACTGAAGGAAACCACTGTTTTATTACTAAAATGTCACGTGTTTTAAATTATACGGAAGTGAAAAGAAATAAGTGGTTTACTTTGTGAAAACGAAAATTATATCATTTTGAGAACAAGGAATATAGTACTCTCTACAGTTGCTTCTAGGTTCTGGTACAAGACAGGTATTTCAAAATACCTGTCTTACTCCATCCGGATCCCTAGCCGACTGTAGTATCCTTCCTACATATGAGCCTAGAGCCTCTAGAAAGATTTAAAGAAAGTGAAAAATTATTTTCAGCATATAGTTAGTTAAATATCAAGTGTTGCATGTAACTCTCTTACTGAGCCGTGGTTTGCTCACTCTCCAATATTAACATTTCAGATTTTCAAGGACTAAGAGATCTGACATACGAGCATTTCGACTGTGCATTTGGGGACATTGCGACAGCTTGATTTATAATATGAGGTATGATCATTTATTTTCTATATTTAGACTTACTTTCAGTACTACTTTCTTGAGAATTAAGATAGGGGATGTAATTCATATTATAATTTTATACGAAATTGTTTAATAGTAAATGAAAAAGTAAATTATCACAGACAGCCCAACCGGGTAAGTTGTATAGAAATACGTGAAAAATGTGATCACGGGATGTGACATTTACTTTGATTAAAGTGTTAAACATATAAATAATTAAAATAAAAATAAAAAATTTAATATAATTAAAAATATTAAAAAATTAAACAAGTCGGCCCGTTTAAGTTCGGGCTAAGCCCGGGCTAAAAAGCTCTTTTTCTTAAATGGGCTACAAAATAAAATTCAAACCTTGAATAAATGGATCAGGTCGAGCCAGCCCAACGGGCCTTGGCCTATTTTGACAGTGTTACTTGCAGCTATATTGTTTGACTAAAATCCATTGCTTGCAGGTTGCCAACTTTTTCATCTGCTTTATTTCAATTATTGATTTATTAATTATTCATAAATAAATATTTAAGGATTTACGGACACCAAGTCTTTTGTTAAATATTATCCAACCGATATTTTTAAGCGTGAAGTAGTTGTCATGTGCTTTTCCAATCAAAAAAAAAAAGTAGTTGGCATGTGCTTTTCCCATTCTATATTATATTCTATGAGCAAACAAAATGAAAAACTTGACGTTTTCCTTTTTATTATTTTATTTTTATTTTTTGAAAATTGGAGTCTCAGGCATAGTTATTAAATCGAGATACATATCGTAAATCGAAATTTTATTTTTAAGAATCAAGTATCGAATATCGAATCGTATAGTAAGATATGGTAAATAATTTTAAAATTAATTATAAATAATATATACACATGTAAGATAAATAAAATATAAAAAAATATTATACATATTAATAGGATTAAGTAAGTATATGATAAAAGTAAAAAGTTGATTTTTTTCAAATATTTAACATATTCATTAATAGTATATATTTTTAAATAATATTTTTATATATTTTTTATTTTTAAGTTTCTAACTAAAAGTTTATTTTTTTTTTCAATATTTCAAGATTAAATTATATAGAAAATATGTTTTTAAGTGTTTTTTAGGTTAAAAAACTATTAAAATTACATTTTTAGCTAATTGGGTCAGATCAGATTTTTTTGGGCCTGGCTCAACTGTTACTATAAAGCGTATCAAAGTGAATCGATGTATCATACGATACGTATCGATTCGCTTGTGTATCGATAGATACGCTACCGATTCATGATAAAATCGATTTTTTGTATCGATACATATCGAATCTATAGTGAATCGAACCGAATCGTACCGAATCGTACGATACGTATCGCGTATCATACGATTTTTTCATGTACACCCATATGCTATAGAATAATACCAAACAACATCTAATTTTCCTTGCATCTTTCTCTTGATACTTTCTTCCCCTTTTCCAAGCCGCTTCGTCCATTTGTAATCGATCTGATAAAGTTCCCTGGAACGACGACGAAGAACCTCTACCCAAAGCCACGTGCTTGAATATCAGATATAGCCATTTTGAAGGCTTTTTAGAAAGAAAAAAAATGACTTAATATTTAAATATACTTTTTATATTTATCACAAAATAAAATTAAACTTTCAATATTTAATTATATAAAAATTAATTTATTAAGTTTTATTTTAAGTAATTAAAACGTAAACATTTCAAAATAATAGAATTGAAAACATTTTTTTTAATTCTTTAATTTCCGTTGCTATTACACTGGAATAAAACTTAACATAGTTAAAGGAGTTTAACGAAAATATACTTAATTTTATTATTTTAATACGTTTAGGATTGATTTTCATATAATGAAACATTAAAGATTTAATTCTATTTTAAGATAAACGTAAAAGCTATAGTTGAGTATTAAGTCAAAAAAATTAATACAAAACAAAGAGTACATGATGAGTTGTGAAATGTTTTTTTTTTTTACTCAACAATCAAAACTTAATTTAATGATTATTATCTCTATTTAAAAAGTATTTAGATCTTTGATTCTCTAGTTCTCTTTACCTCCTATGCACATATGTGTGTGTATATATATATATATATATATATATATATATATATATATATATATATATATATATATATATTCCAAACGGATGAGTCATTAACAAATGCCATTAATGTTGGTAGCCGTCGTTGTAGAAAAACAAGTGGGTATTTCCGGATTTGTCTATCATTTTCTTTTTTTTTTCTTTTTGAATGAAAGGTGCATTAATATAAAAACAACCCAACAGGGTTCACAGAAACAGTTTAGTAGCTCCAAAAGTTGGAGCTTTAATGGTTCTGAGAAACAGTTGATTTGTCTTTCACTTCTTTCTGTTACTTATAATGCTTCGATCAACGAAAAACTCGAAGACTTAGGCGGAAACATCTATCTTGGTTTGGTCCTATTTTCAAAGGCAGATCTATAACAAGGTATTATTTCTCTTTTCCTTTATATTTCCTTTTTTTCCTTTATTTTCTCTTTCTAGTTTGCTTCTTTTTGTTGGAATTTCTTTTTTTTTATTATGTAAATAAAGAATTCTGGATTCTAAAAAAATAAAATTTTAACTTATTTGATTTATAAAATTTTCACAATCCATTTCAAACACAAATCGGCTGAATCTTATTTTGTTTGATCTAATAATCATGGATAGAATAGAATGCAATATTTTTTTTTACTTTTTATGGAAAGTAGGTGTTCGGATCCATACCAATTTAAATTCACCTTTACACCTAGTTCTATGCGAGAAACTCTATATAGAGCTTGTAAATTGCTCCTTATATTCCATTTTTTAAAAATTATAATAAAATATTTTTATTTTTAATATAATTTAAATTACATAATTTTTTTCTTGTTTGAAAATTCCACTATCGACTTTCAAAGCTCACCGACGACTATTTATCTCTAAAACATACCAAATATTCTTTTTGACATCTTCTTCTTTTCTATGTAATTAATTTTTCATAAATTACATAGAAAGTTCTAGAATTAATGTCAAAGTGCATGGTCTTTTTTTCAAATCTATTGACTTTTGGGTGTTTTTAAAAGAAACTAAGGCTAAAAATAAAAAAGAGGAGGAAAAAATTTTGGTATATTTTTTGAAGCAAATCGTCTGCAACAGCACACCAGGTGCGGTTTGCTTCCCAAAGTACACCAAAATTTTCTTTCTCTTATGCTCTTTCTATTTTTGGCCTTCATTTTTTGCGATCACGTCTAAAATGCATTTGAAAAGAATGCATACTTTAACATTAGATTTAAAATTTTTTGTGTACTTTTATGAAAAACCAATTACATGGAAAGGAAGAATATATCAAAAAGAACATTTTTTATATTTTTTTGAGACAAACTGTCACCGGCTGTGGTGATCGACGGCCCGAGTGAAAGGCATATGGGGATTCTTTCACGTCGGTGGTTGGATTCGGAAAGAATAAATAATAAAGGATATTTAAGTAATTTAAATTATATTAAAAAAATATTTTATTATTTTTTTAATAAAATGGATATAAAGAGTCATTTTTGGGCTCTACATTAGAGGTGGCTAAAGTTGGTCTTAACTCGAAAACCTGCTTGAATCCTCCTAATACGGAATTCGGACCAACTTGAATTAACCAAAAAAGATTAAGGCCTGAATCCGTAAAAGCCCGAACCCGAAAATGTTAAACCTAACATAACTTGAACCTGACATAACTCGTACTCGATACTATTTGAAATTGAGACCGATCTAATCCGAAACCCGAGAAAACCAAATTTATAATCCCAAAAAATCTGAATTATAATTATATGATTATTATTTAAAAATAAATAAACAATTGATACACTTTATTAATTATAAAATTAAAGTATGGATAAAAATAATTATTTCTAGTAGTAAAGTGTAATTTAAAAATATACTATAGTAGTATTATTGTATAAGCGGTAATTTTAATAAAATACATGAATAAATCAAGCTATTGGTAATTAATTATTTGTTATATTAATAAGATTCCAATTTGGTATCTTATAACAATGATTTATATATTATATTATAATAATCGTGTAAGAATAAATTATGTAATCTCTTAATGCGTAAGTATTATTTTGATAGAATGAATTATTTATTAAAAATAATTTAGTTATTATCTATTAAATATAAAATTAAAAAGTAGATAAAAATAAAATTTCTAACATTAAATTAAAGTGTAATTTAATAATATACTACAGTAGTATTATTGTGTAAGTGGTAATTTTCATAAATTTGTTTGTTATACATTATTAATATTATGATTAATTATATTTAAATAACTAGTTTTATATTAATTAATTTAGTAATATCTACTATTTAACATTTTAATTTGACATTCGATCAATTAATATATATATATATATATATATATAATGTTATTATGTTAATGTGAACATGAAAAATTAGTACCCAATTGGTGTATAACTATATATGATATGCTTATATCAAATGTTATTATTTATTAATATAATATCAATTCGTATATATAACATTTTCAATTCAACGTTCTAAATTTTTACTGAGATATTTGATTAATTAGTGTGTATGAGTATAATTATATTTAATGTAATAATGTTAATATTATGATTTATGTACAAACTAAAAGCAAAATAAATATAAAATTAAGGTAATTAGTTGACTAATTATTAATAAAATTAAGTATTTTTTTAATGTACACTATAGTTTTATTCAACATTATAATTGAACAACTAGTTAACTAGTTATACGGTTCGATTTAATTTAATTATTAATTATGTTGGTACTTAAAAAAAATAAATGCAAGAAAAATTCTTAAAATTTTAATTTTTTATTAAAAATACAACATAATTATTAAAAAAGCTAATAAAACTAATAAAAAAAAGTTATTAAACTAAGAGTGTCCAAATTTCAATAGCCCAACTTTGAACAAAAAAATTCAATGACCCAATAAGTTATTGTTAAAAGTATAAAGCCATTTATATAAATATTTAATTGTTTAGTGTGATTTATTTATAATTTATTAGTAATTTATTTGTATAGCTAACATTTTTAGATTTTCACTTTAGTCTTATATATATAAATATATATATATATATTTATTTATATATATGCTTTTGGCTCACTTAAAAAATAAACTTTTATATAATTATTAATATATAATTATATTTTTATAATAAATATGAATATCACAATAAATTAAAAAAAAGTAATCATTGTCGAGTAATAAAAACATTAAAATGTAAAAATTTATATTTATATAAATATTTATTAAATTTTACTTTAGTTTAGCAATTCTTATACATTTTTATTGAACTATATAAGAAATTAAATTAATTATTACATTCAAAATTATAAAAAAAATTATAACTTATAAAACTTCAAAATAATTTCACTATGCCCGCTAGACCCGTCTGGTTAGAATCAGACCGAACCCTAAACTAGATTGAATCCAAAAATAACTAAACCTAAAAATAGCTGAAACCAAAAAAACTCGAATCCGAAAAAACCCAAACTCAAAAAAACTTGTACCTGAAATGGCCTGAACTCGAAAAAACGGGAACCCAAAGACAACTCGGATTGAACCTGGCTAAACTGGCCTGTTTGCCACCTCTAGTCTACATTGAATTTTTCTTTCTATGCACTTAATTATTGTGTTTTTTAAATTAGAAACGGTACATTACAAGAAAGATTATAATCATAATTAAAAATTATATTTATAAATCACTTAAATCAAACTAAACAAAACAATATATAACTAGACATACAACTCGTACACTATGAAACTTAAACCTGATATCTCTTTACCTCTCTAGGGTCCCAAGGTCTTGTCCTTAACACTAAAGCTAAGATCTAATTGGCACATATTGTATATTTCAAATGATTGTATTATTTTTTTTAGAAATTTATGGCTCTACCAAGAGAGGGGTGAATCGGTTTTTGGCCTTAATTCTAAATTTAAAAGCTAAAGAAGCTACTATAACAAATTGCACAATAAACTAATAAAAGCAGTAAATAAAGAGTAATGAAGAAGATGCAAGCACAAGATTTATAGAAGTTCGACCAATCTCTTGCCTACTTCCTCTCTCCTTGATCCTCTTGTCAAGATGTTGATTCCACTCTTCTCTGTGATTTAATACAATCTACTTCAAGGTATGGAGAGACCTCTCACACTTCCTTTTGTAGACATAGGAAGAAACCACTAAATCCTTTCCCTTATGAAGCTACCCAGTCACTCACAAGATAGCCTTACAAGATTACTCTCCCCTTTAGAATAGATAAATTTGTTTAAGTGCGTTTTGTACAATAGAAAAACCTCTCAAAGGTAGAAATACACAAAATGAAGTACAATAAGTATGAGGAAGAGTAGATTTGAGCTTTGAACACTTGCTTGAAGGTTGAGGAAGATGAAATAGTGCTTGTTCTACTCTTTAACTTCATAAATGCATGTATTTATGGTCCTTCAAGAGCTGAAGACAGTTGTTGGAGCATTTAATGCAATTCTTCCCTTTGAAATCCTAAAAAACTAGCTGTTCGGTACAAATTGCATGGTATGGGATCAATCCTTAGCTTAAACGAATCGATCCTTCAAGTCTTGATTAGCACTTGAACTATTCTGTCATCCTGGGATAGATCTTATGATGGAGGGGATTGATCTTCAAGCCTAGATTTTAGTTTTTGAGTATTATGCCACTTAGGGATCCCTCTTATGAAGGAGGAGATTGATACTTTCATTCAAAATTACACTTTTTTGGATAATTTTGAGTTTAAATACATGTAGTCTTTGATCCCAAATCATTTCTCACTTTCATGTAAATATTTCTTAACTTAGTTAAATGAAAAATTTAGTCCAAAGAATTTATTAAGTAATTTTCTCAAAATTTTAATCAATTGGTTCATGGGAAAATTACTTAAACTAAGTGCATTGTCATAAAACATTTTCACTATATACTTGCACTTAATTGAAATGCAAATTTACACACACATACATTAAGTATGCAATTGTGCTTAAGTTTTTGTCATTTTAAATAATTAATTGTCAATTTAAAACTAACAATCTCCCCCTTTTTTATATGACAAAACTTAAGGTAAATTTGCTTTGAAAAATCTTTGAAAATACTCCCCCTCAATTAAAGCATCATTTTTAATAATAAAATAAAATTTAATAAATTTACCCACTTCTCTCCCTTTTTGTCATAGCAAACACTAAATTCCCTCTTAACAAATGCATACATAACAAACAACAAAGGAGTTAGTGATAGAAAAATTAGTAATTGCAAGGAATTGGCAATTTTAAGCAACAACAGACATTTAGAAGTACGATGGTAATATTCAGGAAGAGAAAAACTAACATAAGCAAAAGCAGTCACAAATACACAAACAGTCATAAAGTCATAAAATATCCTAAAAAGCAGACATCTTAAATAGATAGGATAAAACCTTTTAGGAAAAGTCTTGTGATATTGCTCAATGAAGTCCTCTTGTTGCATCCGGATGTCTTGAATTTCATCGTACAAAGCAGTTTGCGTTTCCTCCATGTGATCAAGACCAGTATGGATAGTATCTTGGAACACTGTGAACTAAGTGTTGAAACTAGACTGGAAGGCCTATTGGTGCTCTTCAAGAGATGTGAAACACATTTCAAGTTAATTGCAATGCATCGAAATATCTTGCCAGAAGGCTTGCTGAGTGTTGTTGAATTGTTGAAGCATTAGCATGATTTGGTCAAGTGTAGCAGACGTTAACCTCGATGATGCGGATGAAGAAGGAACATCCGGTGCTTCCTCTTCGAGAGCTTGATTAGGAGCTGGAGCTAGATGATACGTATGTCGCTTCTCCCATCCACCTGTGCTACTTCGCACATTTTGATACCAACCCATGTTGTGAAGTGTTCCTAGGTTAATCGTAGTACTCAGATCAAGTAGAATGCCAACTTCACACGAGCAGTCAATCCCTTTTTTAACGAGATAATATACTAGTGGTTGAGCAAACATGATTGTCTTTGGCATCACCTTCTACAATCTTTACCCAATCGTGGAAAATGAAGTGAATAAGATTAGACTTCCTTGCAGTGGGATCATGAATGTAATGAAGCTAAAATTGATCAAGTTTTCAAACTTACGAGTACTTGGTGCCGAAGGGACGGAGGAAGATCACTTACTCAATCTTCAACTATTGGAAAGTCTAAAGGAGCATTCTCATCTTCATAGATGAGGCCTTCATTGGGAATGCAAAAAGCATGAAAAGCTTGTCTGGAGTAACTTCGATGAATTGTCCCATAATGAAGGACTTAATCCTAACAACTTTGCAATGATCGTTTAGACTGTGGATGAGTTTGCCATTTGAGAAGAAAGTTCGGATGATATTACGTGAGACGGGAGTATTGATACAAAGAAATGTGGTCCATTTGAAGGCTTCGAATCAAGCAAGGTAAGGGAATTCAATTTCTTCAAGAAAGACGAAGTTGATAGGTCATCAATGTTTTATTTTCATATTGGCAAAGCTTTCATGAAATTGGTTCTTTTCTTCTACATTATGAAAACTTCGATTTAAAGCTATAGGAGTGGATGAGGAGGAGGAGGGAGATGTAGATTTGCGTTTCTTAGCTGTATGTTTTCTCTTGGAGGCATTGTGAGCAAGCTTGGAAGATGAAAAACAAAGAAAAGTTCTTTGAAGAATTTCAGCAAATAGTTGGTGATGGTGACTCTGAACAGGTAGAGATGAGATTATAGGAGATGTTTATGATATCCAACACAATACACAACAAGTTAGTGTGGTGGTGAAGAGATTTGAAGAAGAGAATGTGATGAAAGGATGAGTAGGTGAAGAGAAAAATAAGGATGAAAATGCACAATAAATGGGTTTTTGGTATAGTTAAATCATGCAAGATAAGAAGAAGTTTTGAAACGATGAAGGTGAGACGTGAAAATTGATTGAAAATGATGAAGAATGGTGGAAGAATAATGAAGTTTGGTGGAGTAATGAGAAAGATTGAAATTTTGGCTAAGAAGTCAGTTGAAAGAGTAAAGGGAGGAAGAAAAACAGTGAATATGCAGTGTTAAAATTGAAAGTTAGGGTTTTAAAAGCCAAATTCTCATGCATAAGACTGAGGGGATCAATCCTTTTAATGAAGGGATCAGTCCCTTCTAGACAAAGTTAAGACCCATAAAAATTAGAAGCCAGGGGATCGATCCTTCATAGCTAGACCCGAATATTTAGGATGAAAAACCCAGGGAATTGATACTATATCATTAGGAATCAATCCCTTAGTTATTTGCCTTAATTTTTATACAAATTTTAAAAAAAAAAAAACAAGTGAAATCATGTATTTTAGTCTTTTAAGATCAAAACAAGATTTAAGCAAGTTGAAACCATCTTGTATGACATGTAAAAGGCAAAAACACTTTGTAAAATCAATGAAAATGCATTTTGGTATCTTTTGAGACAATTTTGGTATGAGAAATGTCTTTTTAAGTGCTAGCATGGTGATTTTGCTAAATTTATGTTTTTTTTCAAAAATAAATAAGTTCTAAACACTTAACAAGGAATTTAGAACATAATCATATAACTATTAAACACATAATTCATCAAATCATCCTAATGACTAAAATCCATCACAATTTCTTAAAGAATTATGGTAAGTATGTGATGAGCAAGTAGTTAAAATATTCTTTAAATTCCTGACTTGCATCCATCATTACCAACTTAAACCATTTAATCAAAGATACAAAGATGATATTCAAGTTCAAGGTGCATTCATTAGACCAAGTTCTCCTTTAAGTGTGCAAAATCTTTATTTATCTTGAGATGGATCAATTATTGGTTCATCAAATCTTTCTACATCATCATCAAGATTGGTTGTACTAGAAGAATTTGACTCATCAAAGATCACATGTATTGATTCTTCTACAATAAGTGTTTTATTGTTTAATACCCGATAAGCCTTAGAATTTAAGGAATATCCAAGAAAGATACCTTCATTACTTTTTGCATCAATTTTTCTTATATTATCTTTTCTATTATTCAAAACAAAACATTTGCATCCAAAATGATGGAAATTACTAATATTAGGCATTTTTCCTTTATAAAATTCATGAGTTTTCTTTAAAATTGGCCTAACCATTACTCTATTTATTATATAGCATGAAGTGTTAATAGCTTCAGCCTAAAAATATTTTAGTAAGTTATTTTCACAAAGCATGGTTCTAGCTATTTCCTTTAAAGTTCTATTTCTCCTTTTAACCATCCCGTTTTGTTGAGGTGTTCTAGGAGCTAAAAAATTATGGCTAATGCCATTATCACTACAATAAGTGTCAAAACCAAGATTTTCAAATTCTTTTCCATGATTACTTCTAATACTAGTTATTGAATATCCTTTTTCATATTGAGTAATTTTTGAAAAAATAATGAATTTATCTGAGGCTTCATTTTTAACACTTAAGAAAAGTACCCATGTGAATCTAGTATAATCATTAATTATAACAAATCCATAACGTTTTCCTCCTAAGCTAGTAGTTCTAGTTGGTCCAAAGAGATCTAAGTGAAGGAGTTGGAGTCGCCTAGATGTTAAAACACACTCCTTAGATTTGAAAGAGACTCTCTTGTGCTTACCTCTTACACAAGCCTCACAAACTTTATTATTTTCAAATTGAAGCTTAAGTAATCCTACAACTAGGTCTCTTTTAGCTACTTTGGACAATACATGCATGCTAGCATGACTTAATCTCCTATGCCACAACCAAAGTTCATCTTCCTTAGTGGCTATGAAGCATACATCTTTGTTATTTAGTTCATCTAACTGTACAATATAAATGTTTCCTCGTCTATGTCCAATGAAAAGTATTTGGTTGGTTTTAGCATCAACAACATGGTAACACAAAGTATCAAACACAACCTGAAAACCTCTATCACATAAATGACTATACTAAACAAGTTATGCTTTAATCATCTAACATACAACACATTTCAATAGTAGAGAAAGAGTTACCAATAGAGCCAATTCCTTCTATTTGCCCTTTGAAGTTATCCCTAAATGTGACTTCTCCACCACTTTTAGGTTTTAGGTTTCTGAATTAACTCTTGTCACTGGTCATGTGTCTTGAGCATCCACAATCAAGGTACCAATGCATCTTTGACTCTGCCTTCTAGCAATACTCTTCCTCCTACAATCAAACACATCAAACTTTTGCCTAAGGTACCCGAATTTTCTTAGGACTTTGAAAGTTAGTACAAATAATCTTTGATCCTTTAGGGATCCATTTCATTTTCAAGGATTCATCATTTGAATTTATAACATGTTTGAGTACCTAAATTTTCTTAACTAATTTTCCTTTAAAAGTGATTTTCCTTGATATGCATGCTTGTGAAGAGTGTCCTAGTTTATTGCATAAAGAACATAAAATGAATTTTTCTTTCATGACAATAAAATTTTTAAGATGAGTTTCTTTATTTGAAGCATTAAAACCTACTCTTTCTTTGTCAAAGAATGCTTTTTGGGTCTCTAACATGTGATCAAGTTTTTGTTGACTTATATAGAATCTAGAAAAGGAGTTTTGCAAATTAATGTTCTTTTTATTTAACACATCTACTTCTAGATTGGCATTCTCTAACTTCTTTTCACATTCTAATTTAGTATTCATAAGCATTTCATTTTCCATTTTCAATTTTGAAATCATTTTTTGATATTCTATATTCATGTTTTCAAATTCACTAGCCAAATCATCAAAGGCATCTTGTAACTTATCAAAAGTATATTCATTAGTATCAAGTGAGTTAGAATTTACTTTATCATCATTAATGGCCATAAAGTATAGATTGGTCACCTCATCTTCAACATTTTCTTCATCGGAGCTATCACTATCGCTCTATTTAGCCACCATTGCCTTCTTTTTTGTTTTCTTCTCACTTTGTTTTCTATATAAAGGACAATCAAATTTAATGTGACCAGGTTTCTTGCATTCATAACAAATAATAGTTTCATTTTCTTTCCTACTCATTTCTCCCTTATTAGAGTCTCTCCTATGGGGTCTCCTAGAATTTCCACTAGTTCTCATTCTCATAAATTTGTTAAATCTTTTGGCAAACATTGTCATATCTATGTCCTTATCATCACCACTTTCTTCAATATCATCCTTACATTCTTCATGTGTGGTGGATTTCAATGCAACTCCAACCTTCCTAGGAGGTTCTTGATTTCTTTTAATTTTCATTTCGTAAGGAAGAAGTATCCCATGAGTTTATCCAAAGATAGTGCATGTGGATCCTTTGACTCCTCAATAACGGTAACTTTAGCTCCCCATGATTTAAGTAAGCTATTAAGGATATTCTTAACCATTTCAACATTAGAGTAAGTCTTACCTAATGACTTGAGACCATTTATGATATCGGTGAACCTAGTCAACATGTCACTAATGGCTTCTTCATTTTTCATTTTGAATAGTTTATAGTCTTGAGTGAGCATGCCTACCTTAGTCTCCTTAACTTGTGTTGTTCCCTCTTGAGTGATTACTAACTTATCCAAAATTTGTTATGCATTCTTACACAATGACACTTTATTGTAGTCATTAGGCCCTAATGCACAAAAGAGTGTGTGCATTGCCTTAGCATTTAATTGTGCCATTCTAAAATAATTTATATCCCATTCATCCTTTCTTTGGCACTTCCTCCCCATTAATTTTCTTAATTGGAACTAGGGGACCTTTTACAATAATTCTCCATACTTCATAATCATTGGCTTAAATAAACAACATCATTCTAGTGTTCCAATATGCATAGTTCTCACCATTAAAAAGTGGTGGCCTAACTGTATAATACCCTTTTCCTACAAGGGTCTAGTTACACTATTTTGAGCATCTAAATCGTTTATACTCAATGGAAATTACTTTAAATCAATCTCAAGTCCAATGTCTGATACTAATTGTTGGCTCTTCTAGGAGGGGGTGTTTTTGGCCTTAATTCTAAATTTTAAAGCTAAAGAAGCTACTATAACAAATTGCACAATAAACTAATAAAAGCAGTAAATAAAAGAAAGGAAGAAGATACAAACACAAGATTTATAGAGGTTTGGCCAATCTCTTGCCTACGTCCTCTCTCCTTGATCCTCTTATCAAGATATTGATTCTACTCTTCTTTGTGATTTAATATAATCCACTTTAAGGTGTGGAGAGACCTCTTACACTTCATTTTGTATACTTAGGAAGAAACCTCTAAATCCTTTCCCTTGTCAAGCTACCCAATCACTCACAAGATAGTCTTATAAGATTACACTCCCCTTTAGAATAGAGAATTGAGGTTAAGTAGGTTGTGTACAATAGAAAAACCTCTCAAAAGTAGAAATATACAAAATGAAGTACAATGAGTATGAGGAAGAGTAGATTTGAGCTTTGAATACTTGCTTGAAGGTTAAGGAAGATGAAATAGTGCTTGTTCTACTCTTTATCTTCATAAATGCATGTATTTATATGTCACGACCCGAAGGCCGCGATTTTCACTTATTTGTCATACTTTTTCCCTCTTACAAATTTCTGGACTAAATTTTTCTTTTTCATTTTAAGGTTTGTATTTGGTGTCAGTGTAGTTACTACTCTAATTTTACTAATTCTCCATACAATAATTTACCATACTTCTAAGTTACATCCCGACTCGTTGAACAAAATACGTACTGTGTATTAATTAAAGTCTGTACATGTAAACAAGAGATTTACAAAGAACGTATACCTCAAAGGCAATGAAGCAAATTCGGAGAACGGTGGCTAGTACCAAGCTTAGATACCATCTCCGATGCCCACTTAGCAGCTCGCATGGCAGATGTTAACTTCAATAGTCTGAAAAGAGATGAAATTTAGTGGGATGAGCAAAACCACGGCTCAGTAAGATACTAATATAGATGCAGGAGTAGAATTATACTGTCTTAAACCATAATGCTTAAAACCTGCAAGTTTGTAATTACAGTTAACCATTTTCATCGATAACATCTTATTATCTCAATTCTTGTCATCTGTCTATCACTCAACTTCTAAATAAATCATCAAATCACTTTTTAGTTTTCTCATCATTATACTATAGTGCATCGCACAACAATATGTCGTGTCCAATTTGAATATCATATACTATTAGTCCATACTCTCATCAATCTCTTAGTACATCCTGTCCAATTAAGATATCGTATCAAGTCACTTTTCATTTCATAATCATACTTCTATATTCTATCATCTCATATCACTTCTCATATTGTGGATCATGATCACGGTGGTACGAAGTCATAATTCTCTTCGTGTATATTCTATATTCATGTATCATTTCATATCATGACATAATGTAAATGAAATATCGTTACCACCAAGTCATGATACTCCTCATATATTCTTCATGTTTTTGTACCATATAAGGTCATGACATATCTTATGTAAAAAGCATACTATTATGTCATGATTTAGTAGGTAACTTATGTAATTTCACTGTATGAACCGCTATCATTTCAAATCATATCGTATATACTTTAGAACATGCTCAACATATGAATTTTCAATTCATTTCATATTTACCTTTAAGGCATGATAGGAACATGTTCAATTTCAATTCATGTATTCGTTTTTAGAGCATGTCTAAAACATGTGCGGTTTTAAAACATTTTTTTTCATATACTATAAGTCATATCAGGTCTAAAGTTCATATCAAATCAATCTATACTCTATACCGCATATCATTTCAAGTTCGACACAAAATCATATATAAATCATATAAGTGTCGAAACCATATCACATGTACTTTTAAAACATGTTTAAAACATGTACTGTTTCAAAATATATTTCATTTCAAACATGTCTCATGTACTGTATAAATCATGTCAAGTCTAGAAGTTCATATCAATAAGATCATACTCTAGACTTCATATCATATCGATTAGAGACTAGGCTAGATCCCTATCACTCTATTAATAAAGACTTAAATCACTGTAGCTAGCAGTGAAAATCATGTCATCGTCCCCTGGAAACCAACTAGGGCGCTATCTATGGCCATAGACCTCATCTCTTTCAGCCCCACTGATCAGGCGTGACTGAGACCTCTCCACGACTATTGTCGGACAAGCATCTCTGCCTAATGAGTAATCTCCAATTAGGTGGTTTCCACTATGCTTTATTGAGTTTTAATTCTTTTAGGGTGCCTACGGTCTCATAAAACATTCAAATCTTTAACTTTTCATGTCAAATCATGTAAAATATATGGTAAGATTCTTTAAGAGATTTCATGTATAAAAATATTTATGTACCATATGCTTTCTTTTTAAAACTAATCTATACTTTATAGTATTCATATAAATGTTGTTATAACATCTCAAAGTTGTAGCAAGTCATGCTTAAAGGTGATGCTATAAAACCTTTTCAGTATGCAACTTTGATACTATTTTCAAATATCGATATAAGCAATATTTTCATCTAATACAGTGAACCAATTCATCTAAATTATCACCATCAATCATTCGATTTCAAAACTTTTTTTTTGTCAATCAGTAAATCAGTATTCAAATCGTTCAATATCCTTTCATTTGGTATTCAAATTATTCAGTACTCAAATTATTCAATAATCAAATTACTTGGTATTCAAACCATTCGATATTCAATATCCATTTCGATGATTATTGACTATAACAATCATTCGTATATTTCATTATCGATGCTAGTACCACATCGTTAGTATGAATCCTCTTAGTATCTGCGAGTATTTAAATACCATGTTTTCTATATAGCCATCAAGGTACTGAAATTATGCAATGCCAATATCATCATTCGATATCTATTCCAGAGTCGACATCAAGGATGACAAAACCATAAGATCGATAGTCACTTATCAAATCCATCTATGGTTTGGTCTATTGACACACGTTCATAATTTCCGACTTGAGATTCAATTTCATTCACTATCACAAAACCATATCACAATTCTCAACTCAATTCTTATATGGCCTGTATAATGTAACGCCATACTAGAATTATTTGTAAAGGCGTCATCGATTCAATTTTTGATTGGTGATTTACCCACTTAAGAGAATTTGCCAATTTCTACTATCAACAGTGTTTTTCAATCATTTAAGTCACCTTGCGACTATCCATGTTATTGCAAAAATCTCAGTTCACGTCTATTTAATATCAATATGTACAAGTATATTTTTATGTAGATGTGTGTTCTATCAAATGTCCATACGACGTCACGATCTACTTTCTTATTATCATCGTCTTAATCACACCACTAAGACGGACCATTCATCATGTCTTCTAAATTTCTCCAAGTCACTCAAATGTGAGAGAATATTTTTCGAGACCTATTCCAAGTTTATAATCAAATCCGTATAATTACATGTGTGATGCCCATTTATTTGAATCTATCAATTCTGAAATCATCACTCAATTAATAATTCCACAATTCAGTCATTCGACCATCTAAATTACAACTTCGATTTTATCTTTTAAGTTATATCGTATAATCATCATCAATTTTATCCGTGATCCGCCCAATTGATAATTCCACCTCAATCTCAACTTGATAACCATTTTATGATATTAATATGACTTGATTTATCGATTCTATAAGGCTTAAACCATATAATTCATCACGTTATCGTGCTCAACGATTTATCTTCTTCTCGATTTCAATATCAACTTTTCGGTAATAAAATAAAGTCCTTTAAAGGTTTATTTTTCAATAATTATTTCCAAGATTCCATTTATGTGAGAAACTTAATCTTTTTCCTCAAACGTTTTCATAAAAATTTCGGCAGCATAATGGCTTAATTTTCATTAAATCTCTTGTAAGGAAAACACAATTTATACCACAGCCGTTGATTCTCACAATTCCTTTATCTCTTACTAAGACCCCCACCATCAGTTGTGGGTCCTCTTAGTATTTAAAAATCATTCCATCAATGCATCATATCAAAATCATAATCCCTAATCATACAATATAATGCTACTAATGCTTTATAAAAGTATCTTACCTATTCACCAAAGCTTAGTACGTTTTTTTTCGAGCCTAGCCACACTCCACCACTTGCCTCATTACCATGTTGCTACAATTTTAACACACACATATATTCGCTTAGAAAAATAATCCGATAAATTCTATAAATTTCTATGGAATATAGCAAAATCTTTAAATTGCTTACCCATATTCCACATTAAAATTTTGGTGAAGTACTTCCTAAGCTCCTATTATTTCTTTCTTTCATTCCCCTTCTTCTTTCTTCTTTTTTCTTTTTCCTTTCCCTCTTTTTTTCTTTTTCTTTTCTTTTCTTCTTTTTCTTTTCTTTTTTTCTTTTTCCTTTCCTTCTTTTTCTTTTTCTTCTTTTTTTTTCTGGCCTAAACCGGTTCGGATCGATTCAGGCCAGTTCACCTCTTTTTGGCCGGTTCAGCCTCCAGCGGCCACTATTTCCTGCGGTTCAGCCACCCTACAGCATCCCGCGATTGCCACGAAGCCGGATCTGGCCTCCATTTCCTGAGCGGCGGCGTCGGTGGTGGCGGATCTATACGGTGGGTTTTCGACCTTTCTCTTCCCTTTTTCTCCTCTCCTTTGCCTTTTTCTTCCTCACCGACGGTCGCTTCCTCTTTCCTTTCCCTCCGCTAGTGGCGCGGGTGGCGTGGCGATGGCCAGATCGGCGGCACCGCCACTTTTCTCTTTTCCTTTTCCTTCCCTTTCGGCCTTCGTTTTTCTCCCAATTCGGTTCTCTTCTCCTTTCTCATTCTTTTTCCCATCGCTGGCCAGCTCTTTCCCTTCTCCTCCTCGGCTCGCTGGCAACATCTCCTCCTTCTTCTCTCGCTCAACCAACCGACAAGGGTCGGCTGCTCCTTGTTCTCTTCTCTGTTTTACAAAACAGAAAAGAAACAAGGGAATCAGGTTTGTATCCCGATTCCCGCTCTTTTCCCTTTTTTTTTTCTTTTTTTTAATTATATTTATAAATAAATATTTATAAATATAATTATTAATTAATAATAATATATATACACACTTTTATTTCTTAAATTTTGGATTTCTTAATATCTAAAAATTATTCAAAATAATTTCCTCAACTTCATCACTTCATCAGTTTTAGAAAATTCCAACAATTTTCCCATCTCGTAAATAAATTTAGTTATTTACTTTCGCTTATTTATTTGCATAAAAATTAAATTCCCGAGTAATTTAATACCGAAAATAGAAAAATTCTCAATTATCACATTATAGTCCCTCAAAAGTTGAAGACGGTTGTTGGAGTATTTAATGCAATTTTTCTCGTTGAAACCCTCAAGAACTATCCATTGGGCACAAATTGCGTGGTATGGGATCGATCCTCAGCTTAAACACATCGATGGTTCAAGTTCTAATTAACATTTGAAGCATTCTATCATCTTGGGATCAATCCTATGATGGAGGAGATCGATCATTCAAGCTTAGATTTTAGTTTTTAAGTATTCTGCCACTTAAGGATCAATCCCATGAAGGAGGGATCAATCCTTTCATTCAAAATTACACTTTTCTAAATAATTTGAGTTTAAATACATGTAGTCTTTGATCCCAAATCATTTCTCACTTTGATGTAAATATTTCTTAACTTAGTTAAGTGAAAAATTTAGTCCAAAAGAATTTATTATGTAATTTTCTCAAAGTTTTAATCAATTGGTTCATGGGAAAATTACTTAAACTAAGTGCATTGTCATAAAACATTTTCACTATATACTTGCACTTGATTGAAATGCAAATTTACGCACATATATATTAAGTATTCAATTGTGCTTAAGTTTTTGTCATTTCAAAATCATTAATTGTTAATTTAAAGCTAACAGAAATGATCTACTTACATAAGTATAAAACTAATTTAATTTTAAATTGGTTAATAAGTGCTTCAATATTATTATATTTGTCATAACGTATTAAGTTTTGGGAAACCTAATAGCCAGACACTAAAACTACGGAATCACCACCAATTGTTCAAACCTAGGTGAGATTGGTCACCTATTTGAACTAAAGATAAGGTTGGTTTATGGTCAAAGAAACTAGGGTTCAGAAGTATAGTTACGTGTAAGGAATGATTAGCACCCTTACAATGCCCATCCTAAAATGGTACCAACTAGCTTTAGATTATCTTTACAATTTGCCTTGTGTTTATATTAATTTCGATATAGTTATATATTGGAAATATTTCTAAGATTTTTTCATCAATTTGGCTCCAACCTTAGAAACCTCCCTCACCTCAAGATGTTCAAGGAGTCTCGATTAACTTTCTTAAATTCCATCATTAAATAAATTAAGTATTTTTTGAAATCTTATTTTTTCTAAGATTGACTCTAATTTTGACTCCATATTAATTTCTATATTTTCTGAATCTGATCTTACCTTATTCTTATCTATATATTTTATTTATTTAGAAAATAAACATGAATTATGGTTTGTTGAAGATTTTCTTGAAAGTGTCTAATCAATTTGGTTCGACCTAAAGGAAATCTTCTCACATATAAATTTTCAAGGAATCTTAATTGACTTTCTTAAAATTTCATCATTGGCATAATTCACATTTATCACTATGTTATTTAATCTTATTAATTGCCTAGTATCTTCAGTCTAAGCTATTTCCCTTTATTTATTTAACCTTTACGTAATTTATATTCTCTTATTTATATTTATTTATCTATGTATATTTATATTTTATTCATATTTAATTTACTAAGAATAAACCTGGATTATAATTTATTGACAATTCTTTCAAAAGTATTCCATCAATTTGTTTCAACTTAAGAAAAATTTTCTCACTTAAACATTTTTAAGATGTCTTAATTGACTTTTCAAAATGCCAACAACCTCTTGGCCTAGTAGCTAAGGATGAGTTGTGGCATATTGTAAGTCTCGGGTTCAAATCCAAGCACCTCCATCTCCAGTTATTTAATATTTTCCTTGTAACAAAAAAAATTGACTTTCTCAAAATGTCATCCTTGGTATAATCAATATTTATTTTTTTAACTTTTTAAATTATCCTTTTTCAGCGATCTTTTTATTTTTCTTATTTTATATTTTTAATATTTTTTGTTTTTCTATTAATTTACATTTTATTTTTGAATCCTAACTCAATTCATATATTTTTATTCCTTTCTTATACTGGCCCTACGAATGAATAAACTATCAAGACAATTAAACATGAATCATCAAATTAATGAATAAATCACCAAGACAAATAAACTTGAATTATTAAACAAAATAAAAGTAATCATCCTCATTAATCAAACCAATTAAGCTTACGTTTCATTATACAAATTAATTATATATAAAACTTTAAGGATAACATAAAACAACAAAATATTATAGAATATTTAATCAAGTTCTTACCTACAGCGAGTTGAAGAAATATTAAACTAAAAGATTCCTTGCACAGATTAAAGAAAAGTTAAAAGGAAATATTGATGACTAACCAAATAAGTAGCCACTTACCTTCAATGAGTTGAATCCTTCCAAGGGGCTTCAACCGGTTGCAAGTTACCTTGGCTTCATACTCGCCTCCATCACATTCCTCTGTTTAACTTTCCCTTCTTAAATTTCTTTAATCTTTCTCAGCTTGCATTCAGAGCTCTTTGTTTCTAGCAACTCACTTCTCCTTTGCTACAAGCTTTCAGTCCAACTCCACATTACCTCTTCCTTTCGGATCTGCTTCAAGGTTCGGCTACTGCACTAACTTGCACATTACTTCCTTGATTAACTGTCCATTTTCTTTAAATTTTTTATATCTTTTCCAAAAAAATTTAGACAAGCATTCAATTTTGGGGATTTTTTTTCAAAACCAAATTCCACTTGAATCCCGTTTTTAATTTTCATGATTTTTTATTGACTTTCAATATTTCTCCAAAGTTAATTTCCAAATCCAAGTTTTCATTCTTTTTCAAAACTTATATTTAAAGCCTAGTCAACACTTTAAGGCCAAATATATCTCTATATAATATAATTTGAGATCTAATATTTTAAAAGCTCAATTTAACTCTCAAAATCAAATTTTGAAATGCAATCATTCAAGAATTAGCTATTTCTAATAGACTAATTCGTTTGTTTTTAAATAAATTAGACATATTTAAATGTGTTAACTTTTATAGTTTAATTTAAAATCAAATATTTTCATAGTTTAAATTAAAATCAAATAAAAATACGTTTATTTGGAGACCAAAAATCTTAGCATAAAAAAGTTCACATTTTTGATCCATGGCAACGTATTTTGAGAATGGGAGAAAAAGTTTAGCCTAAAATTTTTTATTTTATTAAAAAAAGAAATTTACCTTGTAATTGGTGCATGACTTTTGACTTCCCTAAGAAGTTTACATGTTTGCTGCGTGTATCACTAACTACTCCTATTAACTAATTAAAAAAAAATAAACCTAATTAAAAAAATAAAATATGTCATAATCTCTTAATTTTTTTTTTCATTTGATTATGTCATAATCTCTTGATATTATTTATAAAGATATCCTAAACAAATCCCTACATGTAAAAAGAATTTTTCATTTTATGAGTTTCATAAATTTAAATGGTATGCAGAGCTTATTGATCAAAATAATATAAAAAAGCCCAAAAAAATAAAAAGCGCAATTTCTTTTTTCCTTTACTGATAAAATAATCAACTTTTAATTTTAATGATTAAAAAATTAATTTTTGATAATTTTAAATATACGAAATAATTATCTTACTATTCACTATACCTTAACAAAAAAATTACAGAGTCACATGTAATTAAATTATTTTTTCAATTAAGTTATCTAATTATAACTTTTTCTTAATAATAAAATTTTATCCAAAACTATATTACTAAACCCTAAATTAATTAAGAAAACTATAAAGACTCTAAAACACTAAATCCCCTAAATCCCAACTAATACCAAACCCTATATCCAAATAAGTAAACATGTTAAATTTAAAATTATACCATACAGCACCTAGTACACTACCATATCAAGATTTAACCACAATCCATCAACAATAATGCTAAATGTCCACTAGTTTAAACTCAAATCAATATATATATATATATATATATATATATATATATATATATATATATGTATATATAATGATTTTCGGTAGATTTAGGGTTGTAGAATCAATACCCAAACAAATAGAGACTAGCGGAGAGGAAAGGAAGGAGGAAGAACCACCTGTATTTGTATTATTCAATATCTAATAGGTTTTTTTTTGTATAAAATTTTAATAGCATTTAATATGTAAAAAAAGGATTATTATCAGATATATTGTCAGTGAAGTTTTTAAATTTCATAAGAAAAATTAAAATGATGACACATACTTTTAAAAAAAATTAACATGGTTGGTAGGGGCCAGTTAATTTGATTAATTTCGAATCACATTAATTAAAATCAAATAAATCAAATAGTGTTATTTTATTTTCATTAACCTAACTAAACATTTGAATATAAATAATTTTTACTATCAAATTTAATTTGGTTAATTTTGGTATTAATCGAATAGTAAAATAAAATTTTAAATTAAATTAAAATTAAAATTTTTAATTTCTTACCTTTGAAATAAATTAATTAAAATCATCCAACAAAATATTTAAATATCAAAGTATTAAGTTAAAAACTCTAACTACATTAAACGTCAAATATCATTCAAACTTCAAATATTAAACATATCTTTGGGTTTTATTTATAGATAATTGTCCAATTCATTGTCAATGAAATTTTTTACTTCACAAGTAGGATTAAGATAATTATAAATGTCCTATTTTATATTTTTTTATTTTTATAATATTTTTAAAGGACATGCATAATCATTCTAATCTCGTTTATGGAGTCAAAAAACTCCATTAATGGTGCATTGGATATTAATCTTTTATGTCACGTTCTAAATTTAAATATTTTCTATAGATTTTCTACTAATTTCACAAAAAAACGGTTGAGCTGTCTGTAGTGCCTTCTTTTCACTCATGTAAGATCCATATACAAAAGAGAAATTTATTTATTTATATTATGAAATTATATTTAATTTACATCCCATAATTGTATTTTACATACATCAGTACTGTACAATATAAGTCTGAATACATAGAAGAAGTAAATATACCTCGATTGTAAAATAGTTCCACCTAGGGGATACCTCACCACCAACCTCCTGAGCGAAAGCAAAGATCTACTGAAAGTAATCTGGAGGAGAGGAAAAATGGGATGAACTAATGCCCAGTAAAAATATATATATAATAAAACCGATACTATATGAACTATATGCAAGTATTTAAAACATGCACAAAATTTATAAATAATGAAAGTAGGCACGAATTTCATAGGGAGGATACTACAGTCGGCCAAGAAACTAGATAGAGTATGGGAGGTATTTTAGAATATCTGTCGTGTCTCGGTTCCTAAAAGCGACTATAGGGAGTTCGAAATTCAAATATAAAGTTCATAAGTTTAAATTGAAGAAGTGAATTCTAAAATACTCCGCAAACATATATAAAGCTTTAATTCACAAAATTCAGAGCAAAGTCACGATTTAAAATCATTAATATCATCACAATTTGTAGAGACAAGGCATCGCCCAATAGACTCATGCAATAGGACATATGGCCATCGTCAGAATATAGTCCTCAGTGGTACTGATCGGTCACGATCTAGGACGTTAATGACGGGATCAAGGTCGATCAACCCACTAGTCAGTCATACGATCATACATTTATAACAATATGTTCCTGTAGGCAGCTATGGGGCCAATAGTCTTTAAAAACAATATAAAACATTTTACAACTATTTACGAAGATAATTTTGAAGGTTAAATCTTAAATCAGTTCATAAAGCTATAATTTGAGAATATATACAGTTCAAAGATTAAAATTTATAAAATATTCATAACTCTTTATTTGGTTCTAAAAATATTCTATTTATCTGTAAACAAGTCATAATAACATGCCAATGCTTTCGCGTATGCAAAATTCGATAACATGAATTTTTAAATATTGTTTTTCAGTATAATATGAAAATAATGAATTTAGACAAAATAACTGGAATTACTTGATAAATCATTTGCCACTAATATTCAATGATATTAAAAGAGTAATTCATGAGATTTTTAAAATTTCAGCAGCATAATAGCTAGGTATATCCTAACCCTCATGCACAAAAACAACCGAAATTCCAAAACAGCAGTTCACAAAGTTTCAATCCAATAGATTTCAAAACAATTTCAAAGAAATCATTTCATACCAAATATGCATTATAGTTTCCCTATGTTCATTATATATATCCCTTACTTGATAACTTTTCATTGTGCTGCGAATGAGCACTAGTATTCTCCTCGGTTTTCTTAGTTGCAAATTATCATATCAATATTATCAATATTCTATATTTTCATTATAAAAATATTTAATATCGTAAAATAAATTATATTGCCTACTGCAATCTTATTTTTCGATCTATTTTCTACTGGTATGAAAATTTAACTTTTTCTATATAATTCCAATTTCGATTCCTGTTGTGCTTAAATTCTCAGAATAATTTATACATTATTTTAGGACCTAAATGAGATTAAAATGGCCAATAATTCTCCTTCCCCCTCACCTTGGCCAAATGCCTCTTCTCCTCCATACTTGTAATTTTTTCTAAATTTAACTATTTTCTTGATTTCAAATTAATTCTATTAATTTTCTATACCACTTCCACATCAAATACACATCAAATGACATCAATTCTTGGTCCCTCATGCTATGGCTAAATGGTCTCTTGTACCTCAACATCTTGAAATTTTCCATTAAATTTAAACTAAGCTTAATTTCATAATTCCTATAATTTCTACATTATTTTCCTACATTAAATTTCATAAAAACATAGCATTCCCATGTCCCATGTATGTAGGCCGAAAACCTCTCCCAACTAATTCCATAGTTCTAAAATGATTCAAGCTTAGGGAAGTATAAAAACAACTTGAACAAGTAGGAAATAACAAGAAAACCACGAAACTTTGCAAGGTTCCAAGCACACTCACCTTGATTGAATTATGTAGGAAGGCTTGGGGTGTGATTTTGGCCACTATAGGATGAGATATTGATGCCAAAAGAAAGAGCACTAAAATTAGATTGGGTTTATTAAGGGAATTTTCGATCAGATGATTTTTACTAGGTTTTAGGAAGGTTTCTTTCTCTTGGAAGCTAGCTTTAATGGAGTTTTTGGAGAGGGACTGATTCCAATAGAAAATGACGAGGAAGCTGCTGGAGAAGATGAGAAAAGTCTGATTTTATAGGCAAAATTACCATTTTGCCCCTTATTATGAAAATTTTAGACTATTTTGCCCTTTCGATTTGACTTTGTTGAAAACTATCAGTCTAATCTCCAAAATATGTCTTTTAATCACCAATCACATCTATTTAACTTATTCTTATGGTTGGAGAAGCTTTCGTTGAAGTTTGACTTATCATTTGTGCAAAATTACGAAAATACACCTAATCGTAAAATCGTGTAATTTTTTGTTTCTTCAGACGATTAAGTCTATCTATGGCCATGGCATGGGACTCTCTCACATGAAGATTATTTTACATTTGACACTTGTCCAGAAGTCAATTTCGATTGACTGTTATTTACAAAAATTCTACCGGCTTATGTCCTTAATCTTCATTTTTAAATTTTTTTAAATGCTTCAAAAATAATCTAAATAATTGAGTTTAAATTAGAATTTCTTACCATCACTTTATTTAGCTCCGAATATTAAATCTTCCAAGTTTCACCTTCATCCGGACACTAGAAGATCCGTGGGGCCACCATGCTATTACCTCGTATACCTGCGAAATACACAAGAATTGACAGTAATGAGAGTTCTAATATGCGCTATAGTATCAAAATAGGTGGTTCTCACACTTAATATATTTATAGTTTTATTTTTTTAATTTTTTATTTCGGTTAATTCAATTTTTGAACCAAATTAACCAAAAATCGAAATCATTAAAAAATCATTTTTGCTAATCAATCAAATTAATTCAATGGAAGATTGATTAACAAAATTAAATCAATTTGGTCAATTAATTTGGTTAAAACTGAAATATGAACACTTCTAAAGGGTGCTACTCATTAGGGATAGTTTAAATGGGCGGTGAGATTGGCACTGGTGAAATTGAAAATGAAAAAATAATCATTAAAGATATATGCTTTTTAATAAAATAATCAAAAAATTAAAACCAAGGTTGTGAAGGAAAATTTACCTCTCACGCTCTTTTGTCATTTTTTGTGGGATTTCAAATGGGTTCTACATCAATAAAAATTTAGGTCATTTTTGTTTATTTTCTTTGCAGATTATTGTCTAATATACTACCAGTGAAATTATTAGACATTAATAGCAAGATTAAGATGCTCACATATCCTACTTTATTTATTCATTTATTTATTTATTTAATATTTCTTAAAGGATATGTATTACCATCTTAACTCGCAGAATTTAAAAACTACACTACACGAATAATAATCCTTTTCTTTATTCCCTTTTCTTCCCGAGTTTTTCTTCCTTATAGAAATGTGTATGATTTTAATTTTCAAATAAAAATAATCTTAAAGTCTAGGGTTTTTGAGTTTGATTGATGTCTCTGCTTGTGTAATAGCTTATATGACAACCACATGTTAGGGTGATCAAATTTTGTAGAGCTAGCAAATTTCAGTGATGTACTTGGGTCAAGCTGAAATTTAGTGATCAAAATAGGAATTTCGTGGAAGTCTAATGATCATTGGTGAAATTTATAAAAAAAGTTTTACACACATATTGCTGTAAAAGACATTTTCTAACTGTAATGAGCTTTTGATTGTATGTAGACAAATCTATACTATTAATTCTTATGGATTTTCTGCCCTCTCAAGAAGCCACGTTGCAGGTTGATGATTTTACTGCCTCTTTTTTATTTTATCGATCTGTTTGTTTACTCTGTAAAGTGATATTTTTTTTCGGTCATTGTTGTGATTTCATTAAAGATGAAAGCTGATGAATGTCATTTTTTTGCTGAGTGTCTTCAAGTGGACCTATCATTTGTATTTATTCTTCGTAAAAACCACAGCAAAAAGATCAAAAGAGTACTATTTACTTTTTTTTTTTAGTAGAAAAGGGATTATTTATTTACCCATTAAACGTTTGTACTTCCATTCAATATTTCATTAGATTGTATTGAAATTTGGATAGCTATGCATAAATTACCTGCTCCCTTCCTTCCCATCACCTTCTGCCACGTTTTTTGTCGTCTTTTTCAATTTTGCCTTCAATATTTTTTCTTCATTTTCTCTACTTTTGTTTTGCGTTGTAATTTCCCGAGGCTGCTCCAAATGTCGTGCGTGGTCTCTATTTGGTCGTATTTTTCTCCTTTAACAAGTTCCATCGCTTTTCTGTGTCCCAGCTCCATCTTTTTTATATTTTATTTTGTGTCGATCCAGAGAAGACGCAGGGCAAGCTCTCTCCGCAAATGAACAGAACACCGGCACTCAAGTTGGTACCCACCTTCTCTTATCTTGAGTCTCTCTAAAACACTTTGCCAAACCGAAAAATATTCTTAGAAATGACTTGACTTTCTCTTTATCAAAAATTTCTCTATATCCAAACAATCCGATTTCCCATTTCCAATCCCAAAACATGCGACGTGCCTCAAATAATCTTCTTCCCCATAAAAAAAATGCTTTCAACCACTCCTACGCTTTACATGTGTGGGTATTTTTGTGCAACTTTTGATCTTTATCATTTTTATTTGGATTTGAAAAGTTAAACCGTAAAATGTTTTCTTTTTTTCTCTAGAAACTCCATCCTCATCGACACTAGTTTGGATTATCTATACATATGTTTTTTCTTTTGGTAGTCAAAGTTTTTTTTTTTTGTAATTTCTTTCTCATTCATTTTGCTTTTGGATTACTGCTTGATTTTTACATCTTTTATTTCTCTATTCTTTCTTTTGTTTTAGATTTGGTAGAGCTAACCATACTCAAGTACTTTTAGAATTCTTTTTAATTTTTTTTCTTCCACAATTCTCTTTAAATTCACAATTCTTTCTTTTCCCATTTTTCCTTTTATTATATATTTTCCTCTTTCAATAGGAAAGAACAGAAAAAAATAAACATGTTTTTTTTTTTTTTTCTATTTTCTTGCTTTGAATTTTTTCCTTTTTACTCTAACTTTTTCTTTTTCATTAATTCTAAAAAAGCAAAAAAAAAAAAAATTAAGGTGCTGTCTGTTTCGCATCCTTCCATGACTTTCTTTGCATTTTTTTCATTTTCTTTTACTTTTAAGTATTTTGGTTTTGGATGCTTAGTGGATATGGGTTCTTACATTGGCTGAACGGAAAAAACATAATTAAAAAAGAGTTTTGATTTTTTTTATCTTTTTATTGAAATGTATTTTTTTCCTACTATAATGTTGCTTATATTAATGGAACAAATTTGAATTAAAAATTTCATTTATCATAAGTTAAAAATTTTTATTGAATTTTTTCTATTTTACTTTTAATATATATTTATTTTTTTATTTTTGGCTTTTATTCCACGGATGTGAAGAAGATCAAGTGTTATGACGATCTGCGTGAATTGAACCATACACAGGTATGAAGATGTCACTTGATATGCTACTTTTTTATCTCTTGAAACGTATATTTTATTTATTTATTTATTTATTTTTGCAGACAGAAAAAAAAAAGAAGATAATAGGAAATGTTCAAACCTGTCTCATACTATATTTTTCTTATTTGAGGTTTTCAGTGCTGGTGTCCTATACCTCTGCTATATAATGGGTAAGATTCAAAGTGTCAGATTTATAATTTTTCTATGTATAGTTAATTATCAATTATTTTATATTTGAACTAAGCATTGTTTTTTTTAGGTGGATGATCATTTTTTCTCTTTTAAGGATGTGAGGTTATTTAATTTTTAGCTCAAAAGATATCTATTCTTGAGATTTTACAATCTTAGGTTGCCTTTAGTAAAGTTTTCTTTCGGATACTAATAAATTATTTTGTTATTATTCCGCTTATTCGGATATTATTTGTATTTTACCATTTATATTTGAGTTTTGAGAAAGTTAAAAAGCGATGATCTGCTCTTTTATTGGACCGTTAAATTGTAATTCAATTATACAACTATCGCCCCTCTAAATTTAGGACGACAGATATATGAGATTATAAAAAATGTGAAATTTTTGGGATTCTACTGGATTATTTGAATTATAAATGAAATAAAATTGTTGGTTTACACATGAGCTAAACGCATACCATTGTTTTTCTCTTTTGGAATTAAATACTAACTTACAACATGCTAAAGTTGGCTTACATGGGCTTTAGGCATGCAAGTGAACATATAATAATGTATTGAGATTGAATGATATTAAATTGGTTTGGCTTCTTCTCGGTTTAAAAGTCTCTGAAAATTGGTGAAATTTATATTTTGGACTGCCAGCTACAAAAACACGAGGCATAAGATGTTTTATAATCTTCTTTTATGCATTTTAACTTAAATTGTAATGAAACATTTTGCAGAACATGTACATATATAGAAACTTTGCATGTTTCATTCTTCACGCATGCGTTCAAAGTAAAAGAAATAGGACTGTAGCTAGATTGCTAAGCATTTACTGAAATACAGTCATATTAATGCTAGAAATTGGTTTCAATCATGATAGCTATCATGATTGTAAATAATGCAATGGATGTCTGGAGAATGACTTCCTCAAAAGTTAGTTTTTCATATTTTGCTAATTACAATTTTTTCGACAATTACAATAAGTCCACCATTGATTCAAACAAATTAGAAAGTGACATGCTTTTACTTTTAACAACATAATTTAAATCTGGTATACATTTAATATCATAAAAGGGCAGCGTGATTTTTAGGTGTTTCTTTATTTTTATATTTTTAGTTTTCCACTCAATATGAATAGAATACGTTGAAGAAGTAGAAAGAAAATACTACATTTTAATATTTCATGATCTCTTTTTATTTGATCTTATTGTTGTGTAAAATCTTAATTTAAATGTTTTATTAGCTTTTTTTATTTTTTTTTCAATGCTTTGCAGTGTCAGAATGCATTCTACCTAAAATTCATGTAATGTTTTTCACTTTTGTCATT
This sequence comes from Heritiera littoralis, assembly GCA_031772115.1. Taxonomy (NCBI): domain Eukaryota; kingdom Viridiplantae; phylum Streptophyta; class Magnoliopsida; order Malvales; family Malvaceae; genus Heritiera; species Heritiera littoralis. The sequence continues at coordinate 663,881 of JAPDPK010000211.1, forward strand.
GTTTCTATGTTTCTTAAATTTGTTCTTTTTCCTACGCCTATTATTTTCCTACGCCTATTATCTTTACTTTGAATTGGATTGAACCAAAAAGTTATATTGGTGATGACTTCTATGTTGTTAATAATCTTTTTTGATTTAGATTTGATTTTTGAGGCATTGTAGAAGTTGGAAATTACCATTTCCTTCTTAATGATTTTTCATTGAAAATCAGATAATAAATCTATGGAGATGACATGTCAACCAGTCTGCTTAATTAATATCTCATTCCTTTCTAATTATTGTTGAATTGTTGTATTATTTAGATATTTATTATTTATTTTGAATTTGTTCGTTTCATCAACTGAAGTAACGTACTTGATATTAATGTTTATGTAGATCATTAACATGAGCTCTTTCACTCAATCACTAAATCTACAAATCTATGCTTAATCATCAGGTGAAGCTCTTTAGTTTCTTTAAATAAGATTATGTTATCTTAAATTTTACATTTGTTTCTTCTCTTTTTTCATCATGGAAGAAGCAAATGATATGTTTTCTTTCTTGGTCTTCTTTGTTCATGTCTTGATAGGCTAAGGGTGACATTAACAATTTCTGGCTAAAACTTTTGCTCCCTGTATTCTTATGTGTTTTTCAAAAGTATGTATTATATTATTCTTATCATTTTATTCATAGCTCAACTTTTTTGAGGTTTTTCCTCCCTTATCACTTTTTATTATTTCTTTATTTTGATGTATTAATCCTTTTATTCGATGTTTGTGTTATAGATGTCTTTTCTTCTATGGTAAAGGTTGAGTCTTTGACTTTTTCTCATGATAAAAAAGGCTGCGTAAATTAAAAGATGTTTGTGAAGTTCGTAATGATCAAGTTTAATTCTTATTGTTTAAACTAACGTTTGAATTTTTTTTCTCATGTTCTTTTCTTATCTATTCATATTGTGTTAATTATTAACTGCTAACTAAACAAATTATATCTATTGATCTCTACAGTAATATTCTTTTATTGATATTTATATCTTTATTTATGACTTTTTATTATTTTGTGGTTGCTAAACTATAAATAGGATTTAATTTTAAAGAAAGAGTTCAAAAATAGTTTTGTTGTTTCAAAGCCCTATGTTGTTTCTGCTGTTGAGTTATTGAATTCTTCTTTGTCCAGGTAATTGAAAGAAAAAATTTAGAATAAAAATATATCAATATTGTTGGTGATTGATACTTAAAAAATATATATTTTTTTATAATTTTTAAACTCTGTTTCTTTATCTACGTTTCAAACTCAGTTTCGATATATAGGTAGTGGAAAATGGAATTTTTGCATAGATAAAGTGGTTTTGATTTGTCTTGCTAGAGCTCTTGACTATTATGCTGCAGTTATATTTGAAGTTACTTTTAAAGGATTATTCAAATGTTTTGCCTACATATCCTTTTATAGAATCTTGAGTTTGGACTAATTTAAATGACTTAGATTTGCTTTTTGCTTTTAAATTCTCATTTTAAAATACATACATACGTACGTTACGTACGTACGTGTTATGTACGTACGTACATACATACGTACATACATACATGTGTGTGTGTGTGTGTGTGTGTGTGGGTTAGCTTCTATAATCGTAATCAATTCAAATTAGAGCTGATGTCTGCCCTCATTCTTAGACACACTTGAACATTGGGCAATCCTTGAAATGGACAACAATAAGAAGGTGCTCTCGTGTTCCATAGTTATCATGATATCCTTGTCGATGGTTAGTCATAATTCAGTTCTCTGCTTGATTCTTGGTTTAAAATTTTTTTAATGAAATTTAATTATTTTGATATGAGATATGAAGATGCAACTAGCCATAATAGGACATAACTTTGTAGAGGACATAGAATCTTTGGTAGAAAGTGAAGATATGACAATAACTCATTTAATTGCTTTATTGATGAAATTTCATAGACACATCAAATGCATGACTTGAATCAATAATTTAATACAGCATGTTATAGATCTAATCATTTTTTTTATTGTTGAATTTTATTATTTTTATCATTACCAATGCACTACCTCAACTTTTAGCTCTTGCAGGATGCTACTATATGGCTTGAGTAATTTGAGTCAGCATGAAGCAACTAGAAATGATATTGAGAAGCCAGATGCGTCCATAGCTAGCAAAGGCCATCTAAGGTAAATCATCTTACCATATTCACTGGAAATGCTTTTGAGAAGTCAGTTAATGCATTGTTCTATGGTAATTTGAGTTTGTGTTGAAAAATAGAGAATTTTGGTTGTAGAGGGAAGTTTCTTATGCCTTAATTTAATTCGAAAGGGTTTACTCGCAAGTAATGAAAAGAATGCAGTTGAGTATTGGTCATTCATTTTTTTTTTATCTTTGTGAATTGAAAGGCATATTCAAATGGAATGAATGTGTTATTTCTTGGTTTTGAAGTTATTTATATTTTAATTATTTGAAGGAAAAAAAATATCAAAAAAATAAAGAAGAAATGATAGCTCAATTTTATTTTTGCTGATATGAAACCATGGAGATTGAACCAGATTTTGCTGATATTGATTATGTGTGCTATGCGACTGGTGAGGTAAAGTTCTGTAAAATTTTTAGAGAAGCAAAGGGATGGTAAATGTCTTGGCTTAAGCTGGGGTGTATAGAATGGACAATTTTATGACATGGTGGTAGTTTGGATGCTTATTATACTTCGGTAAGGATAATTCCAATGAATTTTATCTGTGATGGCAGTCATTTTTTTATATTATTGGTTTAGATGATGTTTGCATGTTTGTTGATGCTTTAAGCTTGTATTAGTCCCTGATGCAACTCAAAAAAATGTTTGTATGCCAAAAGATAACTCAATTTTCTAATGTGTTCTTCTCTGAGTAAAGTGGTAAATAGGAATTTTATATGTGACAAAATGTTTATTTGTTTTGTAGTACACTATTTTTTGCTTTAGGAAGTAAAGTGAGTTGATTTGCATTAGTATTTATGTGATTGTGAATTTTGTAAAAATAGTATATTTAAGTTATCATCAGAGATATTCCTTTTTTTTTTGTAAAAATATATACACTGAGATGTAGCTTAATCGTAAGTCAACTCTCATAAATATTAGCTGTTGCCTGCATTGGGTGTATGCAATTTTATATTTTGTAATTTTTTGTTACCTTTGAAGGAATTACGTATGTTTGTTTATCTCTTTTAGTCCTCATGTTTCGGTAATTTTCTTATATTTATTCAAGTTGTGTTGGTTTTCAATCATATTTTTCACTCCAATAAATACCTTTATAATTTTTTTGTTATTTTTTACTCCATTTTCTCCATAGCTAATATGGTTTTGTTTGTTAAATCTCTTTATTCATGACAAGAAAATTTATTGTTAAAAATATTAAACAAAGAGATCTAATATTTTTAAGATGATTGCATTCAAAATATGATTATTTGATTTTATTAAACTCAATCCGGTGGCAATGCACCGGGTATATTCTAGTTATCTTTTAAAGTTGTTGAATCTTCAAAAGTGCCATCCAGAGTTTTGGACTGGCGGAAAAGTGCTACTACTCTTTAATAATTGTTTTTGATAAAAGCCCTAAAGATAGGCATTGAATGTAGAAAGAAAAGAAAAAGTGATTAAATTTAAAGTTTATATTTGACATATTGAATGTATAAATATTATGTACTGTTAAATATAATTTTAATTTTAAGGATTATATTATAAATCAACTAATATTATAAAAGTAATTATGGCATGCTATGTCGGTAACCATTTTAAACTCCACAATAAGGACACATACTTTTAGTGTATATTAAAAAAATAAAAAGATAATTAAAAAATAAAATACATAATAAATTTTTAATTTTGAAATTAAAAATTTTCACTCTATAAAAGTTAATCGTATTATAATTAAAAAAAAAACTTTGTTTCCTTGAAAGTTCACTAACTTTTTCCTTTCGTTATTTTTTTTTCTTTTAATTTTATGTTGAATGAGGTTTATTGTCTTTGATTCGTTTTTCTGAATTCTTTAAAAATAATGGTGACCATAGCAGTGAAATTTCTGGGATTTAATGGTTAAATTTTCTTGACAGCTTTGAATCAAGGTGAAGGCTTGAAGGCTTGAAGTAACAATGGATTTAAGCACTGTGGATCTCTTATTGGGCAAGGTTGTCTCCATCTTAGAAAACGAAGTATCACAGCTGAGTGGGGTTCGTGATGAAATCACTGAAATCGAGCGTGAGCTGAATAGCATGAGATCTTTTCTTGAGGATGCTAATAAAAAAGCAGAAGTCCGCAGCCAAACAAAGAACGATTGGGTAGCAAGAGTACGAGACATGGCCTGTGAAATTGAAGACGTCAGTCACGAATTCATGTACCACATGAGCAAGCAACAACAATGGAGGGGTGATAAATACTCAAGTTTTTTCCTCAAGGGCATTCACATTCCCCAAAATATGATTTGGAGGCATAAAACAGCTAACAAGCTGCAAAAAATTAAAAAAAAACTTGCAAATATATACGATAGAAACAGAGCATACGAAGATAATCGATCAGAAGGAAAAGGTGCTGGAAAAACGGAAGGAATGCCTGGCAATTATGACCCTAATCGGCGGAAACTTGAGAGTGAATCTTCTCTTTTTCTTAAAGATGATGAACTTGTGGGCATCGAGAAGACACAAAAGGAGCTACTGGGTTGGTTGACAAATGGAGAACTTCAAAGAATTGTTATTTCAGTGGTGGGAATGGGTGGTTCAGGAAAAACTACTCTAGTTGCCAACACTTTCAACAAAGAAATAGTCAAGCAACATTTTGAGTGTTGTGCCTGGGTCACTGTCTCGGAACGGTATGCAGTGGAAGAGTTGCTTAGATCTATGATAAAAGAGATCAACAAGAAGAAAGATGAAAAAGATCTTGAGAACTTGGAGAAGAAGAGCTTCATGGATTTGGGCAAAATGCTCCAGGACGACTTGCAGAAAAGGAGATATCTGATTGTGCTAGATGATGTGTGGACCATTAATCTCTGGCAGCAGATAAGCAGGGTGCTTCCTGGAGAAAGGAATGGAAGTCGTGTCATAATTACTACACGAATTCGTGGCGTAGCTTCTTTCCAATTTGGGAGTATAAGCCACGTCCTTGAACTTAAGCCCTTAGGAGAGAATGAGGCTTGGACTCTATTTTGCAGTAAAGCTTTCCGAAGCAATTCTGGTCACTGTCCATCAGATCTTGTTTCTTTAGCGAGAGACCTAGCTGAAAAATGTGAAGGCTTGCCATTAGCTATTGAGACTTTGGGTGGTTTATTGTCTTGCAAGACTTCCATAGAAGAATGGAGAATAGTTCGTGCCAACTTAAATTGGGAGCTAAGCAACAACAAGGAGCTTGAAAGAGTGAAGCTTATCTTATTGCCTAGTTACCATGATTTGCCTACCAGACTTAAGCGTTGCTTTCTATATTGTTGTATATTTCCGGAAGATTATAAGATTAAGCGAAAGAGGCTCATTAGACTTTGGATGGCAGAAGGGTTTGTGGTATCACGTCGAGGACTTACGCCAGAAGAGGTAGCTGAGGGATACTTACTGGAATTGATTTGTCGAGGCTTGCTTCAAGTTGCAAAGAAGAATGAATTTGGAAGGCCCACAAAATTTAAGATGCATGACATTGTCCGAGAGCTTGCAATTTCAATATCAGAAACAGAGAAGTTTGTTACTATATGTGATGGGAAAGAAGAAACACAAGAAGACGATGGAATTAGGCGCTTGTCAATTGTGACGAAGGATAGAGAGATGAAAGCTAGAGGAAAGGATATAGCACTACTTCGTTCAGTGTTTGTTTTTGCTATTGGTGAAATGTCTAGATCTTCCAGCGATAAGTTTCCATCGGGTTTTAAATTGTTGACGGTGTTGGATTTAGAAGGCGCCCCAATCAATGAACTCCCCGATGAAGTGTAACTTTTTACAATTTGAGGTATCTTAACTTAACAAGAACTCAAGTGAAGAAGCTTCCCAAATCGATCGGAAAACTTTGTAACTTACAGTTTTTGGTCCTTAAGGAAACTCGAATTGAAGAGCTTCCCTCAGGAATTGTGAAGTTGAAAAATCTGAGCCATCTAATCTGTTACCGTTTCAGTGGTAGATCGACTGACTATGAGTATTGGGTAAGCATGCATGTACCATCCAGCATTTATTCTATGAAGAGCTTACAAATTTTGACCATTGCAAAAGCAGGGGACACCTTTGTGAAAGAACTCCACAGAATGACGCAACTAAAAAAGCTTTGCATTGCCAATGTGAAGGAAGCTAATGAGAAAGACTTGTGCCATTCCATTGGAAATCTAAGGCTCCTTTGCTATCTAATGGTGATGTCAAGTAATGAGGAGGAGCGATTAAAGATGGATGCACTTGTTTTGGCTCCTCCTGACCTTGAGAAACTTTGTCTGTTTGGGAAATTGGAGAAGGTGCCCCACTGGTTTAACTCCCTCCAAAATCTTACATGTTTGACATTGGAATGGTCTAGATTGAAGGAAGATTGTCTTGCTCACATCCAAGCATTGCCTAAGCTGGGACGATTGACACTTGTAAATGTGTACGAGGGAGAGCTTTTGTGCTTTCGTGAAGGGTTCCAAAACCTTAAGAAGTTGCGAGTATATAATTTCCCTGAATTGAAAAAAATTGAGATTAACAAAGGAGTGATGCCTGGTCTTCAACTTCTAGAGATTGTGGGTTGCCAAAAGTTAGTGGAATTGCCACTTGATTTGAAAAGTCTACCTGACCTGAAAGAAGTTTTTCTGAGGGATGTTTCAGGTGAGATTACAGAGGAAATCTGTGGAGATGTGGCGAGTATGGTACAACCAACCATGGTGCTTAGAAGAGAAGAAGGCGATGAACACAAATTCAATTGGTATCTATACCATTGATGTTTCTCCAAACCAAGATGAATCCCTCCAATTGTAAGTACCAAATTCACAGCCCAAGCCTGACCATAAGATTAAGACACATAATGTTTTCGTTCTACCAAACTGCCTAGAATGCATGCCTAACGAAGCCAGTTCTATTTTCTCTATTATTTCTCCAACTGACCTTCAACGCCACCATTCTTTTCTGTCCAGGTTATTTGATAAAGTTGAAGGATGATTATGGTGAGTTTGGCTCGAACAAAATTCCAGTTCATGGAGCAATGGTTATCCCACTGCGTGCTTTTCATCACATCTTTTATCCTTTCTATGTATATTGCTATTGGTTTCTTGGTATGTTTAACAAATATTGCTGCTGTCATCTATATCAGCATGACATTATTGGTATGCGGTTATTAAGTTTTCCACGGTCAATTAAGACTATAATCTTGGTTTGTATAATATATCCATGTAATAACTGAAAATTTTCTCTAATCTTACATTAGTTGTTTACTATTTAATATTCAAAATAAATAGATAAAGAAATAAATAAATAAAATAAAATAAATTTTTAAATAGCATTATGTTATAACTTAACTATACTATTAACACTTAACAATATATATATATATATATATATATATGTATATATAGAACTAACAAATGAAATATGCTTAGTTATTTTAGAGTTGGCAAAGAAAGTCAGCAAACTATATAATATATATAAAAAAAAAAAAAAGAGAAATGTGAATAAAGCATAAAATAATAATATTTGTTAGAGTTGACAGAAGAAATGCAGCACAACCGTATAAAAAATATATATATACAACAAGACAAAGAAGTGACAAACATAAAATAATAGTAATTGTTAGTGGCTTCTCAGAGAAGCCAAAATACTCACCTACCTCCACTAACCTTTACATATCTCGGTTGAAGGAAATTGAGAAGGAAAGGCAGCATCGATCACGGCAAAAGAGCAGGACAAGCGAAGATACAAGTGCGAACCAAGAAGCAGACGTTGGTAGCAGCATTTGGCGTTTAGTGCAGGCTGCTTTTGGCATTCACGGGTGTTGCTATCATACTTCATTTTTGCTAGATAAGGGCTTGTGAACAGGGGCTTTCGGTTGTTGCTTAAAGGATTGGAGTGGTTGTTAGTGGGGTGTTCATCAAATGCCTCCACGAGAAGGAAAGGAAAGAGAAAAGAGTGGACAAAAGGAGAGGCAACCAGATCTGATGAGTTGTAGCAGTGAAGAAGACAAAACAGGGGACACGAGGGCTTCATTTTGCTGTAGCCATTGATCAGTTGTATATACTAGGAATCGAAAGGGAACCAGTAAAGGAGAAATCAAGAAACATTGTGGGAGAAACAAGGCTATTCAATGGGCTAAAATGTTGAAGGTCTATTCGGTGCAAGTATAGAGCCAATGTTTAAGAGGTTTAAAGGATGAATGACGCTACCCATTTGATGATGAAACAGCAGCAGTAGCAAGCAAAGCTGAAAGCTACTCAGTTTGGCTGAGTTTTCTAAGGTAAGTTTGGCTGCTGATGGTTTCAAAGATTAGATGTTGTGTTGTATCTTGAATGAAAAGTAAATATAATATTATGAAATGGTTTTGGATGTAGGAAAGGCAGGGAAGCTGCTATATTTTGAAGAAGATATCAGCTCCAAAACAGAAAAGAAGATGTGATGACCGCAACTTTTGGGCACCAAGTGAGTATATAAACTATTATGGAAATTTTTTGGTTTATATCAGCTCTTGAGGATAATAGAATTAAAGACTGATAGGGGACATATGAAAGTGAAACAAAGGATTTAATTAGTGAATTATTAGGAGAAATCAATTTAATTAATTCGATATGGAGTTGTAGAAATTGAATTATACTAGAAAATTAGTATAATTTAAGAAATCAACAATTTAAACATATATATGATAAATAAATAATGAAAGCTTAAATAAAAACTAATATCTAGCATACACGTATTAATTAAGTAAAGAATATATATATATATATATATATATATATATATATATTATATACACATACACACACACACATATATGTACATATAAATGTAAAGTGTGTGTGTGTGTGTGTGTATATATATATATATATATATATATATTAAGCGAAATAAAAGAAATATATAAATAGAATATATACTCTCTCTGTCCCACAAAACTTGTCCTATGTTGACAAAACACATAGTTTTAGAAGGTCAAAGATTTCACTTGTCATGTTATATAAATAACTCAAATTGACCAAATTATTTTTAAAAGTGGTAGGTATTAATTTTTTTAATGATTTTAAAATTGAAGTATAATAAAGGGTAAAAGAGAAAATATAATATTAAAATTTGTTATTTTTTTCAATATGATATTTTTAATGGAACAATTTTAAAAGTTAAAAGTGACAAATTTATTGAAACGGAGGAAGTATTAATTATAGTAAAAAAAAATACATCGAAAGGCTTCTTGAAGAAGCCAACTAAAGGGATGAACTATTCACACCCTAAAAAACTCTTGACACACCCTAAATACTAATTACACCCTAAGTCTCTTATTTCTTTTCACTATTATGCTAATCACACCCTAAAACTTTCTTTTTTCATACAAACTACCCCTTCACCTACAGCATACCCACAATTTCTCACACTACAAACATACTCTGGCCCTCAATTCTTCAAATCTTTGAGAAGTTCAAGATAATAAGATAAGTGTAATTTTTATGTTCTATTATATTTTAAATGTTCATTTCTTTCTTATTAAAATGATTATAATAACGGAATTTGATAAAAATGAGTCTAGGAATCGATTCTGTAGCTCACGGCAATTCATTGCCGCGAGTATCGAAGTCATGCAACACTAAAATGCCGCGTATGCTTTAGGATACACGGCACCTTAGTGCCACGATAACAGCTTGCTCGCAGCATCCACAAGCTCCATTGAACTCGCGACAACAAAGTGCCGCGAGCTCAATGAATCCCGCGGTGTTAGGATGCTGCGAGCTGCTTTGCTTTTGTTGTAAAATGCTCGAGGGATTTGAAACCATTGAGCCACGAGGAACTCACCAGACAACTACAAATAATAACAAATCAAAAGCATCCAAAATTGCTCCCCTTGCTTGCTTACTACTATTCCAAGGATGAGAAGTTATTCCTCTAACCTTTCATAACACATAGTAGTCGAATAGGAGAAACTGTAGTTGCTTTTTCAACAAAATGATTAACATTAGCTCTTGAATGTTCTTCCGCAATTCTAACTTTGAACGCGTTTCCAACATTTTGGGATTTAGTACTTGCTGTGGATATATAGGAAGAGAACGATTCATGTTTGTGGATTATAAAAAAAAAAAACACACAATAGTCAACTGCCGAGCCCCATCATGGGGGCTCAATAGTACTGTGACGTCCCCGTCACTCCATCTTATCACTTATCTTGTCCTTCTTTAGTTAGATTTAGTTTATACAGTGTCATTCTTTTCTTACCTTTAAGCTAATTATTTAATAGCTTATAAATTATTTTGCAATCTCCATAGACTTAAAAATAAATGATATATATACATATCATTTCATTTCCACAGGATCTCATACATCATCTTATCTTACATCCCCGATATCCAATATACACAATATCTACTTGTACTGTACCGTAACTGAATATTAATTTTATTATACATAAACATAGGAGTATACCTTCTATACTAACTGGGAAGCGTATTGAGAAGGTACACTTCAATTCTTCAAAAACAAGCTCCTCTAGTCGGAGCGGATTTCACTTCAGTAAATCTGTAGGAAAAATGGTCGTAAAAGGGTGAGTTTACGCTCAGTAAGAAAAGTATGTAAAAGAGCGTACTATGCCTCTATATGAACTTTTCCTACTTGGCTCTATAATGTCATGTAAAGCATTATAAAGCATGCATCATAAACATCTTTCATGCATTAATTGCCATCATGCATAATTATTTCAAATGCCATGGCAAACATACTTTGTATGCTTTCTTTAAAACATAGCATACATATAAAACATGTATCATACTTCTTCTTTAAAACTTCATACTTCATAGCATACTTCATACTTGAAAACATACATCGTATACTGTTCTTCATACATACATTTTTATACTTGAAATAGATGGAGACCATGTACAATGTTTAAGCGATTGAGTCGTCATATAAACCGTTCATTCCCATTTATATGACTTTATATGACTCTAATCATGCATTGGTACAGTAGTGCACTCCGTATAGGTCAGGGATTCTCTCCTGCCTTTATAATTTCCACAGTGAACACTAGTCAGGTGTCACATGTGGGATTGAGGACCGGACTAAGGTTCCTCGCTCAACATACATATTACTGAGGACTTGATCAGAGTCTCTCAGCCATCAGAAATGCATAATCATTACGCGGTCCATAGTCTCAAAACATTACAATATCCTTTTTCAGAAAACACTTTTTTTGTGTTTAAATTAATTAAGCTTGAAAGCTCTTTTCATGCATGGCAGTCGACTGGTCTCATAGGGCAGTCGGCTGCTACTTCATAACTTCTTTATTTTCGAAATTATTTTCATTTAAATTTCTATATTTTCATATTTGAAAATACGAGAGGGCAGTCGACTGGTCATTATAGCAGTCGACTGGTTTTCAGACAGAATGCTTCTTCAGAAATAGCAGTCGACTGGCCCATATAGCAGTCGACTGTTTTTGAAACAGAATACATCTCGGAAAATAGCAGTCGACTGGTTCTATAGGCAGTCGACTGGTTTTGAAACAGAATGCATCTTGAAAATTAGCAGTCGACTGTCTCATATAGCAGTCGACTGGTTTGAAACAGAATGCTTCTGGGTAAATAGCAGTCGACTGGCTTACATAGCAGTCGACTGTTTGCATCGGGTTTCGGAAAACGACGTTTTGGTTGTCTCTAGGCAGTCGACTTCCCATTTAAGGCAGTCGGCTGCTCCTAGCCTAATTGGTACTAGGAGACAAGTCCGAAAATGTATCTTTTCCTACATAAAACAACTTGTACATCTTTCCAAAACATGTAAAACATCATAAAAACATGCGGACATAGCCGCCTTACGTCCGTTACATAAATTCCTTACCTCGATTTCCTCGAGAACGCAAGATCACTTGATGCGTCACCTTAGCTTTTCACCTTTTTAACCTAAAATCATCATACCATATCAAACCTTAAATTAAATCACATACACATGTTATACCAACTCAAAACAACTTCATATCATGAACGAAATTGCAAGAATCTCTTCTTCTCTTACCTTCACTAGAGACCAGAATTTCACAACTTGAGATCTCTTCAAATACTTGGAATTAATCCACCAAACTCCAGATATCGCCTAGTCTAACGACGAGGATCGTTTTTCGTTAATCGAACTTAGTGAATTGGTAAGGCAGTAAGGTGGTTTAGCAAGGTAGCTAGAGATGGAAGCTTGGGAACTTGAAGATGGCACGAGAGGGAGAGCTGGGAAGGAGAGTGGCTGACGTTGGTGATGAGCTGATGAGGGTGAGTCATGCAAGAGGCATTAAATGTCTCCTTATCTCATTACCAATCTCAGCCAAGCTTTTCTTGACCTTTTGACCCATTTGACTATCATTTAATTCTTCTTCCATTCAAACATAAGCCACATGTATTTAATTAACCAATCAACATTCTGATTTTATTTCTTGTCTCATATCCTTAACATTTCCTGATATCAACATTATTCCTTTAACAAATTGACATTCAACTTCATTATTTCTTCTATGTTCTATACATCAGCCATACATTATTCATACATCAATTACACATCAATCTTCATATTTATTTAATCATATTAACTTAGAATACTTTACATACATGGAGGAACTACATGAAATTCAGGGATCTCACATTCTCCCCACCTTAGAAAATTTGGTCCTCCAAATTTGCCTTAGCTTGTCATGTAAACAACTCGGGATACTTTTCCTTCATTAAGCTCTCTAGCTCCCATGTAGCTTCTTCCATCGTATGGTATTGCCAGAGAACTTTCACTAAGGGGATCGTCTTAGACCTCAAAACTTTCTCTTTTCTGTCCAAAATCCGAATCGGCTTCTCTACATAACTCATATCTTCTCTTATCTCCAAGGGTTCATATTCTATGACATGAGACGGATCCGGATTATACTTCCGAAGCATCGATACATGAAACACATTGTGTACTCCCGATAGCTCCGGAGGTAATGCCAATCTATAGGCAACATCACCTATCCTCTCTAAGATCTCAAATGGACCAATATAACGAGGACTTAACTTACCTCGTCGGCCAAACCTCATGATCCCTTTGGATGGAGAAACTTTCAAAAATACATAGTCTCCAACCATGAACTCAAGTGGCCTCCGTCGAGCATCTGCATAGCTCTTTTGTCTACTCTGAGCTGTCTTAAGCCTCTGACAAATCAACTTAACATCTTCTGATGCTTGCTCGACTAGATCTGGAGCCAATAACTTACGTTCGCCCACTTCTTCCCACCCAATCGGAGATCGACACCTTCTTCCATACAGAGCTTCATAGGGTGCCATCCCAATGCTTGCATGATAACTATTATTGTATGCAAACTCAGCCAATGGCAGATGGTCATCCCAGGAGCCTTTAAAGTCCATAGCACAAGCTCTCAACATATCCTCGAGCGTCTGAATCGTACGCTCGGACTGCCCATCAGTCTGCGGATGAAAAGCTGTGCTAAAACTTAACTTAGATCCCATGGCTTCTTGAAAATGCTCCCAAAAATGGGAAGTAAACCTGGAATCTCTATCAGAAGTGATGCTCACTGGAACGCCGTGTAGTCTTACGACCTCTCTTACATACATATATGCCAAAGTATTGAGTGTATCTGTTGACTTCATAGGTAGGAAGTGAGCTGACTTCGTTAATCTATCGACGATCACCCAAATACCATCATGATTCCTCTTGGTTCTGGGTAATCCCATAATAAAGTCCATCGTAATGTGTTCCCACTTCCACATAGGTACAGGTAGAGGATGCAGTAATCCTGCTGGCTTTTGGTGCTCTACCTTGACTTGTTGACATGTGAGACATTTTGCTACGAAATTCGCTATATCTCTCTTCATGCCATTCCACCAATACACCTTGCGAAGATTATGATACATCTTCGTACTCCCTGGGTGCAACGTGTATTTAGTGGCATGTGCTTCATTCAAAATCAGCTTCTTCAATTCATCATCATTAGGAACACATATACGACTCTTAAACCTCAAAATTCCATCACTACTCATATTAAATTCTGAGGTCATACCCTGACTGCATCTGATTCATAGCCTCAATGCATCTATCATCTTCCTTTTGAGCACTTCGGATTTTATCCATCAATTCTGGCTCAATCCTCAAACTAGCCATCATTCCGAATTGCCCATAAGTCATAACATCAAGGGTGAGGCTTGCAAATTGCTCAATTAGCTCATATTCTTTTATCATCATATAAGACACCATACTTACATGCTTCCGGCTCAAAGCATCCGCCACCACATTTGCTTTCCCCGGGTGGTACAAGATCTCACAATCGTAGTCCTTTAGAAGCTCGAGCCATCTTCTTTGCCTCATGTTCAATTCTCTTTGGGAGAACAAGTATTTCAGACTTTTATGATCCGTAAAAATCTGAAATTTTTCACCGTACAAGTAATGCCTCCATATCTTCAGGGCAAACACTACTGCAGCTAACTCCAAATCGTGAGTCGGGTAGTTCCTCTCATGGTCCTTCAATTGTCTAGACCCATAGGCCACTACCTTACCATGCTGCATTAACACACATCCCAAGCCTTGCCCTGAGGCATCACTATACACCGCAAATCCACCTAAACCACTAGGGATGGTAAGGATCGGTGCAGTCGTTAGCCTGTTCTTCAACTCTTGGAAGCTACTCTCACAGGCTTCATTCCATTCATACTTCACTTCCTTGCGCGTCAAGCGCGTCAGCGGAGCAGCTAGCTTCGAGAAACCCTCTACAAACCTTCTGTAGTAGCCAGCTAAACCCAAGAAACTCCTAATCTCCGTCACTGTCTTCGGTCTTTCCCATTGAACCACCGCTTCTATCTTTGATGGATCAACTGAGACACCATCTTTACTGATCACATGTCCTAAAAAGGAGATTTGGTTCAACCAGAAATCACACTTACTTAGCTTGGCATACAATCCTCTATCTCTGAGGGTCTCCAAAACAATCCTCAAATGCTGCTCATGCTCTTCCCATGACCTCGAGTACACCAAAATGTCATCGATGAAGACAATGACAAACTGGTCTAGGTACTGTTTGAACACGTCATTCATTAAGTTCATAAAGGCTGCAGGTGCATTGGTCAGACCAAACGGCATCACTAGGAATTCATAGTGACCATACCGTGTCCTGAATGCAGTTTTAGGAATATCCTCATCTCGAATCTTCAACTGGTGATATCCCGATCTCAAGTCTATCTTGGAAAAGACTTGTGCACCCTTTAGCTGATCAAAGAGGTCATCAATTCGGGGAAGAGGGTACTTGTTCTTGATCGTCACTTTATTCAACCACCGGTAGTCAATGCATAACCTCATACTACCGTCCTTCTTTCTGACAAACAACACAGGAGCACCCCAAGGGGATACGCTGGGTCGTATGAATCCCTTGTCTAACAACTCCTGAAGCTGTTTCTTCAATTCTTCTAATTCTACCAAAGCCATCCGGTAAGGGGCTCTTGAAATGGGCTCAGTTCCAGGCACCAAATCTATCGTAAATTCCACTTCCCTACTCGGAGGAAGTCCTGGAAGATCGTCCGGAAACACTTCTGGAAAATCTTGGACTACAGGAATATCCTTGAGTCCGGGACGTTTCTGATTTACGTCCTCCACATAAGCAATAAATCCTTCACATCATCATACATATTATTCATTAATTTCATTTGCAAACATTCAAGATCAAACATGCTTTCATATTAGTTGCTTGCAAAATTTACAACATAGCTAACGGGTGAAGAAAATATTACACTCTTAGCATAACAGTCCACTATAACATGATTATTAGCTAACCAATCCATACCCAAAATAACATCAAGTCCATACATATTCAGTAGGATTAGGTCAGCCTTAGATTCTCTTTCTCCTACCCGTAGCTTACAGTTTCTACACACCAACTCTGTTATTTGTGATTCCCTAAGAGGTGTACTTATCCTTACTAATTGTTCTAAAGTTTCAGGCTCAACGGGTATTTCCTTAACAATCCTAGGAGACACAAATGAATGCGTAGAGCCTGGATCAAACAATGCTGTGACACTTATATCAAACAAGCAAATCGTACCTTTAATCACTTTGGACGAGGCATCAGCAGACTCTTCGTCGATGGCAAACACTCGTCCTTGGGTCACAGCTTTCTTTCCCTTTTCTGCTGCAGTGGCTTTAGGTTGTGGTTTAGGAATCTTATCAGATTCATCAGGCATCTTCGGATCTCTCTGAGGGCAATCTCTGATCATGTGCCCTTTCTCCCCACATCTAAAGCAAGCGCCACTCGCCAAGCGACATGGCTGTGATCCGTGAAATTTCCCACATTGCTCACATCTTTGTGTGGTACTCTTTGGTGAACTAGCGGTACTTCCAGCTGGATATCGGGACCGCTCATCATTTATCTTAATCCCGGTAACCTTAGGAGTACCTATACCATTATCATTATTATCATAACTCCAATTTCGATATTATTCCATATAACCATTAAATTAATTTAAAGATCGTCTTTCTATATTTTACTTACCTATAGAAACTCCTTCAGATCTTCTACTTCTCCGATGTGGATACCTATCACTCTGAGTTTTCTCATCCGACTTCCGTTTCATCGGTTCTTTGCCTTTACCCTTGGTTCGGAATTCAGCATGATGCAAATCATAGTCCTGCTCACACAACTGAGCCTTACGGACAGCTTCTCCATAGGTGGTGATATCCATCGGATACAGTTTAGATCTAATCGGGGACCTCAATCCCTCGATAAACCTAAAAATCTTATGCCCTTCATCTCTTTTGACTTCTGGATCGAATCTACTCAAGGTAGTGAACTTAGATTCATACTGATTCACCGTCATTGTACCCTGAGTCAAGCTTAAGAATTCGATCTTCAGTCTATTCTGATCCGTGCGTGGGATATACTGCTCATTAAAGGCTTCTACAAATCGATCCCACGTAACTTCATCATATCGGGCCTCTAACACGGTCCGAGTGGCTTGCCACCAATACTCAGCATCATCTATCAACAGATAGGCAGCCAAGCCTACTTTCTCCCTTTCGGAGCAGGGCATGTACTCGAAAGATTTGAGAACTGCTTTCATCCAGTTCTCTGCTGTCAGCAAATCTCTTTCCCCCTTAAACTTGGGCGGATCCAACTTCTTAAATTCTTTTATCAAAGCCACACTGCAATAGGCTCTAGGATCCCGCCTTTCCGTAGTTGGGGCTGGTGGTGTTACTTCTACAGGAGCAACAGCAGGTGTAGCTGCTTGGGTACTTGTGGCCACATTTGGAAAATTCGACATGAATTGTGTGAACATAGCGGCCATGTTCTCCATATGCTTTTCCATTTTCGCTAGCCTCGTATTTGGGCTATGCGGTGGAGACGGATGAGGAGACGGAACTGGGGGCTGTTCTTCACGACCCCGTCCTCTTCCTCTTTTTGTACCTCTCCTTTGTGAGCTCATACTGTAAACATAGTCATCATTGAGCTCTTTAGTATAACCATGGACAGCTATACTATACATTTATATTCAGACGAGTACAGTACAATTGGGGATCTACTCTATTTCTAATTTCTTGACACTGACAAACCTCAATCTAAACTGCTCTGATACCACTCTGTGACGTCCCCGTCACTCCATCTTATCACTTATCTTGTCCTTCTTTAGTTAGATTTAGTTTATACAGTGTCATTCTTTTCTTACCTTTAAGCTAATTATTTAATAGCTTATAAATTATTTTGCAATCTCCATAGACTTAAAAATAAATGATATATATACATATCATTTCATTTCCACAGGATCTCATACATCATCTTATCTTACATCCCCGATATCCAA
Source organism: Heritiera littoralis (assembly GCA_031772115.1). Taxonomy (NCBI): domain Eukaryota; kingdom Viridiplantae; phylum Streptophyta; class Magnoliopsida; order Malvales; family Malvaceae; genus Heritiera; species Heritiera littoralis. Next base: position 681,812 of record JAPDPK010000211.1, read on the forward strand.
TATACACAATATCTACTTGTACTGTACCGTAACTGAATATTAATTTTATTATACATAAACATAGGAGTATACCTTCTATACTAACTGGGAAGCGTATTGAGAAGGTACACTTCAATTCTTCAAAAACAAGCTCCTCTAGTCGGAGCGGATTTCACTTCAGTAAATCTGTAGGAAAAATGGTCGTAAAAGGGTGAGTTTACGCTCAGTAAGAAAAGTATGTAAAAGAGCGTACTATGCCTCTATATGAACTTTTCCTACTTGGCTCTATAATGTCATGTAAAGCATTATAAAGCATGCATCATAAACATCTTTCATGCATTAATTGCCATCATGCATAATTATTTCAAATGCCATGGCAAACATACTTTGTATGCTTTCTTTAAAACATAGCATACATATAAAACATGTATCATACTTCTTCTTTAAAACTTCATACTTCATAGCATACTTCATACTTGAAAACATACATCGTATACTGTTCTTCATACATACATTTTTATACTTGAAATAGATGGAGACCATGTACAATGTTTAAGCGATTGAGTCGTCATATAAACCGTTCATTCCCATTTATATGACTTTATATGACTCTAATCATGCATTGGTACAGTAGTGCACTCCGTATAGGTCAGGGATTCTCTCCTGCCTTTATAATTTCCACAGTGAACACTAGTCAGGTGTCACATGTGGGATTGAGGACCGGACTAAGGTTCCTCGCTCAACATACATATTACTGAGGACTTGATCAGAGTCTCTCAGCCATCAGAAATGCATAATCATTACGCAGTCCATAGTCTCAAAACATTACAATATCCTTTTTCAGAAAACACTTTTTGTGTTTAAATTAATTAAGCTTGAAAGCTCTTTTCATGCATGGCAGTCGACTGGTCTCATAGGGCAGTCGGCTGCTACTTCATAACTTCTTTTTTTCGAAATTATTTTCATTTAAATTTCTATATTTTCATATTTGAAAATACGGAGGGCAGTCGACTGGTCATTATAGCAGTCGACTGGTTTTCAGACAGAATGCTTCTTCAGAAATAGCAGTCGACTGGCCCATATAGCAGTCGACTGTTTTTGAAACAGAATACATCTCGGAAAATAGCAGTCGACTGGTTCTATAGGCAGTCGGCTGGTTTTGAAACAGAATGCATCTTGAAAATTAGCAGTCGACTGTCTCATATAGCAGTCGACTGGTTTGAAACAGAATGCTTCTGGGTAAATAGCAGTCGACTGGCTTACATAGCAGTCGACTGGTTTGCATCGGGTTTCGGAAAACGACGTTTTGGTTGTCTCTAGGCAGTCGACTTCCCATTTAAGGCAGTCGGCTGCTCCTAGCCTAATTGGTACTAGGAGACAAGTCCGAAAATGTATCTTTTCCTACATAAAACAACTTGTACATCTTTCCAAAACATGTAAAACATCATAAAAACATGCGGACATAGCCGCCTTACGTCCGTTACATAAATTCCTTACCTCGATTTCCTCGAGAACGCAAGATCACTTGATGCGTCACCTTAGCTTTTCACCTTTTTAACCTAAAATCATCATACCATATCAAACCTTAAATTAAATCACATACACATGTTATACCAACTCAAAACAACTTCATATCATGAACGAAATTGCAAGAATCTTCTTCTTCTCTTACCTTCACTAGAGACCAGAATTTCACAACTTGAGATCTCTTCAAATACTTGGAATTAATCCACCAAACTCCAGATATCGCCTAGTCTAACGACGAGGATCGTTTTTCGTTAATCGAACTTAGTGAATTGGTAAGGCAGTAAGGTGGTTTAGCAAGGTAGCTAGAGATGGAAGCTTGGGAACTTGAAGATGGCACGAGAGGGAGAGCTGGGAAGGAGAGTGGCTGACGTTGGTGATGAGCTGATGAGGGTGAGTCATGCAAGAGGCATTAAATGTCTCCTTATCTCATTACCAATCTCAGCCAAGCTTTTCTTGACCTTTTGACCCATTTGACTATCATTTAATTCTTCTTCCATTCAAACATAAGCCACATGTATTTAATTAACCAATCAACATTCTGATTTTATTTCTTGTCTCATATCCTTAACATTTCCTGATATCAACATTATTCCTTTAACAAATTGACATTCAACTTCATTATTTCTTCTATGTTCTATACATCAGCCATACATTATTCATACATCAATTACACATCAATCTTCATATTTATTTAATCATATTAACTTAGAATACTTTACATACATGGAGGAACTACATGAAATTCAGGGATCTCACAAGTACACTACCGTGACCCTCTATATAGGTCTCGACAGTAAGCTATCGATGACGAGAGGGTGTGTTAAACTGAAAGGGTATAATAGTAATATTGTCAAATGTTATTTTTTTAATAAAAAAATACATTTATTTAGGGTGTATCAAGTAATATTTAGGGTGTGTTTAGAAAACCCCCCAACTAAAACCCCACCAACCCATTGTATCCGTCTGCCTTTAGACAGACATTTTCACCCCATCACCAGCCTAATAAGCAAAGAAAAATCGAGAAAAGAAAGGAAAGGGGAGGAAGAAGGAAAACGCAGGGCGCGTCCTCCTCTACCGCTATCGGCAGCGCCATCGCTGCTGTGCCGGTGAACAGGAAGAGAAGAGGAACAGCGAATGTCCCGCCCTTGTGGCTGTCCAACCAGCAGTAACCCAAAAAAAAAAAAAACTGAAGATCGTTGTTTGGTGGTGTTGTAGAAGGCTGACTTGAAGTTCTTTTCTGGTGTTGTTTGGGGCGGCCTTAGGCGTGGAAAGCAAGGGACTTTTGGGGCTGCATCGAGTGTCGGAAAGAAATGGAATTTTTGGATACTGCTACAGATTCGAAAACAAAGCAAGAAAGGGGCTGTTATGGGCTGTTTCAGGTCTGTTTTGGTGGCATTTTTAGGCATTGATTTGGCTGGGAAATGCAACTGGGAACCAAAATGAGGGAGCTAGAATCAAAAGGGGCTGTTGTCATGACTCTTAGGCGCTGTCCTTGAGAATTGTAGCAAGTGATTTTGGTGCCGAAAAAAAAGGAATTTGACAGAGGAGCTTAGGGCATTGAAACAGGCTGTTTGAGGTTGAATTTTAAGGCTGTGGTGATTAAGACTACTCAAGGCTGGTTGGTACTATTTGAAATTAAGCCAAATGATGTACAGGGGAAACTATCGGGATGGAGAAACATGTTAACAAGGTGCTTAAGGGTCTGAACCGTCGCCAACCAGCGCTGTCTTTGGCTGATGTGTAGGCTATGTTTTGGTGGCCGGAACAGTGTTGGTTCAGGGGCTGTGTTTGGGCGGTGTTAGAATTGAAGACGGTAAATTTCAAATGCTGAAAATGGTTGTTTACAGGAGTGAAATTCAGCACCCAAGCAGTTGAAATAAGCGTGAAGACAAAAAGTGAAAATCTGATGGAGATTGAGGCTGGAACCGAGCAGATTCTATTGGGATTTTGAAGAGAATATGTGATACGAAATTCGACTAGATCGAAGGCTGCTTTAGGGAGTAAAAGCTGACGTGAACAGAGGCTGGAAGATGCAAAATAAATTAGGGAAGAGGAATTTGAAAACAATGGAAATCGGTGGAGAAGAAAGGAAACTGAAATAAGGGAAATAGTGGCTGGCCTTGATAGCTCAAAATAGAATATATTTGGGGATGTTGTAGCTGAAAACATGGTGTTCCTTTCGGGCCTTGGACAGGAAAGATGAGAAAAAGTGAAGGTTTGAAATGGTGCTAACTCGAAGTTGTTTTGGCAATGGAAGAGGGGGCTGTTGTAGGCTTGGCTTTAGGCACTATTTAGAGCTCAAACAAGGCCTATTCTGGTGCCAAAAAAAAACATGGTTATCTTGGCCTGATCAAGGTTGAATCAAGAAGAGCTGATGTAGGAAGAAATCAAGGGCACTTGAGGTTTTAAAACAAAAGATGATAAGAGACTAGATCAGAGCTGAAAAACTGAGGACAAGGACAAGTTTAGTGTCGGCCAAGGCGGAATGCTAAGGATTATTGAGGTTCCTTAAGGAAATTGGAACAAGGGCTCAACTAGTATGGTATTTAAATGGTAAGGGAATTAAATTTCCAGAGTACACTAGCTAGTGATATGTGGATTTAATATGTGTACATGTGTATGTGTGCATGCTAGAATAATGATGATAATTATTTGGTATTTACTTATGGAGAAACACTAAAGAAGTGAATTGATGTAGCTACCCTAAAGTGGAGGTAAAGAAAATGACAATTTTAGTAAACTTAATAATATGGTAATAATATTCATGAAAGTATTAAAATTGTTGTGTTGTATTGCTTGTAGAAAAACACAAGGGAGCCTATAAAGATTTTAGACCTAGAGGTATTTCTAGGGTAAGTGTGCTCAGTATTAAATTAGTGAAATTCTATTATATACAAGGCATCATTCTAAAATTGTGGATGTTTTGGAATTATAAAAAAAGAAACAAGAAAGTGACGATTTGCCAAGTATATATGTGTTTGTGTATTGCTAAGCACTAAGCTTCGTGCTATAAAGGTAAGAATAATATGTACTAAGGTGATAAGCTTTAGCTTAAACACAGTTATAATTTGATTGATGTAGGTTGTTATGAATGTTGGTTTTGGTATAGCAAGGCTAAAGATATTAGTTTAAGTGTAGGCTAACTGAAGAACGATTCTGAGAAAATATTAAAGCGATAAGACTTGCGAGTATAGTGTCACTAATCTTGGTGTCATGCAACGTAAGATAAGGGAATATACGGTAATTGCTTGTTAGTCCGCTATGTTTATGTATGTCTAAATTAATGTTATTTAATACTTATGGATTTAAATGTATTTTTGGTTAAATTTCCAAATATGTTGGATTGAGTTTAAAATGCATAATGTTTGAGATTTGGATTTGTATTGGAAATTGGTGTATTAAAGATATATTGCTTGATTGAGTTTTCTATAGGTATTTGATTGTGGTTATGACGTTGGGTAGTGTTCTACTTTTGTCGTTATAATGCCGAAATTTCGTTAGAAATTGTTTAAACAAATTTCTTGATATTAATTTAGATTTATAAAATACCTTTAAAACCTCATGCATATTAAGTATTGTTCTTGTTATTGAGATAATAGTTTTTAAGCATGGTTTCGTACGATAATATTTAAAAAAAAAACTATACATATTTAAAACGATTCATACTTTTGAGTACTCAACTTATTTTGCAAGTGTTATTTCTAAATGAGTTTTGACTCATGAGACACATAATGATGGAAAATGCCTGTGTGACACTTACTCGCCTGTGTGACACTCGCCTGTGTGGCGTTTATTATGCCTGTGTGGCATTTAGTATGCCTTTGTGGCATTTAGTATGCCTTTGTGGCAAGTATTGTGCTTGTGTGGCATTGAGGTGTCGTATACGTAATTGCATCATGGATCCCGCCTGTGTGGCAAATGGGTAGCGGTAATTACGTATAATTGTCCGACAACTAGTCGTGACTTGTACCTCAGCTACTAGATGATCACTGGTGCTGGGATGATTCATGATCATGGATAGAGCCCTAGTATGGGACTATGACCATTGCTAGCTACAGTGGATGCTTTCATGGAAAGCTTCTTGGTTATATTTCCAAAGATCCTGATTACGTTACCAAATCTCATAAAGGTGTGCCTGTCTCTTGAAAATGCTTTTAAATGTATATCTCGATACAGTTACAAAGATGAATGAATATATCATTTCTATTTCTACTGTATCTTGATTTCGTGAATGCGTGAGCATTAATATGTTTGGAAATTACTCGGTATATCGTTTTATAGCTTATAAATAACGGTATATCGACTTTGCACTATTCTCAATAAAACGCATTGAAACATAAGTTTTGCGCATTTGTTTATGCATAAACATGCATTAAGTATAGTAGGAGCCTAACATCACTTAGTGTATATTTTTCTTACTGGGCATTAGCTCACCCTCCCTCCCCCCCTCTTTCATCTCACAGGTTACTTTAGATAAGCTCGAGTGCTGCACTATGAGCTCGTACAGGTGTTGCTAAGTTACTGCTTGTTATATTGAGTTATAATCTTTCATTACTTTTGTTTATATCCCAGACTATAAGGTTCATTTCGATATACACAGTGTACATAGATCGGGATGTAAGTATTAGGATTGTATCGAGAATTATATATAATTGTGCCTTGTAATGAATGGTATCTCGATAGGATATTTTGATGAAAATGTGATACTCTAAATGGTTTCTTGAGATGATTATTAAGCCATAGGTTGGATTATTGTGTTGTTACAGAGTATGGTTGGACAATAAGTGTATATAAAGGATAGAGTTTTTCAGTTTCGATTTTTGGCACGTATTACAAGGCAATTAAATGGGACCTTAGACAATTAGTTTTAAACAAATAAGCAAGTAGTACTCTACTTGTTAAGTTTTAGCTACATTGATGCGAGTGACAAACATAATAAGTAAAGGAAAAAGTTAGCCCAAAAATCTTAGCTTCCTGAGGGCGTTACAGAAGAAGTTAAAAAAATAAAATAAAATAAAATAAAAGGATGAAATGAAACTTTCAAAGGGTAAAGACATTGTTGTATTTTGTTCTTTAAATGTTAAATGGTATAAGGATGCTACTAGCTTTAAAACATATATGAAATTCCCTAAAATGGTTAAATAACACAATGTTACATTAATGTAGGAGGAATTTCAAGGTGATAGAGGTATCTACTATCCTAAACTAAAGACAAAGAGAAGGAAAGCAAAGTAGTGCTAAAAAGGGGTTCAAGGGCGCAAGGGTGTTATCACCAATAATTGTGTGGCACAAATTAGGTAAGGGAATATATGGTAAATGTTTGTTAGCCTGCTATGTTTATGTAAGTCTAAATTAATTTAAATTAATGCTTATGGATTTTAAGTGCATCCTTGGTTAAATTTCAAAATATGTTGAATTGAGCTTCAAGTGCAAAATTGTTTGAGATTTGATTTGTTGGTTTGGTAAATAAATATACTAATTGTTGGAGTTTTCTGCAGGATATTTGATTATGATTATTGACGCTGGGTAGTGTTCTACCTATGTTGTTATAATGTCGAAATTTCGTTAGAAATTGTTTAAGCAAATTTTTTGGTATTAAAATTGATTTATAAAATGCCTTTAAAACTTCATGCATATTAAACATCGTTACTTGCTATCGAGATAATGGTTTTTAAGCATAACTTCGTACGATGAGATTTTTTTTCAAAAACTATAAGTATTTAAAAATGATTCATGCTTTCGGTACTTAACATATCGTATAAGTTTTAGTTCTAAACGAGTTTTGACTCATGAGACACTTAATGATGTATAATGCCTGTGTGGCACTTGGAAATGCCTGTGTGACACTTAACTCACCTGCGTGGCGTTTAATATGCCTATGTGGCATTTGCTTGTGTGGCATTTAGTAAGCCTGTGTGGCATTGAGGCACCGTATACGTAATTGCATCATGGATCCTGCCTGTGTGGCAAATGGGTAGCGGTAATTACGTATAATTGTCTGACAACTAGTCGTGACTTGTACCTCAGCTACTAGATGATCTCTGGTGCTGGGATGATTCATGATCATAGATAGAGCTCTGGTATGGGACTGTGACCATTACTAGCTACAGTAGATGCTTTCATGGAAAGCTTTTTGGTTATATTTCCAACGATCTCGGTTACGTTACCATATCTCATAAGTGTATGCCCGTCTCATGAAAGTGTTTTTAAATATATATATCTCGATGCTGTTACAAAGATGAACGAATGTATCATTTTTATTTCTACAATATCTTGATTTTGTGAATGCGTGAATACTAATATGTTTGGAAATTATTTGGCATAACATTTTATAGCTTATAAACTATGACTTATCAACTTTGCATTATTTTCGATAAAACATATTTAAGCATGAGTTTTGGCGCATGAGTTCACGCATATACATGCATTAAATATAGTAGGAACTTAACATCATTTAGCATATGTTTTCTTACTTGGCATTAGCTCACCGCCCTCTTCCACCTTATAGATTACTTCAGGTAGACTCGACATAGGTGTGGGACACCGAGAGTTTTTTTGTTGAGCTGCAGAAAGTTATATTTTCAATCAAGGTATAATCTTTTTGTTCTTTTGTTTATATCTCAGACTAAAATTTTTCGTGTACACAATGTATAAGATTTGAGATGTAAGTACTAGGGAATATCGAGTTTGTAAACAACTGTGCTATGTGATTAAGTTGTAATCTCGATATATATTGAATTAATGGATAGCAAGTATTTCAGATGTTATTTTGAAATTAGAATTTCCATAGGTTGATATGATGATGTATTTAGTATGGGGATGGATAATAGCCCAAAGTACGGGCGAAATTTTTCAGCGTCATCTTTGGCACGCATTATGATGAGACTTTAATGAGACCTTAGACAGTTAGTCTTAAACAATTATAAGAGTAGAATTCTACCACCAGTTAAGTTTTAGCTACACTAAGCGAGTGATAAACATAGTAAGTAAAGGAAAAAGTTAGCTCCAAAAATTTCAGCTTCTGAGAGCGTTACAGAATGGTATCAGAGTATAATTTGTCTAGTCTCATGTCAGTGTAAGTAGGTTAGAATTAGACTTACATCCCATGTCACTGTGTTTTGTTTATATAAACTACAAATAGTGTTTGAAAAGCATGTTAGATGCTCATTTTCGATATAGGAAAAAAAAACCCGAACTAAGATAAACAGGATTGGTGGACCTTGCTCATATGACACGATAGTTTCAAAACTTGATTGACCCATCTAGAGCATTAAGATATTACTCTTAATGCTATGTTTATTTGGCATTTTGGTTACAACACCTCGCACCCACGAGTACCCCATTGCCATTACCTTTTCCGTCGTATTTGCATCAACCTCAAATTGTATCACCACTACGAGCTAGTGAGGTGGATGATAAGATAAGGACAAAGTATGTGGCTTAGAAAAAGGAAATTTGTTAAGAATAACGCCCTAAGAGGAGGCAGAGAATAGTAACTCCTCAACTCAGGAGTTTTAAGCCTCCTACCATATTGGGATCTTAGTCTTCTCCATGTTGTAGTAAGCATCATGGGATCAAGCCCAACTACTTAAAGACAGGTGCTTTGTTTTAAGTGTGGAAAGGTAAACCATAAGGCCAAATATTGTTTTAAGTGCTTTTACATCAATTATGGAAAATCAAGTGAAGGTCGACGGTTGAGGGATGGCCTCTTTTGGTGTTGATAGAATGTCGATTCGGGTACTGAGAGAGGTCTCCAAATAGGGGCTGTTTCATGATAAAAAAACAAGAGAATTAGGTTGGCTACTGGTTAAAGGAAGAAAGGAAGGAGCTGTTGCCACTGTGAGGTAGTAGCAGTTGGAAGTTGGCATTGACCAAGGTTGTTTAGAGCTAGGTCAGAGGCTCATGGCAACCAATTGGAACTGTGGGTATTGCGGAAGAAGGAAAGTAAAAGAGGAGGAAAGAATTTGAAACAGAACAGCAGCAAGGGAAAACTTGAAGTGGGGAGGAAAAATAGAGGAAAAAGAGGGAGAATAGGAGAGGTGAGAATTCCTACACTTACTTTGCCCCATTTGCTTTCTTTCCTAAGCTTGAAATCTTCATCATAATTGCTGTTAAGGAAAAAAAATCATAAACAAAGTAAGGGGACTAATTTCACTACTATAAGAAACCAAGGTTAGGGCTTATCCTTTTAGCTTGATATTAATACATGTATGTGTTGTGGATTAATGTTAAGGTGTTGTGTGATGATAGCTGGCTGGAGAAACTTGAATATTGACTGTTGTTTTGGAGGTGTTGTTGCAACTAAAAGACTAAAGGAAACAAGAAGCATGAGGTTCGGCCACTATAAGGAATAATGGCAAAGGCTATCGAAAGTGTAATGCCCTTGGAAGCTAGGATTTGCGGGTTAACTTTTTTCTTTCTTTACTATATTTGTCACTCGCTCAGTGTAGCAAATATCTAATAAGTAGATTACTACTCATTTATTTGTTTAAGACTAATTGTCTAAGATCCCATTCAATTGCCTCATAATGTGTGCCAAAATCGGAATTGAAAAACTCCATCCCTTTATATATGCTTATTGTCTAGCCACACATTATAACACAACAATGATTTAACCTGTGCCACAATAACCATCTCAAGAAACTATCCAGAATATCACATTTTTATCAAGATGCACTATCAAGTTACTATTCATCACAGGGCAAATTATATATAATTCTCGATATAGTCCTAGTACTTACATCTCGATGCATGTACACTGTGTATTCCAAAAATATCTTATCGTCTGGAATATAAACAAAAGTAATGAAAGTTTATACCTTAATACAAAAAGTAGTAATTTAGTAGCATGCAATTCGAGCTCTTAGTGCAGCACTCTCGCACTCAAGATTATTTGAAGTAACCTGTGAGGTGGAAGAGGGGGGTGAGCTGATGCCCAGTAAGAAAATATACGCTAAATGATGTTAGGCTCCTACTATGCTTAATGCATGTTTATGCGTAAACAAATGTGCAAAACTCATGCGCAAAACTCATGCGTTTTATTGAAAATGATGCAAAGTCGATGTGCTATTGTTTATAAGTTATAAAATGCCTATGCTCACGCATTTATAAAATCGAGATATACATTCAAAGTATTTTCAAGAGACAAGCATCCATTGGTAAGATATGGCCATATAACCGAGATCTTTGGAAATAACCGATAAGCTTTCTATGAAAGCATTCACTGTAGCTAGCAGTGGTCATAGTCCCATACCAAGGCTCTATTCATGATCATGAATCATCCCAGTACTAGTGATCATCTAGTAGCTAAGGTACAAGTCACGACTAGTTGTATGACTCCTAGAAGATCACAAAGCGTCCAGGATATTTCACAATTTATATATATACACAAATATCCATCAACACACAGGAGGAATCTGAAATGTGTATATACAGGTTGCCTAGAAGATCACAAAGGTCCAAGATATTTCACAATTTATATATATACACAGATATCCATCAATACACAGGAGGAATCTGAAATGTGTATTACAGGTAGACGCCTCAATGCCACACAGGCATACCAAATGCCACTCAGGCGTACCAAATGCCATACAAGCATAGAGTGCCACATAGGCATGGTAATTGCCACATAGGCATAAGGTGCTACACAGGCAGGATAATGCCACACAGGCATTTCATAGCGCTCTTGTCTCATACGTCAAAATTTCGTACAAGGATAACTTTTACAACATAACTTGAGTTTTGAAGGCATGAATCATGTTAAACACTTTAGCTCTTATAACCTCATCGTACGAAAACATGTTTAAAAATCATTATTTCGATGACAAGTTACGGTGGTTATTGTATATGAGGTTTTAAGTGCGTCATAGAAATCTATCTAATACCAAAATCCATTTAATAATTTCTAACGAAATTTTGGAATTATGACGACATAGGTAGGACACTACCCAGTGTCACAATCCACAACCAAATAACCTGCAGAAAACTCCAACAAGTAGTATATTTATTTACCAAACCAACACAATTCAAATCTCAAACAATTTTGCACTTGAAGCTCAATTTAATATATTTTGAAATTTAACCAAGGACGCACTTAAAATCCATAAGCATTAATTTAAATTAATTTAGACATACATAAACATAGCAGACTAACAAGCATTTACCGTATATTTTCTTACCTTACGTTGCACAACACCGAGATTGGTGACACAACACTTGCAAGCCTTACCGCTCTAGCATTTTGTCAATCATTCTTCACTTAGCCTACACTTAAACCAATATCTTTATCCTTGCTATACTAAAACCAACATTCATAACAACCTCCATTAATCAATTTATAAATTGTGTTCAAAAGAAAGCTTATCACCTTTTTAAGACTCTTTCGAGAAAACTGAGCACCCTTGTAACCGTGTTCTTCCTCACATTATTTCTACGTTTGAAGCACTATTAAACCACATTTCAACATTATTTTCAAGAAAATCTATCAATATATACGATCACTATCTTAGCATATTCCAAACAAATACCAAAGACACTCTAGAGACATTGTCCAATAATTCTAACATCCTCGTGTCAATAGTTTATATCACCATTCAACACCTCTACATTAGTATACATATATTATATATTTTAGTTAGCTTAGTAGGATAGTCCCTTACCCTTAACATTACCTCATGGCCGAACTTTGTGCTACCTTCACTCAGAGAATAGCTCCTGTTTCATCTCCTTTAAGTCTACCTTACAGTATCGAAAATGACAGCTCCTAATGCCTTGTGAGACCCGATTTTATAATACTGTATACTATACTTTGTAAATTATTGACAGTGGAATTAAATTAATTAGTGGAATTAAATAAAGATTGAATGAATTTCCACTCTTAATTTAGAATTATTGGAATTATAAATTATAAATTATAAATTATAGTATGGTGTATAAGAGATGAGACAAATATTGAATGATGAATTGAAAGTATGGAATAAATAAAGAAATAAAGCTGAACATTTGGAATTGAAATTGAAATGTAATTTTAATGGTATAAAATGTGGATACATGAGATTTAAAAAGAAGGAAAATTTTATATTGTGACACATGATAAATTGCTATTGGGTGGAGCACACAAAAGGGTGGAAAATTAAGTCAAAACCGTGTAGCAAATTGGACTACACGCCATAAATTTTTCTGCTCCACTGCTGCTCGGCTGGATCCACTGCAAAGAGAGGAAATAAGTCGAAATTTGAAACAGGAACTTAGCTCCACGGCCTCCCTTATTTGCTGCAACTTTCTGCACGTGTAAAATCATTTAAAGAAAAGAAATGATGAAGGAAGTGTGTTAGTTAGCTATGTGGTAATTCTCTATTGGTTGGATATGTATAGAAGAAGACAAAATGGGGTGAAAATACCTGTTTTAAACCAGAAAATTTCTGGTCTGTATACACGAGCAAAAGACTGAATTGCTCTGCTGCAGCTCATTTCTTCTCCCATTTTCTCACGTTCTCGTCACCTCCACCACGCCACAACCTCATCTTCAAGCTTTATTCTACTAAGCTTTCTTCCTTAACCTTGCTTTTCATCATGAAAGCTAGAAGTATAGAGGATAAAAAGTAACGTGGAAGGCTGAACGTGAAGAACAGAATCAGTTGGGAAGCTTGTTTCGGTTCAGCAATGGTGAAGGTAAGATGATTTTGTATGTGTTACTTGATTTCTGTGATGGCCTTAGTGTGCTCATGGCTGGGATGAGGTGTTTAGGAATTAAAAGGAATTAAAAAAAAAAAGAAAAAGAAGAAACAGAGAGTTCGGCTGAAGAGAAAAATAAAAAGGGAATTTGTGATTTTAATGTATAATTATGTAGGGAAGTTATAAAAGATTAATATTAGATGAGGAAGTTAAATTGATTTTTGTGATAGTTCTTAAAACAACAAGGCTGACGTGAATTTGAGAAATTCTTAGCAGAAACAGAGCTGAACGATGGTGATGATGTTTTAATGATTTAAAGGTGGTTGATGATAATTTCATGAGAGTAGGAAAAGATTATAGAGTTACGATTAAATGAAGAATGAAGAACTACAAGCAAAAGTAACGAGAAGCTCACGGTATGGAGAGGAAAACGTGAAGAGGAAAAATATAAAGCTGTAGTAGGCGTGAAACAGAAAAGAAAGGAAAGAAAAATAATTAAAATGATAAATCATTTAATTAAGACACCTAGTTATAACGACAAGGAAGAGGTAGTGATACATAATAATATATATGTTGGAAAAACATATATATGTAATCCTCATAGTGCAAGCTATGAATAATTGGTCAAGGTATTGTTCATGGGAAATTCTCATGTCAATTGTATGATTAATGATTGAAGAAAAATAGTTAAGGATGAGTAGAAAATATTTTCCAAATGCATTGAGAAGGAAAATAAGGAAATAATAGACACGTATAAATAGGATTAAGGCAAGAATAGATGAATCACCATGAGAAGGGATTCATGAAAGCACTTGGCCATGAACATTTTGGACTATTATCATTTTGCAATTTTATAGTTGAACATGGAAACGACAGTAGAAATTAAGACAATAATTAATGAAAATTTTGATAAAATTATCTTGCAGCATGAATAATTGGATTTCGTGGGGTGACATCGAGAAGTTCGACATCACGAGACAGGTAAGGGGGGAGTGTGTGAATTGTAGTGATATAATGAATTGCATGTTTTCTTGAATTAAATTTTATGAGAATATTGGATGCATGATTTGGTTTGAAAACATGCAAAATCTGTGGTTGAAAAGTTGGTTTATATCCTGTGACTGTGTGTAGGAGGTTAGGAATCCGCAACTGTTATGCTGTTGGAAATTTTCCAAAAATATTCTAAAATATTCCAAAATATTTTAGAAGCATGAAATGATTTAAATGGAAAATTTTGAATATAATTTCCACCAATTTTTCATAAATTGGAAATTTTGAGAAAGTTATGAGAAATTAAATATTCATGTTTTATATTTTTATTAAAGTGAGAAATTGATTTGTTTTATATGATATTAAATATTCAAATTGAATATGTATTTACTTTCTCATTTGATACATGAATATTTACTGATGGATTTACTGTATGTGAAAATGGAGAATAAAATACCTTTTTGGAAAATAATTCTGTAAATAAATGATTTGATTCATGGGATTTCCTTAAAGGTATTTTTATGGGAAAAGAAATGATTTTATACCTTTATGGAACCAAATACTGATCTTATTTATTTTATAAATTCCATAAAGGTGATGATATATGAAAATGTGAGAGTCTTATGGATAAATATGAAATATTTCAAATTATTTTGAATAAGATCCATAAGGTTGTGGTACTGTTTTTATACTGTTTTGAGACTTAGGCCCCGAGTTTCATGCATCATACTATTACTGTTACTGTCACGCTGCTGATTGACCCGCCAGTCATTAGTATCCCGGATGTTACCTGGCAAGTGTACACCGAGAACACCCTATAGATCATGGTCATAGATCTCATAGTATACTGTTACTGTGTCCCTTCAGGGATGATTATTGTGTCCCTTAGTGGACGATGATAGCATGATTTAATTGTAGGGTGATGCCTAGTCTCAACTTATTGATTACTATTTACTAAAGGGATTTACTGAATCATGTTTTACTGTATTGCACTGTGAATTACTGTTTACTGAACTGAACCATACCGAAATACTATTTTACTGAACTGTATTGTACTGAAAAATACTATTTACTGAACTGGTAGCTACTGTTTACTGAACTGAAATTGTGAGAACCACGAATTTTTTTAACCAATAATGTACTCGATGTATAACCTTAAGTGATTATAATGAAAAGTTTAAGATTTCAAATATAAGATCATGTCTCGTATTTATAAAAACAAAGTTTTCGAGAATAATGTGAAACGTACACTACTATAGTATATGCAATGTATGTACACATGTATATAAATGCACATATAACATATATGTATATGCATAGGTAAAAATAATTTAATATGCATATAAGTAAATACATATAATCATGGATATATATAAAAAAAAAGAATTATACAAACACAAATAGATTATCATAGAAATAAATTTAAATATAAATGTCTAAGTATCATTATAAATATATAAACGTAAAGAGATATATATATACATATATATATATATATATATATATATATATATATATATATGAAAATGGATAGGAATAAAGTACAGTACAAGTGAATATACTTACATTATATAAATAAAAATATATAATTATACTTAAAATAATAATATATATAAATATAAGTTTTATATATATAATATAAAATCTTTCTTTTGTTGGAAACCACCACGGACGCATTCCATCACGTCCACTCCACTGCTGTAGCCCATCATTTCCTTTTCTTTGAGTCAGAAGAAAAAATCAAATTGAATCCTCTTTCATCTCCACCTTCTTCACGCCATTCCTCTGCCGTTCCCTCTCTTCGTTAGTCAACTCATCTCACCATTTTCACTTGCACCCACCTCAGTCTTGCTTCCATCTCGTTTGTCCTTGCTGTAAGCTGCTATGGAAGTTTGAGACAGAGGTGCTAGACAAGCTCTCGAGTGGTGTTTTAAGGCTGAAAATGATGGCGTGAACTGAAGCTAGGCGACTTGGTGATGCGTGAAGCTGAGTCAGGCAGCAAGGGCCTTGCGTGGTGATGGTTCAAGCTCGAATAGGAGGCCTCGATCACAGCATTTGTTGCTGTTAAAATGGGTTGAAGTGTGGCTGGTTCATCAGCTAAGGAAAGCTGAATGTAACCGAGAGTGAAAAAAAAAAATTTGTCGACTTGAAGGCTAAAGCAACTCCACATGAGGAAGCAGTGACTGGCGTCCATGAGGACTAAGGAAGGCATTCTGGGTTGCTAATTTAGCAGTGGATAGGCGTAAGTATGTGGCTATTTTTAGAGTAAAACAGTGACAAATAAGGGGTTATTTGGAGTTTTACAAATGACTGTTAGGTGCTACTGCTCAAGCATTAAAGATAAGGCAATAACAAGGGAGGCATTTGGTGAAGGAGGAAAAGTCAAAACGAGGGAGATAGTCAATAGGAAACATTGTGGCTTGGGTACCTTTGGAAGTGTCTGTTGGCCGATTGAAGAAAGGAAGAGGCCATTGCCACCGTAAGGCAGCAGTAGCAACTAGAAGAGACGTGAAGTAGGGCTTCGATGCTAAGTTGAAGCAAGGTGATAAAGGTTGTAACTAGGCCAAATTTGGTAGCCAAACAGGGGCTGCTTCGATGCTGGTTTAGAGGTCGAAACAAGCAGCTAACCAAGTGGTTAAAAGGCTGTTGTTAATGGTTCGTTAAGAGAGGTTTAGAAGGCTGTAAGAGGTGCCAAGAGTTACTGTATAAGAATGGTACAGGGGAAGAAAGAAGGCTGAAGGAAAACTGAAGTTTAAGCTTGAATACAGTAGCCAAACTAGGACTTGCATTGGTGGTCCGAACATGGCTCTTGGTACGGGGTTTTAAAGGTT
The DNA here is from genome assembly GCA_031772115.1 of Heritiera littoralis. NCBI lineage: Eukaryota > Viridiplantae > Streptophyta > Magnoliopsida > Malvales > Malvaceae > Heritiera > Heritiera littoralis. Next base: position 698,815 of record JAPDPK010000211.1, read on the forward strand.
CAAGCTAGTGACTCAAGGGCTAAAATGTGGCATTTAAACACTGTTTTGGAGTTTTATTTTGAGGGTTAAATGTGGCTGTTGCTGGGGCGGTCTTTGAGACACCGAGAAGGGTTGTTTCTATGGCTAAACAAGAGGCGTAGGTGGCTGTGTTTAAGCTGATCGTGAATGATTTTTGGTTACCGAAAAATATGAGTTGACCAAGGTGTTACGAGTTGGAAGAGATGGGCTTAGAAAACGTGAAACAAGGTTTTCAACCAACACCTGGGAAAGGATGAATGTGGTGCTTTAAAGGCTGTAAACGGAAGGAAAATCTAAGGTTTGAAGAGCTGAACTTAGAAGGTTATGTAGGCTGGAAACAGGAATGGACACAATACAAAGAGGAGCCTCAGGTTGAGATTTCGAGAGGGTAAAGCCTCTAAACACTGAGTTATGATTTTTTATAAATTATATATGTATATTGATGATGAAACGTGATTGATAGATGTGCAAATATACATACATACATACACCATCCATGTAAATAAATATCATTAGCATGATATGCATACAAATGTGTAAGAGAATAAATAGAGAAAGTTCGTGGTACAATTATATAATTGTATAATTATAAATATTAGTTTGAGGTGTAAATATATATATATATATATATTATATATATATATATATAAAGATTTTAAGAAGAAGAAAATACTAGAGGTCGAAAAGATATCTTGTGGCCACTTTGGAAAAAAAAAGGTATAGAAAACAAAGGGCAACATTTATTAAATTAGTAATGCCTTAGTGAGATAAATATTGATAGTAAATGGCTATGTGTATGGATGCATAAACATGAATCAGATAGAGCTAAATATATATATGTAAATATACATATATATGAATAGATATATATACACGTGTACATATATATATATAGATATATATATATACACACACACATATATATATTTTGATATGTATATGTATATATATATAGATATTAGATAAAGACTTTCTTAGACATAATGATAAAGAATTAAATATGATCATGTAATTAGACATGGATATTTAGACATGCATTTTGTGTACATATATGTGTTGTGAGTCTAAAGAGGAAGAACAATATTAGCTTTAATTTAAATAGTTACACTTTGACGTAATATGAAAATATTAGGTACTTATAGATTTCCATGTGCTATTAAATAAGAACTCGAGAAATGAAACATTCGTGTAAGAATCAAGTTGGAAAAATATGAAAGAGAATGATCGGTACGAATTTAACTAAGGAAATTTTAAGTAAGGACTAAACATCGGTTCAAGATTAATATGCGCGCACACAACCCTCTAAGAATGAAGGTTATATATATATATATATATATATATATATATATATTATTCAGAATGATAATATGAAGTCAATCTTAGCATAATAGCAAATTTGAATATTTGTGCGTAGTTTAAATTATGCACTCTAAGTTCAGTATTTAACATGCTGTGAGTAGCTGATTGAGACAGTATTAAATGACTGTAGTGACTTCGATTGGAGCAGTGTAGAAGCTAAGCTTGAGTTTGAGGATCAAGGAAAAGTAACCTATCAAGCATTGAGGTAAGTGAGTTAAATAAATCTTACTAGTATCATCTCGTAAGAAATGAAAGAATCCTCATTAAATAATTAATTAAATTTATATAGAATTTTTGGTTGGACATTACAGGTTAGTCAAATAGAGTAAGTATGGTAAGATTCTAAATCGGACATGATGCGCTTGTGAAATATACTTATTTGGAAAGTGAGCTTGTTGTGAATTGTGTGATGTGTTATGGTTTCCTTATGATTACTGAATATGTTATCGTACTGTTATGTTTCGAGTAAGCATATGTGATTTGAGTACAATATATACATATCGCTCCCGATGTTGAGTCAATGGACCCTAATCAGCACCCAGTTATATTTGTCGAAAACTAGGAAAACAAAAGGCCAAACCGAGCAAAGACTCGATTTCTGTACCGTGTGAGCCACCTCTAAAGTCCTTCGGAAACTAAGTGCTACACGAGTTTTGATGTAAAGGCCAAACCGAGCAAAGACTCGATTTCTGTACCGTGTGAGCCACCTCTAGAGTCCTTCGGGAACTAAGTGCTACACGAGTTTTGATGTAAAGGCCAAACTGAGCAAAGACTCGATTTCTGTACCGTGTGAGCCACCTCTAGAGTCCTTCGGGAACTAAGTGCTACACGAGTTTTGATGTAAAGGCCAAACCGAACAAAGACTCGAGTTTCGAACCGTGGGAGCCACCTCTAGAGTCCTTCGGGAACTAAGTGCTACACGAGTTTCGATGTGTTAGTAGTCAGTCTAAGTACTAAAGGCCAAACCGAGCAAAGACTCGAGTTCCGAACCGTGGAAGCCACCTCTAGAGTCCTTTGGGAACTGAGTGCTACACGAGTTTCGATGTGTTAGTAGTCAGTCTACGTACTAAAGGCCAAACCGAGCAAAGACTCGAGTTCCGAACCGTGGAAGCCACCTCTAGAGTTCTTCGGGAACTAAGTGTTACATGAGTTCCGACGAAATATGAGAAATCGTAGGATATTGTGACGAAAAGTAAGTGATAGTGATTTGTGAATGCGAAGAAGGTCGAAGGATATAGTAGATCTTATGCATATGACATATGATGTGTATGATTATTGGATTATGTTTATTATGCCACTTGAACATGTGTTACTTTTCGATTATTGGATTATGTTTATATATGTCACTTGAACGTGTGCTACTTGAATGTTCATTTCTTTCGATTCTTGGATTATGTTTATATACGCCACTTGAACGTGTGCTACTTGAATGTTCATTTCTTTCGATTCTTGGATTATGTTTATATATGCCACTTGAACATGTGCTACTTGAATGTTCGTTCTTCCACACTTAATCATACTGTTAAAGAGAATGATGCCTTGTGAAATCAAGGATGAAATGTAAGTATGAACAAGTTTATGACGTTTGTGCACTTACGGAATGATAATAAACCTTAGTATAATCCATACATGCTAATTTACAATAATTCAAGCATGTATGATCGTGTTTTACGATATGAGCCTAGTATGTTTTATTTAAACTACTTACTGAGCCGTGATTGCTCACCCCTTAATTTAACATCTGCAGATCATACGAGTTGATAGCCGGCTCAAGCTTCGCGTAGGCTCCCAGGAAACCGTACCTAGTAGTGGTACCCATTTGCGTTCTCCGGAGCTAGCATTTTGTATTTTGAGGTACATTGCTAGTATATCATTTTGATAATCATGTGTACGTTAAATTTCACAGTACTAGGAAAGTATATGGGATGTAACTTTGGATCGCACTAGATGATTATGTGAGTCTAGGTGGTTATCGAGTCCGATCCGGGTCCTAATGTATGTTTTGAATTATGTATAATGGGGTAGATACGAACTTAGTAATAGTTAAACTCTCGAGATCTTTGAAATACATGATTGCATGAAACTGTGGAGAAACACCAGCTGCTGTGTTATGTGATTTAAAATGTGTTTTAGTGCAGGAAATTATATCTGGGGAAATTGATAAAATACAAAGGGAAGTTTTCGACCTGTCTCTTTTGGGAATAGTAAAATAAGATGAAAATCATAAGAAAAACCTCCTTGAGAAATGTGACTTAGCTCGAGAAATAATATGAGTAAGATAGGATTGGATTTGGATACTACACTAACACCGAATACAAACCGTAATTAGAGAAAAAAAATTTAGTTCGAAATTTTCCTAAGAAATCAAGTAAGTGTTAAGCGGATGTCATTGGCCTTCGGGTCGTGACAGATGAAATCTACTAATTACTATTTACTAAATTGAATTATACGGAATACTGTTTACTGAACTGAAAGGAAATTTATTGTTATCGAGAAAGAATACTTTGAAAATTATTTCTAAAGTAGAAATAATTACTGAATTGTTATCCAGTGAATTGGATATTTATAAGCTACTGTATTGAAAAGATTGTTTACTGTAACTATTGTTTTACCATTGTACCGTCACGTGTTTTGAACTGTGCTGAAAGAAAGGAAAATAAATGGTTTATCCCATTTGTAATTATAAAAAAATGGGCATTAAATTGTTTTATTGAGACAATTTATAAATTACTCTTTATAGTCGCTCTGGGTTTTTGAGACAAGACAGAAATTCCAAAATACCTTCCATGCTCCATCTGAATTTTTGGACCGACTATAGTATCCTTCCTTTACTGTGCTTAGTACACCGTTAGGAAAATAAATATTTTCCTGTATATAGATTTCATTATATCAAGTAGCATACGATTCCTTTACTGAGCACGTGATTCGCTCACCCCTTACTTTCAAACTTTCCAGATTAATCACGAGGATTATTTGATGGCTTCCTCAGTTAAATATAGCTGCAAGTAGCCTACTGGGACAAAGAGCATGAAAATTTAAAGGTACAGTCACTTCTCTTATATATTCAGACACTTGTATATAGTACTACATTATTGTAAAATAGAAACAGGAGATGTAAAGTGTATGGAATATTGAAAAAAAATTTTATATTCTGAATTTATTAAATAAATGTTCACCATTTATTACTGTTAATGATCAAGTGTTAAAGACATCACAGACAATCCAACCAATAAAAATGTGTAAAATATGAGTAAATACAATGTAATACTGTACACTCAGACTGTTACATGCCTCCTTGTTGTGGCACCTAATTCCTGCCTCTTAAACCCCCGTTACATCCCTTGTACATAGCTCAAACATAGCCTTTAGCTCCAAACGAGTCTCGACGTAGCCACAATTTGAACCCCAATCCGTGCCACTTCCAGCAACTTTCGAGTGTTTCAAATGTAATTGTTTCGGCTAATTCAACCAAGCATGAAGCCCCCTAAAAATGTCTATAAAATGCCAGCCTAGAAGACCATAAAGCTACGCCCTCAAACGACCTTCATTTATTGTGGTTCAAGGACTAATTTGGCCCTTCAAAAATTCCTTGTTACAGCTCCTTTAAACTCTGTTTCCTTCTAGCACCGAGAGCCACCAAAATCAGCCTTGAAATTCCTTTCTTCAACCTCTATTTCCAACCCTTAAAATGTCGTTTCTTCCTTTCTCACAGCCTTCAACTTTGCCCCCTTTTTTTTTTTCCTGCTAACTGCTCTTTCTCTCTCTCCTTCTCTTTTCCGGCGAGAATCACTCCTCCTTCAGCCCGATTCAGTCCACATTTTCCTTCTTTTCCTCCCTTCTCCAGCGCCGACCATTCCTTTCTTCCCTTTTTTCCCGACGCCGAGATCCACGAGAACCACTCTTCTTCCTCCTTTCTTCAACGCCGAACAATCCTTCCTAAGCCACCTGAACGGCACCGGAGCTATTCCCTGTTGTTTTCGTCACGAGGCCACCCTCAATTTAGCCGATCTCTTCTCCTCGTCGCTCCTCTCCTTTGATTCTTTTCTGTTCTCTTTTTTTTTTATACATGTACGCTTCAGCAGTTGGGTCTGCTGAAGCAAAAACTGAAACTTTTGCTTCAGCAGACACGGTCTGCTGAGACAATGTTTTGTTATTATTTTTTTATTTATTATTTATTTATATTTATATATATTTTTTATGGTTTTAGGTCTACTTCAGCAACCTTTTCAGTCTGCTCACATGGGGAAGCTTCCTTAAGCTTGTCCCATATTTATTACCTTAATATATATAGATATTAATTATTATTTTATTTTTATTCTTATTTTTACTTTATATTCATATATAAAATACATTTATATATTAATTTCCTTCAAATCCTATTATTTATTAGTATACATCTCAAATTAAATCCCTGGGATATTTTATTTTATTTATTTTCTTATTTTTCATTCCTCTTTATCTAATTATTATCATTCTTGATATTTCAATCCACTAAACTCTTATGATCACTTAATCTTCCTAATACTAAATTCTTAAATTTCCAATAATACACTTGTCTATATACCAAGGCGATGAAATTTACGGATATTACAAAAAGTGAGTTAAGTAAAATATATATATATATGTAATGAAATATTGATGACATGCTATAATAAAAATAAGATATAGTGTAAGATTCGATGAAAAGCATGGTGGAGATTTGGTAAAATGGTTCGACTAAGGTGATGTCTAAGAGTAAAGATAATTCCTTTACATTGATCTATTTATATATATACGTGTGTATATATGCTAGAGCAATGATTGATATTTGGCATTTAACTATAGAAAAACACTAAGGAAAGTGAGTTGATATAGTTATTCTACAGTGGAGAAGAACACAAGGGAGGCTATTTAGGTTCACGACCTAAAGGTAATTCTAGGAAAAGAATACAAGGAAGTGACAATTTGTCAAGTGCATATGTGGTGTTGCAAAGCATTAAGCTTTGGCATAAAGAGGTAAGAAAATCATTATTAAGTTGTGTTTGGCCATACTGGCACCACACATTACATATACATTGGGTAAATATAAATCATATAACCTCGAGAAATTTTGAATGTGGTTAATGAAATTGTTTTATTTAATGTATTGAATTTTCAAGGTTTTGAATGTGCTATGTGGATTAATATATACATATATATATATATGTATGTATAAATGATTGAAGGAAATATATTGGGTAATTGTGGATGTGATGATAAATGTCGATGAGAGTTTCATGCCAAGGTGGTAGTCTTGTGCCATGCTATTATTTTTATTTCTCTAGGCATAATTCATATAAAAATATATATGTACTTATGTATAAATAAATATATTCTTTTACATGATCATAAAGAGTATTTGGACTATAGTGAATTGAGTCAATGATTTTACATTTAGAGTGAATCCTTGAAGAATTTTAAAGTATGCTTGGATTGGGATACAAAGCACGAATTATTTGATATTGAAAATATGTTGGGTATGTGTAAGAAATATGTACTAAGTTGGTGATAGTACTATATTGTTATTTACGATTAAAATTATAAATTACAAAATATATTGAGCATTGGTGATTTATAATTTTAAACACTCTTGAGAATTGATTTATGGATTAAAACTACTTTGGAACTGTTTGTGGATTTTAAACACTGTTGAAGATTGATTTGTGGATTAAAAAAAATTATTTGGGGTTGTTGTGGATTTAAATTGTTGAAATTAGATTGAGGTTTATTGTAAACTACCTGCAAGAGGATCCATTTTCTAAAAGGTTATGTGCCAAATTTTCGTTAGAATTCAACTTAGCTAGATTTTAGTAAGAACACACTCAGTACTTATAGATTGTCCCTTAAACACTTAGAGAAAGGAGCTGTGTACTAAGTATAGTAAGTGCAAGTGTTGGTTGGAGTGAATTTCATTCCATGGTTGGTGGAGATGGGTTGCTAAGGTTTAGAGGCTGAATTTGTTTACAACAACAGCTATTATGCATTTGTTTTAGAAGAGAAAAGCTAAGGTATAATGTTAAAAATTTTCTGACAAAGACGGGCTAAGGTTGTAATGAACAAAGATAAAGCAAAGATAAAGGAACTAAGAAAAGAGAGCCTATCTAGGATAAGGCCCCAAGAAAAAGGTAGAAGGTCGTAAAGCCTCAAGTCAATAGTTTTGAGCCTTCGATATTATCGGGTTCTAAACCTTGCTTGCATTGTGGTTAATATCATGGAACTAAGTCATGTCACTGGACGACTAAGGCTTGCTTTTGATGTAGAAGGAAAAGGCATAAGATCAAGGATTGACCAACAAAGATGGGCTCAACTATTGATGTTTTACTCTGGTTATAGAAGGTAAGATTTGAACTATTAAGTACCAGTTTTGTTTGAATGATTCGAGCTTCACACGTTTAGTTGTATACACCATGCATAATAGGAAATTTACTTAGGATTTGAGCATTAAGGTGTATATATGTTGCCTGACAGTACTACTACAAAAAGGAATCCTTGATGATTGATAAGTCGAAAAGTTAAATCTTGTATTGAAAATTTGAAATTATGGAATAAGAGCATGACAAGAATAAGTATTACCACCGATTTTAAGAGTACTTCGATTGAATTTGAAGGATCAAATTTCTTAAGGTGGGTGGAATGTAATAATTGAAAATTTTCTCTAATCTTACATTAGTTGTTTACTATTTAATATTCAAAATAAATAGATAAATAAATAAAATAAAATAAATTTTTAAATAGCATTATGTTAACACTTAACTATACTATTAACACTTAACTATATATAAATATATATATATATGTATATAGATAGAACTAACAAATGAAATATGCTTAGTTATTTTAGAGTTGGCAAAGAAAGTTAGCAAACCATAAAATATATATACAAAAAAAAAAGAGAAATGTGACTAAAGCATAACATAATAATATTTGTTAGAGTTGATAGAAGAAGTGCAGCAAAACCATATAAAAAACATATATCTACAATAAGACAAAAATGTGACTAAAACATAAAATAATAGTAATTGTTAGTGGCTTCTCAGAGAAGCCAAAATACTCACCTACCTCCACTTACCTTTCCATCTCTCGGTTGAAGGAAATTGAGAAGGAAAGGCAGCATCGATCACGGCAAAAGAGCAAGACAAGCGAAGATACAAGGGCGAACCAAGAAGTAGACGTTGGTAGCAGCATTTGGCGTTTAGTGTAGGCTGCTTTTGGCATTCACGAGTGCTGCTATCATACTTCATTTTTGCTAGATAAGGGGTTGTGAACAGGGGCTTTCGGTTGTGGCTTAAAGGATTGGAGTGGCTATTAGTTGGGTGTTCATCAAATGCCTCCACGAGAAGGAAAGGAAAGAGAAAAGAGTGGACAAAGGAGAGGCAACTAGATCTGATGAGTTGTAGCAGTGAAGAAGACAAAACAAGGGACACGAGGGCTTCATTTTGCTGTAGCCATTGATCAGTTGTATATACTAGGAATCGAAAGGGAACCAGTAAAGGAGAAATCAAGAAACATTGTGGGAGAAACAAGGCTATTTAATGGGCTAAAAAGTTGAAGGTCTGTTCGGTGCAAGTATAGAGCTAATGTTTAAGAGGTTTAAAGGATGAATGACGCTACCCATTTGATGATGAAATAGCAACAATAGAAAGCAAAGCTGAAAGCTACTCAGTTTGGCTGAGTTTTATAAGGTAAGTTCGGCTGATGATGGTTTCAAAGATTAGATGTTGTGTTGTATCTTGAATGAAAAAGTAAATATAATATTATGAAATGGTTTTGGATGTAGGAAAGGCAGGGAAGCTTCTATATTTTGAAGAAGATATCAGCTCCAAAATAGTAAAGAAGAAGTTAAAAATAAAATAAAATAAAAGGATGAAATGAAGCTTGCAAAGGGTAAAGACGTTGTTGTATTTTGTTCTTTAAATTTTAAATGGTATAAGGATGCTACTAGGTTTAAACATATATGAAATTCCCTAAAATGGTTAAATAACACAATGTTACATTAATGTAGGAGGAATTTTAAGGTGATAGAGGGTATCTACTATCCTAAACTAAAGACAAAGAGAAGGAAAGCAAAGTAATGCTAAAAAGGGGTTCAAGGGCGCAAGGGTGTTACACCAATAATTGTGTGGCACAAATTAGGTAAGGGAATATACGATAAATGCTTGTTAGCCTGCTATATTTATGTATGTCTAAATTAATTTAAATTAATGCTTATGGATTTTAAGTGCATCCTTGGTTAAATTTCAAAATATATTGAATTGAGCTTCAAGTGCAAAATTGTTTGAGATTTGATTTGTGTTGGTTTGGTAAATAAATATACTACTTGTTAGAATTTTCTGTAGGTTATTTGATTGTGATTATTGACGTTAGGTAGTGTTCTACCTATGCCGTCATAATGCCGAAATTTCGTTAGAAATTGTTTAAGCAAATTTCTTGGTATTAAATTAGATTTATAAAATGCCTTTAAAACTTCATGCATATTAAACATCGTTACTTGCTATCGAGATAATGGTTTTTAAGCACAATTTCATACGATGAGATTTTTTTTCAAAAACTATAAGTATTTAAAAACGATTCATGCTTTCAATAGTCAACATATCGTATAAGTTCTAGTTCTAAACGAGTTTGACTCATGAGACACGTAATGATGTATAATGCCTATGTGGCACTTGGAAATGCCTGTGTGGTGTTTAGTATGCCTATGTGGCATTTAGTATGCCTGTGTGGCATTGAGGCACCGTATACGTAATTGCGTCATGGATCTCGCCTATGTGGCAAATGGGTAGCGGTAATTACGTATAATTGTCCGACAATTAGTCTTGACTTGTACCTCAGTTACTAGATGATCACTGGTGCTGGGATGATTCATGATCATGGATAGAGCCCTGGTATGGGACTGTGACCACTGCTAGCTACAGTGGATGCTTTCATGGAAAGCTTCTTGGTTATATTTCCAAAGATCCTGGTTACGTTACCAAATCTCATAAGTGTATGCCCGTCTCATGAAAGTGTTTTCAAATATATATATATCTCGATACTGTTACAAAGATGAACGAATGTATCATTTCTATTTCTACTTTATCTTGATTTTGTGAATGCGTGAGTACTAATATGTTTGGAAATTACTTGGCATAACATTTTATAGCTTATAAACTATGGCTTATCAACTTTGCATTATTTTCAATAAAACATATTTAAGCATGAGTTTTGGTGCATTCATTCATGCATACACATGCATTAAACATAGTAGGAACCTAACATCATTTAGTGTATGTTTTCTTATTGGGCATTTGCTCACCCCCCCTCCCCCCCTCTTCCACCTCACAGATTACTTTAGGTAGACTTGACACGGGTGTGGGGCACCAAGAGTTATTTTGTTGAGCTGCAGAAAGTTATATTTTGAATCAAGGTATAATCTTTTTGTTCTTTTGTTTATATCCCAGACTAAATTCTTTTGTGTACATAGTGTATAGGATTTGGGATGTAAGTACTAGGCAATATCGAGTCTGTAAACAATTGTGCTATGTGATTAAGTTGTAATTTCAATATATATATTGAATCAATGGATATCAAAGTACTTCATATGTTATTTTGAGATTAGAATTTCCATAGGTTGATATGATGATGTACTTACTATGGGGATGGATAATAGCCCAAAGTAGAGGCAAAATTTTTCAGTGTCATCTTTGGCACGCATTACGAGGAGACTTTAATGAGACCTTAGACAACTAATCTTAAACAATTATAAGAGTAGAATTCTACCTGTTAAGTTTTAGCTACATTGAGCAAGTGACAAATATAGTAAGTACAGGAAAAAAGTTAGTCCGAAAATTTTAGCTTTCGAGGGCATTACAATCCACTATCATAATTGGAGGATAAATGTTTTTTAAGATTCTTGAGCTGCCTCGACTTGTAAGTAAATGCAATAATGAATTAACTGGGTCTATCCAGTACCTCGTTATTTTCTTTTTGTTACCCTCTTTTATTTTCAAGATGAAAGAAGATTGGTAAGAAATAAATAAATTTTTAAAGGTTCCTTTTGATAAAAGATTTTTAGAGAAAAATTAATTTCAATCAATATATTTAAAATTTTTAAATCTCATTTTTTTGTTTGACAAAAAAAATTGATGAATTTCAAAATTTACAAAAAAAAATAAAGAGAAAATTTGAGTTAATCAAATCATTATCGAAAAAACACTTGGAAGAGAATTTTTCAAAATTCATCTAAAATTGCACTTTATTAAAAATTAAATACAAAACCAAATGAAAAAAATATTATTTTATTTGAATATTATAAATATTTTTAGATTATTAATAATATCTATACATTTTTTTTTTCAAAATTTTCAAATCTAAAGATATTGAAGCCGCCCGAAATTAACTAAATCGATGGAATAAACACTCCTTTTTGTGTTTGTGTCATGCTAGGCTTAGGAATCTCAAACTTCATTTGAATCCTTCTCTCATTTAGATTCATCTCTCAACCAAACGGGAAAATGGAGGAAGAAGAGCAGAGTGAAAACATACAAATTGATAGTAACCTTTTTCTTCATAAACCCAGCAACAGGCAACAGCTGCCCTAACTTTCAAAATGAACCTTTCACTTCAGGCATTACAAGACAAACTTCTTTTCGAATTCTATTCTTACAGACATAACGCAGACACAGATCATAGGAGTGACCATGCACTGAAGAATTCAATCTTCAAACAATCGCTTTCAAATCAAACAAACGCTAATTCACATATTTTTACACTTATCAATAGCCTAATTTTTGAACAAAAACAAGTCGAGACTCCATATGACTGTTCTGATGATCAGTAAGTGAAATTGCTTCTGGGAAAATAAACCGTTTGGTTGAACTTGAAAGGAATAGTTTAGCCAGCTGCAGAACTACAGTTTGAGAATTGAGATGCAGTCGTGGCTGGTAAAACAGATTCTGGAAGAGCTGGCACGCAGTCTGGATGGAATTCCTTCTTGTTGTAGGTTTGAATAAACATTGTCCATACTCAATACCACCCGACAAAAAATAAATCTGCAAAACAGACAAAAAACTAAGTTTTTAACCAGAAATGTACTCCAAAACGCTGAAACATTTTCTCCAGAAAGAGTAATTATGTCGTAGGAGATCGAAAAGAGTAGTCCACTTGCAAATGCATGAAAATGCTGTTCGGCTTATTCTACTTGCAAAGAATTTAGCTAATCACAGAGAAATGCGGCAATAATTTAATAATTTTTAAATTATTAAAAATATTTGTACAATTAAAATAATTATATTTTATACTAAAAGTATTTATTATTAAAATCATAACTAAGTATTATTTAATTATATTTATTATTAAAATATGAATATAAAAATATTTGTAAATAAAATATAAAAACATTATATATTAAATTAAATATGAATATAGAACTAAAAATATTAGTTACTAAAATAATAAATATATTATTTATTAAATTAATAATATTATAATATTTTTTATAATTAAAATATTTTAGTTTAATAATAAAAAAATAAAATATTTGAAATTAATATATTGAAATATTTTTAATGTTAATATTTTAATATTTAAAATTTTTAATATCATTAAATAAAAGATACTTATTAATATAATAATATTTTTTGTAGGATGAAATTAAATATAAGTTTAAAAAATCATATCCAATATCTAGCTTGATTAAAATTATATTCATGAACTTAATAAATAATTTTACACATAGACAATTTTTTCGGAAAATGTCTTCACTTTTTCAAAAGTGTATGACAATTTACAGAAAATAAAAACTTAATTTTTCATTGACTAGAAAATCATTTTCCATTAAGTAATCAATTTTTGTCAACCAAAGACTAGAATATGCATAAATCATTTTCCGAAAATTATTTTCAGTAAACCAAACGAAGTCCTAAATAAAAATACATATATAATCATTAAATTAAATAATAAAATTTTTTATTAACAGGTTCCAAATTACTATAAATAAGAAAAATTCATGCATTACGACAATGATAACGTGAGATGATGCTAATGGTAATGGTTATGGCGGGGGATGTTGATAGTTGAATTGATAGTGGCGGGTGGTGGTGCTGGTGGTGGTGAAGTTTCGCCTTCCTTGTTTTTTCTGTTCTTCGGTTGACTCTGATTTTCTACATTCCCCATCCTCCACTCATCCACTCGTTCTTTATCTTCGTTTTTCCTCCCTTTCATTTTCCTACACAATAAACATATAATTCTTTTATATATATATATATATATATATATATATATATATATATATATATATATATATATATATATATGGATATATATATATATATGGATCTACTTACACACGTGTAAAACAAATTTGTTTTACAGAGTTTTATATATTCATATAAGATTAATATTTTTTCAAACAAACCGTTGGATTTAACAACCTACTCATATTTATTATGTGTGTAAATTTTTGAATCAATCTGTTATTTCTATATTTTAATCGAGAATAGTATTTTTTTTCAATATATATCAACGGTTGATATTTTGTTTTATGAAATAAATAGTTAGACGTATTCGATTAATTTGAAATTTGGCATGCATGATCTATGTGAATAGAACATAAAATTTAACGGTCGGATTAAAAAATTATAAATCAGATAAAAAGATATGAAAGTGTGTAAAACTAAATTTGTTTTACACATGTGTAACTGAATTCATCTTTATATATATATATATATATATATATATATATATATTTCTCATTAATCTCTCAAAAACTCATAAATATTGCCAACATAGCTCCAACTTAAATTTGGCTATATATTTTTCCAAATCAAATCCAACAAATTTATGACCAGGTACGCACGTTTCTCTTTTCTTATTTTTTTCCCTTTTTTGGTTTGCTTCTTTTTCTTGAATATTAATATATCTTAATTCGGTGTTAATGGTGATTACCCTTTTGAATTTAGTGTTTTTTTATAATATTTTCTAATAATAATAATAACAATAATAATAATGAAATGTTATAGTTGTTAATATGCAAAATTCTAAAAAAAATTATTAATGTTAATATGAAACTTAGAAGAAATAAGAATTGTAGATATTAAAAAATAAAATAAAAGTAGACATAATTTTATGTTGGGAAGTAAGTGTTTCTTATGTTAAAATTATTTTTTTTTTTAATTTTTTGATTGTATGACAGTTTTTTGGCTTCAGTCATTTTAATTGAATCCATCCAAAATAATGTTGTCATTTAGCAGTGAATCTCGACAATGAACAATTCCAAGCAGAGGAAGTCGAGAAGAGAGGCCGAAATAGTAATGGCATTAAGCACAGCAGATCTACTATTGAGTAAAATACTCTCCATGTTGGAAAACGAAGCATCATCGCTGAGTGGGGTTCGTGAAGAAATCAATGAAATCAAGCTTGAGCTGTACAGCAAGAGATCATTTCTTGAGAATGCTGATTCAGCGGCAGAACAAAGCAAAGCAGAGAATGATTGGGTTGCAGGCGTGCGAGAAATAGCTTGTCAAGTAGAAGATATCATTGACAAGAACATGTATGAGATGAACAAGCAACAACAATGGAAGGGTAAATTCACAGGCTTTTTCCTAAAGGGTATTCATTTTCCGCAGAGTATATGGTCGAAGTATAAGTTGGCTAAGAAGTTACGGAATACCAATGAAAAAACTAAGAGCATTCCAGAGAGAAGCCCGCGTTATGGGGTTTATCAATTGCAAGGGAGATATAAAAGATCAGAAGGAATGCTTGGCAATGGCAATTATGATCTGAATTGGCTGAAAAATGAGAGTGAGTCTTCTCTTTTTCTTAAGATGATGATCTTGTTGGCGTTAAAAAGGCCCAACGCGAGTTGTTGGGTTGGTTGACAAATGGCGACCTTGAAAGAACTGTCATTTCAGTGACTGGAATGGGTGGTTCAGGCAAAACCACGCTTGTCGCCAACACTTTCAACAAACAAATTGTCAAGCAGCATTTTTGACTTTTGTGCCTGGATCACTGTCTCACAACACTATGCAATTGAAGAGTTGCTTAGATCCGTGATTAGAGAAATCTACAAGATGGCAAATGAACTAACTCCTATGAACTTGAACAGCCTGAGCTACAGGGATTTGGGGGACAAACTCATGGAGTATTTGCAGGCGAGGAGATATCTTATTGTGCTGGATGATGTGTGGAGCCTTAATCTCTGGCAACAGATAAGCAGAGTCCTTCCCAATGGAAGGAATGGAAGTCGTGTCATGCTTACTACACGAATGGGAGAGGTAGCTTCCTTCCAATTTGGGATTACAAACCATGTCTTCGAACTTAAACCCTTAAACGAGAATGAGGCTTGGACTCTTTTTTGCATGAAAGCTTTCCCCAGCAATCTCGGTCAATGTCCACCACATCTTGATTCTTTGGCGAGAAATCTTGCTGAAAAATGTAAAGGCTTACCGTTAGCTATTGTAGCTTTGGGAGGTTTGCTATCTTCCAAGAAGTTCATAGCAGAATGGAGAATAGTCCATGACAACTTAAATTGGGAGCTGAGCTACAACCCTGAGCTTGGAGCAGTGAAGTGTATCTTATTGCTTAGTTACTATAATTTGCCTCACTGGCTTAAGCAATGCTTTTTATACTGCTGCATCTTTCCCGAAGATTATTTGATTAGGCGAAACATGCTCATCAGACTCTGGATGGCAGAAAGTTTTGTGGAGCCAGTCAACGGAGCAACACCAGAAGTGGTAGCTGAGAGATATCTGATGGAATTGATTTCTCGAGGATTGCTTCAAGTTGCAAAGAGGAATGAATCTGGAAGGCCCCAAGCATGCAAGATGCATGACATTCTTCGAGAGCTTGCAGTTTCAATATCAGAGAGAGAAAAGTTTGTTGCCATATCTGACAGGAAAGAAGGAGGAGTAGAAGACAGTGATGGAATTCACCGCTTGTCAGTTGTGGCGAAGCATAAGGAGATGAAAGCAATAAAGGGTATATCACAACTTCGCTCATTGTTTGTTTTTGCAGTTGAACTCTCTAAATCATCCTTCAATAGGCTGCCATCTGGTCTTAAATTGTTGACGGTTCTGGATTTACAAGACGCCCCGATCAATCAACTCCCAAGTGAAATGGTGAGTTTATTCAATTTAAGATATCTCAACTTAACAAGGGCTCAAGTCAAGGAGCTTCCGAAATCGATCGGAGAACTTCTTAACTTACAGTCTTTGTTCCTTAAAGAGCTTCCGCCAGGAATTGCGTAGTTGAAAAACCTGCGGCATCTAATTGTTTACCGTTTCAACAACAAAGGGACCGACTATGATCGTTGGGTTTGCATGCGCATGCCATCCGATATTTTCTTGGTCAGGAGGAACTTACAAATTTTGACTTTTGCGGAAGCTGGGGACACTTTTATAAAACATCTCAGCAAAATGACACAACTGAAAAGGCTTTGTTTCGCCAATGTCAAGGAATCTAACGAGAAAGACCTGTGCTTCTCCCTCGAAAAAACAAGCCTTCTTCGATACTTAATGCTGATGTGCTACAATGAGAAGGAGCGATTGAAGATGGATGAACTTGACAAAGCTCCGCCTTGCCTTGAGAAACTTGTTTAGCTCACTCCAGAACCTGACATGTTTGAGATGACATTGGTCTAGATTGAAGGAAGATTTTCTTGCTCACATCCAAGCGTTGCCTAATCTGGGGCGAATTACACTTGTAAATGCCTATGAAGGCGAGCGGTTATGCTTTCTTGAAGGGTTCCCAAAGCTTAAGATTTTAAGAATACAGAAATTCCCTCAGTTGAAAGAAATTGTGGTACAAAAAGGAGTGATGCCTGGTCTCCAGGAGCTAAATGTCAGTGAATGCCAAAAGTTTGTGCAATTACCACATGGTTGGGAAAGCTTACCTGACCTGAAAAAAGTCTGCTTGAGGGATGTTTCGAGTGAAATTGTAGAGAAAATCTGTGGAGCAGCAGCAAGTTTGGACTAACCAAGAATTCGAGTCATCTTCCTGAGCAGAGTGGAAGATGACGATCATGAATTAAATTTCAAGTGGGTGTATAGAACCCATGACTAACGTTTGGACCATAGAAAAACTTCGTAACTATCCAGCACATGCACCTACTTTCTATGAGATTATCATGTGAAGGTAAAAATTATAATAGTACTGCTAATGGATATAGATTGCATTCTTCCATTAAATTGTGACTTTTATCCTGTTTACATTCCTCGGTTTTCAGGTTATTCAGAATGCTGACTGAAAGTCTTTGGCGGTTTGGTGGAATAAAGTTCCCAGTTTATGCATGGAACAATTGGCTTGCTTTTCATCTTATTTATAATATAATAAGCTTTCTGTATTTCTATAATAGTGTCATTTGTAACTACATATATCAGTGATTTAAAAAAAAGGGAAAAAGAAAATAAACAAAACGTCTTATTCTAATTATTGAATCAAAATGTGAATTCAATCATATTTGATTAATTTATGCAATGTTGATTGTAATTGTAGTATATGTTATAAATGAAAGCAATGTATAATGAAAATCATCTACTATTGTAAGTATTTTAAAATATTTCATCCCATCTATATTATAAAGATTGTAAACCTACACAGCTCAACCGCGTCGCTTTGCATGATTTTTCCACTATTCATCCTATATTGGTTGTTGATCTTCATCAGATTGTGGGTAGGATGGTAATTTCAACTAAAAATTTTTCGCTGACCTGGATTGGGCACGTGCGACTCTTCCGGTTTGTTTCTCCAGCTGACCTAGCCCTCCGATTTGTTTCTCCAGTTGACCCAGCCCTTGTATTTTCGTTTTGCTTCATCAATTCTGATTAGGTTTTTTCTCTACTGTAGATTTCAACCCATCTACGAGGTTTCTTTTCTCTACGGCTACAACATCTACGAGGTTTCAAGTCTTCTTTTCTCTTACCCCGACTCCATATCAGTTTCAGCTATCGGCACCACTTCCAAAAGCCAACACAACAACTCGTCTCCACTACAGGTTTTGTTCCTCGCACGATGCTACTGCTTCAACCACCATTCATAGTCCCCAAAGCCAGCTAAAGTTCACGCCACACACACACACCCCTGCATTACCCTAATATTCAACCTGAACCAATCATGGCAGTAGCTCCCTTTGTCTCGATTCCACTCACGCCTCACCAACGTCATTACTCGCCTCTATTTCCTCGCGTAGCTGGTGTTTTGTTCTCCTTCACTCAGGCCCCCTACAAGACTCTTATTGAGTAACCAAAGCCACAATTTCTAGCTTTAAAGACTAATCGAAATAACAGCCAAAACCCCTTCACTCGAACATCCAGCTTCAGTTTTTCTCCTTTTAGTTTCACCTTGATTTCCTCATTCACTTTAGCTTTGAAACTCAGCACCATTTAGCCACCTGATAAGCACATTTCCACCTTCATTTTTCGCACTGTTTCAGGCCCCAAAATGCCACTATTTCAGATCCCTAACTCAATACTTTTCTCGCCTGTAAACACAACTTACACAACCTTCCTTAAACCTTGGTTGTCAACACAAATGAGGAAGTTGAATGGTGATATGATGGTGAGGAAATGGTGGTCTCGGTACAGTAGAAGATGAAAGAAAGGAGGAGAAATGGTGAGTGATCCCGATGATAATGATGATGGACGGTGATAATGGGAGGGTAAGTGATGGTAGGAGAAAATGATAGTGGAGGTAGGTGACGCCAAAGCTTCCTCAAGAAGCCACATGTTTATTTCTTTTGTATTTTATTCATTTAGTTGTTTATTTATTTATTTTAGGTCCTATGTTGCTATTTAGTAAGTGTATTCTAAATAGTTTAAATTTATTTACTATATATTGTTTGTTTCAGTAACGTTTAATAATTTCTACATTCCTAAATTTAAAGAAGTAGAATTATTTATTTATATTCATATATTAATATATAAGAGACATGTATATACATATTAACACACATGGGACTTTATTAATTAAATTACTAATTACATTTATTTCACTACAAATTTGACCTATTAACATAAGGGGGTGCATTCCTTCATGTACTTACAAACTAGGTACAAAAATTTGCGATCTTCACAATATTGTTGATGTGCCTGATTAACATATTGGAAGTTTTTAGTACAATGCAACTATATAAGTTTCTAATGAAGTTGACCATGAAAAATCCCTCATACAAACTATCATGGCCATGACATAGATAGATTAGGTCAAGAATAAACTTGAAGGACAAATATTGATCCAATCTTTAAGCTTCTGTGTATTTTGTTTGATAAATATTTATTCAATCAAGCCACTTCTAATTAACTTATATATATTATATATATATATATATATATATATATATATATATATATATATATGCATAATCTAATCTACCATGCATGATTTTTATGTTGAAGAAAGATAAATCCATGATTCATATGATATTAAGTTGCATGATTATTTAATCCTGAAAGGTAGAAAAGAACTTAAGAGTTGCATTTCCAAAGTAGTTCTTAAGGTGTCTTAGTTAATGAGCTAAAAGATAAAGAAAAATGTGCCACTACCCCAATAATTAAATATGGAAAAAAAAAAAAAAATAAAAGAACGCAATCAGCCTATTGCTTCAATCAGTTAGTTTTTTTCCTTCCTGCTTCAATCAACAGTTGATCAGGAATACCTTTAAATTCTTCCGTATCCTAAACCCCTTTTAAGCAATCTTAAACTTTTGGTAGAGCATAGATTTTACTTTGGTTTTATATCAATCTGAATTTGTTAAGGTAAGTTGGATGGTATGTTTTTGCTTGGATTAATTTATGCTTCATATCATGCTTTTAAGTCAAATGATGAACGTGTGTTCTATTTTTTCAAATTGCATTATTGTAGATTTATTCAAAAAATTGAGTCTACTAAAGTGATTACTTTTTTGGACTTTCACATAATTTTACAGTCCTTCTAAGTACCTTGATAACTTTGCATTACTTGAAGGTAATGCAAATGTTTAAATTAGGTTTAATTTTGATTGTAGGATGGGCTGAACTATTGGAGAAAAACTGCATGTACCATAATTAATATTTGTACAATAGATATTTGTTTGAATTTATGTAATGTTACCTATTGTTTAGTCATGAAATAATTTAAAGAAAAGAATCAAAGTACATAAGTTAGTTCATAGTGGATCAAAGTATGATGAGATGCATTTTCTAATGAATTCAAATTCTTATCATAATTATGAGTTAATATTTTAATTTAATTGACATGCCTGAAGTTTAGCTTCCCATTTAATTGATTTCTTATGTCAATGTTGAAATAGTTTTCCTCTTCGTTAGCATTTTATCATAAGCATTGTATGAAAAATGATCACTTATTCATTGCTTATGTTTGCCATGGATTATTTACTGGGTGTATAAATATTGAAACTTTTCTAGGGACTTATAACCATGCATTTGTAAAGAAACGTACTTTTGATTATTTTGTTTGTTTTTAATTTGAACAAATCTGCTTTTCAAATTTTTGAATTCAAAGTGTTAGGTTAGAGGTGAGGAATCTCAAATCAAAAGATACATTACATTTCTTATTCTTTAGATATTTGTTTTCTTTTCCTTTCAAATATCCGTCGATAGTAAGTTTCCTTATTTCTTTGATTAATATTCATTTTTCTCTTTTAAATTTTGTGTTTGGTTTTAGTTATGGTAGTTAGCATTAAACAAAATAAAGGCGTTGCTAGGTTAGAGAGTTATACATTTGGGTCGGTGATGATCCTTGCGATCAAGGAAATTTGGTGCCTTAGTCTGGTGTAAACTACTCCCTCTTGGTTGACTATAGAGTTGTTTAATGAGTGTAATTTTTAAAATTTTCTCATTTTCTTTTAACTTTTAGCCAGATTTAAAATAATAATAATAATTTGGTTCATTTACTTTGTGGGAAAGTTTGTGCGGTGTCGATTGTGGAACCATTTCTATGGCGGTGACAAATTTGCTTGATCTTACATGACTGTATGCTTTATCAGTATAGGAAATGTTATTATGTTAGCATGTTAAGTCATTAACTTATTCTACATATACTCTCTTGATGTGCTTTTGTTTTTGGTTTTTTGTTCTCTTCTCATGTAGATGTCTCACTAATTTTGTATCTCATGAAGTTCTACAAATGCATTCTACATCATCATGAAAGGTATACTTCAACTTCATTATTTAGTAGAAATTAGCTAGAAAAGTTTCTAGGCATCATTTTGGGTCTTAAAATATTGTAACATTGTATAGTAGTTCTTATAATTGTAGTAATTAGTTGCTGTTTAAATTGAGGAAACCGGCAAAATAATGAAGTTTGTAAATGCTTTAAGGTGGTTACGGGCCGGACCGGGCCGGTTCCGGGTCGGTTTTCACCGGTTCCGGCCCTAACCACAAAGGAACCGGTCCGAACCGGTATTAAACCGGTCCGGTTCGGACCTGTTCTATATATTATGAGAGGCGAACCGGCCCGGTTCATTGGACCGGTTCGCCTCAAAACCGGACCGAACCGGTTTAAACCGGTTCGGTCCATTTTTTTTAAAAATTTTTATTTTTAAAAAAATTATATTAATTTATTTTAATATATATTAATATATTTTAATAATTTAATGTATTAAATTTATTTTTATAATAAATAATGTTAATAGTTTAATTTAACAATAATTTATTATAAGAATATAAGTTATATTATAATTTATTTAATTAATGTAACAATAATGTAAAAACAAACTATTATAAAATTATCTAATAAAATTATTGTTATAATAAATTAAAGTTATATTATGAATATAATATTATGATAAAATGATATTTGATTCAAAATACAAATAATGATTTTATGAATATTATTATTATATTCATTTTGCATATCTTTATTTATATTCATTTTGCATTTAAAATAATTTATTATATTTGAAATATCATTTACTTAATATTTATTCATTTATTTAATATGTTTTTAAAATATTAATTCATTTTGTATTTTAAATATTTATTTATTTTAAACATATATAAGTATAACATTAATTAATTTGGTATGTAATAATAATAATAATAATAACAACAACAACAAAGGAGAAAAAGGAGAGAGTAGGAGACCAAAGATTTTTTACGTGGAAAACACCTTCAAAAGTTAGAAGGGTAAAAACCACGGGACCGTAGTCCATAAAAATATTCACTATGACTAAACTTATTTACAATTTTACATACAATTTACAAAAAAAAAATTATTCTCTACTCTTCATAATTTATACGGATTGCCTTGGAAATTTCTTCCTCCTCTTCTGAATTATTATCAGCAAATTCATTGGCCATTCCAAGTTCGACATTGCGCGATTCCGCATCAAACCAATCTTTAAGGCATGTTAACATGCACAATGAATCCGGATTAAGAGTGGTTCGATGGTCTCCAATAATTCTTCCACACGTCGAGAATGCGGATTCCGAAGCAACAGAAGAAACTTGCACCGCAAAAACATCTCGGGCCATGGAAGCTAAAACTGGAAATTGTTTTTGGTTTTCTTTCCACCATTGGAGAAGATCAAAGTTATCATCTACAGAAAAATCTTGACTTAAGAAAAATCCTAGCTCATTGAAGCTAGAACTCCGTCGAGTTGTTGATCCCGATCCCGATCCCGATCCCGATCCGCTCGCTTTTCCTTTTAGCTTCATTCTCTTCTTTGCTGCTTCCTTAATTGCGTTTAAAATTCCTTTTCCTTTTTTGCTACTTTCGGTTTCTTCGTATGAATCTTCTTCTTCTCGATTAAAGTTGAATTGCTCCCTTTCTGTTTCATAAACATTAAACAATTCTCGAAAAAGATTGTTAATTGAGAACTTTTGATCCTCAATAGAATCAAGACCAAGAAATTCTTTATAACAATAAAAAAAAATTTCTATATTTACCTCACCTTAACTAGGATCTAGTAAAGTTGCAATACAATAAATAGGAGGAATTATTTCCCAATATTTTTTAAATTTTTCCTCCATATCATATACAAAAGAACTTAAAGTTTCATGATTCCTAAATTTTACAAATTTGTCAAACATTGTGTAGATAATAGGAACAAAATACGGTGTAGTTGGATAAAATTGAGTTGAAAATCTTTCAGTTGCATCTTTAAAAGTAGATAATAAATCAACACAATATTCAATAAAAGTCTAATCTTCTTCAAAAAGTACTAAATGTGTGCTATTTGTATAATTGTTATAAAAAGGAGTAACAAGTTCTTTATAAGGTAAAATAGAAGAAAGCAAACGATGAAGTGAATTCCATCTTGTTTCCACGGGAAGTGGAAATGCTTTAACAGGTATATTATTTGTTATACAAATTTGCTTCCATTCACGTTTATTACTTGGTGTGCGAATCCATTTTGCTAAAATTTTAATTTTATCAATTGGACCTATGCCAGTACCAGTACCACTAGAACTAAAACCACTTTGAACACATAAATTTATAATATGACATGCACATCTTGCATGAAAAAATATGCCTTGCATAACAGGGTTTAAACTTTTAATTAAATGAGGAATAGCTGCAGTATTACTTGAAGCATTATCAAAAGTAATAGCAAAAACTTTATTATTTTCTAGTCCATATAATTTACAAACTTTAGTAATATATTTATGAATAGTATATGAATTATGTGCTTCTTCTATTACATCTAAAGATAAAATTCGTTTTTGCATAGACCAATCTTCATCTATCCAATGACAAGTTATAACAAGATAACTTATACCATTAGTACTAGTCCATATATCACTAGTTAAACTAACCCTAGATGAAATATTACTAAGTTTATCAATTAAAGCTTGTCTATATTCTTTAAACATATCCATGCAATCTCTTTTTAATGTATGTCTAGAAACAGATTTATATGCGGGTTGTAAATATTTACAAACAAATTCTAAATATCCTGTTTTTTCACAAATTGTGAATGGTTGTTCAGTTCTAACTACAAATCTAACTAAACCACGTCTAGCTTGAACATTATCAAAATTAAAATTTTTTCCACCATCATGCGTATTAATTTGAGATTGTTTACCTTCTAAAATTTCATTTTCTTCGGCATCAGAATTAATTTTATGTATAGTAATTAAATGCCTTTTATACGTACCTGTACCGCCACCACCTCCACCGGAGTTATAAGAGTAAACGCCTTTGCACAATTTACAGATGGCACAATATTTATTCGTCTCACCTTCTTTTGCTACAATGTCGAAATACTCCCATACCTTGCTTGTTTTTTTTCGACTAAACTTCGGTCTTGATGATGTAGCAGCAGTGGTGGCAGCTGATGATTGTGTTTGAGCATGACTTCCTCCACGACCACGACCAAACGATGGTGCCAAAGGAAGCTCCTCCTCCGGATGAATATCGAGTTCGATTTCATTAAATGATTCGTCACCCAAATTAGGAATTTCAGTGGAACCAAAAGGTCGAGAAACAGAGCATGAACGACGAAAGAAATTTGACATTTTTATATTTTTTTTGAAATAAATATATGTTAAAAATTTAAAAAATAGATGTATGATAATATATTGAAATTTAAAAATTGAAACTTGAAAATTAAAAGTAAAATTTGCAAAATTATAAAATAAAAAGAAAAATGAAATTTATAAAGAAAATGATGATATTATAAATTTGTAATAAGGAATATATATAATATATTAGAATTTGAAAATTAAAAGTAAAATTATAAAATAAAAAGAAAAATGAAATTTATAAAGAAAATGATGATATTATAAATTTGGAATAAGGAATATATATAATATATTAGAATTTGAAAATTAAAAGTAAAATTTGTAAAATTATAAAATAAAAAGAAAAATGAAATTTAGAAAGGAAATGATGATATTATAAATTTGGAATAAGGGAATTTAAGTGAATTTGAGAGAGTTTGAGTGAATATTGAGAGAGTATGTGAGTGAAGAGAATAAGAGTAGATGAATATAGATAGTAGATTTGAGAGAAAATATAGAAGAAATGTAAATGAAAATAGAAGATTATAGAGGTATTTATAGGAAAAAAATTAGAATAAAAAAATAAAAAAAATTAAAAAAAAAGATTGATGGGCAACGGCCATTTCAAACACAGAGCAGAGGCAAGCCTCTGCTCTGCATGCTACAGTTGCACTGCACTACTGCAGTGCAACTGCAACTCTGTATTTGTAAGAGGCTAGGCTGCCACTGCGTGCGCAGTGGCAGCCAAGCCTCTTTTAATTTTTTTTTATTTAATTAAAATAAAAAAAAAAAGAAAAGGAAGATTGATGGGCAACGGCCATTCAATCGCAGACTCGTAGAGGCAAGCCTCTGCGAGTCTGCATGCTGCAGTTGCACTGCAGTGCAACTGCAGTTCCTTTTTTTTTTTTTACCGGACCGGTTCGAACCGGTCCGGTTTTGAACCGGGCCCTTAACGGGCCCGGTTCTTAACGGGCCGGGCCCTTACCGGGCCCGGTTTTAAATGATTAAAACCGGCCCAGCCCGCTAACATGACGGGCCGGGCCGGTTCCGAACCGGTACATTACCGGTTCGGATTTTGGGCCGAATTGATCCGATCCGGTTGTGAACCGGGTCGGGCCAACCCGGCCCAATAAGCATCTCTATTTAACATGAATGTTTGATTTGCAGAGTGATATCGCCTTTTCCAAAGGTGTTGCGGTCAGATTCTATTTCTCTGACATTAATAGCATAGGATTTCAGAAACAGTGTTTTAGGAACTGAGACAATTAATTAACATGAGAATTTAGAAGGAGAAATGTTGAATTGAATTTCTGGCTAATATTAGTAAGTAATACCATCAGAACAGGAGAACAACAATGTAAGACCTGATTCTACACTACTGTAGACCCAAATTTCATAAAATTTGATAGTGGAAATTAAATAAATAATGAATGTTGATTTCCACTTGAGTGAAAAGCTCCTTAACTGTAAGACCTGAATTTTATTATACTATATACCATATTTGTACATGATTGATAGTGGAAATAAATTCTTTTAGTAAAATTAAAGAAAACATTGAATGTGAATTTCCACTTTTCATTTTAAGTTATGATTTATAGTATGGTGTATAAAAAGAATAGATGGGATTTAATTTTGATAAAAAGGTTAAGATAATATCTATGGTATGAAAGCACTAAATGAAGGTGTGAAAGGGATTAATGGCTATAGGACAAACAAAGAAAAGAATGAGATGAAAACTAATAAACGTTGGCTGGAAGTGGCGTGGATTGGAGAGGAAGGAGAAAAAGGAAAGAAAATTTAGTTAAACTGCAGCAAGAGACTTTCCCTAATGAACTGTGGAAAAACTTCACCTCACCATTTAATGGAATTGCCATTTTTTCTTCATCATTTAATGAGCTATAAGACAAGGTAATGATGAAGAAAAGGATAAGGAATAGATGGTGAGTTTTGGTTGGATCAGCAGGCTATATAAGAAGGAATACATGAGGAAAAACTGACTTAGCAAACTTCATCTTCTTAAACAACCTTCTCGCCCATTCTTTTCACAGCAAACTCAATCTCGTTTCTTCCATTCCTCTTATACATGAGCCATAAAACTTCATCCTTAGTTAGCTAAACATTTATCCAGTGTGTGAAGAGCTGAGGAATAAGCAAAGTAAAGCTAAGTGAGGCAGAAAGGCACTCTGTTCTGGAAGTGCAACTCAGTTAAGGTGAGTTCCATATTTCTATGGTTCTCTTGATATTTAATGCTAGATTTCTATGTTTTACAATGTAATAAACATAGATATAGCCTGGTTTTAGTTAAATATTGTTGGAATATATAAGAAACTAGATGGAAAATAATCAAGAATGAATAAGGAAACACGATGGGCGAAGGGCGAACATAATTACTTAACTACTTGCCAAATAGGTGAGTACTCGCCCAAAGGATGAGGCGAGCTCAATGAAATGCATGAGTCAGTGACATACGTGTTCACCAACTCTTTGGATAATCAGAATGATAGTTCGAATGGGCGAGGACCAATGATTGCCAAATGGCGAGAATGGCGACTATAGTGATCGCCCATGAGGAATGTTTGTGATCACCAAAGAGGCGAGTAGGAAATAAAGAAGTCGTCAAGTGTTAGTTCAATTCTTGGGCGAGCCCACCTCTGAATAAAAAGCCACGAAAGGCGAGTTGAATTGTCGGGCGAACTGCCATGTTGGGTGAGCTGCCACGCGTAAGCTCATAAGCGAATGGCGAGCTCTGTTAGGTAGTTACAGAATCTCACCAAAGTGTTAGAAATATTAATAGTTTTAGAAAATATTCGAAAAGAAAATATTAATGGTATTAATATTTTACTTTGCAGTCGGGAAGTGAGAATTGATAAGGCGAGCGGGAAGCAAGACTTCATCAGACGAGGTAAGGGAGATGTGTGTGAAGTGAATGCATGTCCTGTGGAGTTAAATTTTATAAAAATATTGAGAAAATGCTTGGGTTTATGACATGCATTTTGTTGATAATTGTTTTGATTTGGGCGAGCTACAAAGATAGCCAGAACCGATTTCGTTTTCTGAGTGAACTGGTTAAGGGCGGCGAGCCAATGAAAGGCGACCCCTTTATGTTGTTTTGGGGCGGGCGACCCCTGTTTCAATAAAAGGCGGGCGAGCCAAAGTGGCGAACCCTCTTATATTGTTTTGGGGCTGGTGACCCCTGTTTTAATAAAAGGCGGGTGAGCCAAGGTGGGCGAACCCTTTTATGTTCTTTTGGGCGAGCCGTTATGGGCGAGCCAGGTTAACTTTGTTTTGAAAAGTTAAGGTGGCGGGTGAATACTAGTTCACCACACTGATGACTTGACCATGGGCGAGCCGAATGGGCGAGCTTACCATGGCGAACAGGTTTCACTTTCCAATTTTTTTCAATGAAAAATGAACTATTTTTAATATCTTTGAAAATAGAAAATATGAAACCTTTTTGGGGGCGAGTTGAATATGAGCGAGTTGACCATGGGCGAACTAGCCATGGGCGAGCCAGCTTAACCGTGCCTTTCTCACACGGAAAATGGTGAGATTGCTGGCTGTTTTTACTATTTTATAAAACCTTTTGGAAATCAAATCATTTTGAGGAAATGATAATATGGGTGAAATACTTCCATCAAGGTTTTTCATGAGATATAAAAGTGATTTTTGAGACTTAAGGCCCTGAGTTCATGCATTATTATTCATGTAATTGTGTGACCCACCTGGGGCGGTGGCTCGGTCGATGGACCAACGGGTGCACCTCAGGGCGTCACAAGGCTGATGGACCCGCCAAGTCATCAGCGGTCTCGAGGTCACTTGGCAAGTGGACCCGAGGACCACCTATAGATTATGGCCATAGATCTAGCTGAGATAGCCGTGAGGGGCGATGGCTTGCGGGTGCACCCCAAAAGCGGACGACTTGTGTTCCTGGGGAAACAATGAGAGCATGATTTATTTGTTGCCTAGTCTCAACTTATTGATTTTTATTTACTGAAAGGATCTATTGAATCTTGTTTAATGTTAACTATATCCATTGTTTTCCTAATGGGTTTGATTGTTAGGATAAATAAGTTGTTTTTGGGGATATAGCTTTTGGTTTTATAAAGCAGCATACACCTTCCTTATTGAGCACGTTGTCGCTCACTCCTTATTTTTCCACTCCACAGATTATTGATTTTGGACTAAGAGAATTACCTTCCAAAGATTGATATCGAAGGTATGTTGTATTCTTTTATATATTCAGTAAAATGGTACAGACTACTTTAAATAGAAGGGAATGTATATACATTTTAAGAAAAGAATTTAATAATTTCTATTTCCATATTAGTAACAAGGAATAAGAGTACTCGTTCTTATTAAGTGTTAGGAGTTGTTCAGCATCACAGACAGCCCAACTGGTAAGTAAGTGTGATTTATAAGTGAATATTATGTTATACTGTGGATTTGGGATGTTACATTAACTTAGGATGTAAGTGGAGCAATTTCTGTGAAACATTCGATGGGCGAGTATTATAACGGAAGAGCTCGCCAATGGGCGAGCAAGGGTGATCGCCAATGGATGATGGCTAGATTGATTTAATGGCCATATCGGCGAATAGACAAGTTCGCCAAGTCAGTTGGTTAGGATAATCGCCCGAATGGGGCGAGGGCTTGTGATCGCCCATATGGATTGAGTAAATTAAAAAGATAAATGGTGATCGCCAAGTAAAGGAAATCAGCTCATAATCACCAAATCTTAAGTTGGCATCAAGACAAATGTTGATGCCAATTGGCAAGTTAAGGACTATTGGTGAGCATAAGAATACTGGCGAGATGAAAATTTGGCGAATTGAAATAGAGTGGGCGAGCTGAGGTCTCAAGTTGAGTAGGCGAACTAGAATCAGCACGTGGGGACAAAATGGAAATAAAAGCTGACGATATGGGAAATAAATTCAAACCCTTGCAGCAAAAAAATTGACTTTGTACGTCACACTGCTGAAGAAATTAAGAAAGGATATTAAAGTCAATAAAGAACTTATCTTTATTGGTTGAGGAATGAAACAAAGAAGGCACATAAGTCAAGAACGGTGCAGAAAGAGGATTTTCTTTGGCCATAGGTGTCTTCACCCATTAATGAGGGTAGAAAATTGACCCTAGCGGTCTCTTTCATCTAATTAATGTATGTAAGACGTGAAATGATGAAAGAAGCGGAATAAAGGCCAAGTGATAGGTTCTGATTGGATTAGCATGGCTATATAAGAAGAAGCACTTGAGGAAAACCGACTTAGCAAACTCTATCTTTTTCACGAAAACTATTCTACTGCAAGTTTATGTTCTGTTCCTTCCATTTCTGCCATGCTTGATCTACTAAACTTCATCCTTAAGTTGGCTAAACAAGTAAACCTGCTTGCAAAACCTTTCCTCCATTGTTTGATGAGCTAAAGGAATAAGCAAAATGAGGCCAATGTAAGACACAAAGTGATCTGTTCTGGAAATGCAGTTAGTTAAGGTGAGTTCCGTATTTCTATGGTTCTCTTGATATTCAATGGTAGATTTCTATGTTTTACAAAGTAATAAACATAGATGCAGCCTTGTTTTTAGTTAAATCCTTAGAGAATATGAAAACTAGAAACAAGATGTAGTCTTGGTAATAGACAAAAATAAACAAGGAAAATACTGAAAAAGTGACGAGAATGGCGACTATTGTGATCGCCCATGTTGAGTGTTAGTGATTGCCAATGAGGCGAGTAGGAAATAAAGAACTCGCCAAGTTAAAAAAAATTCTTGTTCAAGTAGGCGAGGTCGCCCAACGCTAGTTTAATTCACAGGCGAACCCAGCTCTTAATAGAAAGCCACGTGTGGTGAACTGACATGCATAGGCAATGGCGAGTTGAATTATGGGCGAACTCCCACATTTAAGCCAGTATAGGCATGGCGAGTTGATTGTTGGGCGAGCTCCCACGTGTAAGCCATTTGATGAATGGCGAGCTCAGTTGGGCGAGCTAGTAAGAGCCGCAATTGGGCAAGTTGATCATGGAAGTACCCCATTGGGCGAGTTGACCATGGAATTGCCGCAATTGGCGAGTTGACCATGGGCGAATTGACCATGGGCGAGCCTCTATGGGCGAGCTAGTTTAACTTGTTTTTAAATGCTAAGGTTGGCAGGCGAATACTAGTTCACCGCACTGGCGAGTTGACCATGGGCGAGCCGTAATGGGCGAGCTGACCATGGCCGAACAAGTTTAAATTGCATTTTTCTCACACGAAAAATGGGCCGTTTTTAATATCTTTGTAAACAGAAAATATAAAACCTTTTTGGGGTGAATTGACTATGGGCGAGTTGACTATGGGCGAGTTGATCATGGGCGAACTAGCCATGGGCGAGCCAGTTTAACCCGTGCCTTTCTCACACGAAAAATGGTGAGATTGCGAGTTGTTTTTACTATTTTATATAAGACCTTTTTGGAAAATAAATCATTTTGAGAAAATGATGAATTTGGTGAAATAATTCCTTAAAGGTGCTTTATGAAATATAATTTGATTTTGAGACTTCAGGCCCCTAGTTTCATGCATTATGATTTGCAAGGCTGATAGACCCGCCAAGTCATCAGCGGTCTCGAGGTCACTTGGCAAGTGGACCCGAGGACCACCTATAGATTATGGCCATAGATCTAGCCGAGATAGCCGTGAAGGGCGATGGCCTACGGCTGCACCTCAAAAGCGGACGACTTGTGTTCTTGGAAAAGGGTAGGGAATGATGAGAGCATGATTTATTTATGGGGTGATGCCTAGTCTCAACTTATTGATTTCTGTTTACTGAGGGGATTTACTGAATCCTATTTACGGTTTACTACATTTTAATGTAAATTATTTAACCAATGATTGGAATGGTGTATTGAGAGTATTGTTTACTATATCCACTGTTTTTCCTACTTAGTATGATTTTAGGAAAAATAAATACTTTGTGGCATATAGTTTTGCTTTCTTTAAAGCAGCATACATCTCCTTTACTAAGCGCGTGATTCGCTCACCCCTTTGTTTTAACTCCACAGATAAAAAGACACGGAGTTAGAGAACTATATCCCAAATGGATATAGCTACGTGTAAAGCCCTGGGGCAAATTATGTTAAATATGACAAGTACAGTCACTTCTCTTTTACATTTCAGACATAAGTATACAGTACTACTTTATTAAAACAAGGACAATAGGGGATGTCAGATGTAAGGAATAATGAAAAAAATTTCATATTCCGTATTTTTTAAATAAATGTTTATCATTTATTACTATCACTGTAGAATGTTAATGACATCACAGACAGTCCAACTGAAAAAGTTGTATAGAAATACGTGAAAAATGTGATAACGGGTCGTTACAAACAATAACATTACTTTTAATTATTAGTTTTGTAAGCTCAAATAGTATCCCTTAGTTTTCCTTCAAAAAATGACTTTAACATCTCTGTAATGGATAATTTTCTCTCTGATTTACTACAGGTAAATGCTATTAGTTATAATTGGTTACTAATTTGTTGGTGAGTGTACCTCTTAGAAGAAAATTATATAAGTTTAATGCATGGAATTAGACATTTGACAAAAAACTTGCAAATCATATGTCATTATTTAGGGTTGATCATCAGGAAACATTACATGAAAAAACACAATTATGATTCAGCATCAATTTTTTTTATGAACTCCTGTTACAGGATTATATTGCATGTAAATTTATGCTTAAAGTAAATTTCTAATGTTTTCTAAATCATATTACAAAGCAACATATGTCTGTCATTATGTGAGAACATTATGTCCTAAACAATAAGACTTTTTTGGACTGGCAAAATTTATGAAGGTATACCCTTTCAAGTTGTCTTCTTAAAGTGAAAAGGTTGATTGGTGAACTTTTTTATTCATTATAATGCCATTTAGAGAGAAATATTCTTCATGAATTAATGAAAGATAAGCATTTCAATATTGTAGTGACTATTTTTAATTTCCATAAGCTACTATTGAGTGGCGTGCCTTTATAGTGGCATGACTTGCACAGTTCCATGACTAAGAGAATCATTAAGATTTTAATTTTTATTGTAGCTAGCTTTTGTTGCAAATACTCATCTTGGATATGTTGTTATCCTCATTTTGAATATGTCATTTTTTTGCAGGTTAGAGACATTCAAGGGCTATTTGGATTGGTCATGGTCAATATACACAAGTTGATATGAAAGGCTAAAGCATTAAATCTATCATATAGAAATGGGATAGGTAAATTTATTGACTCTACTTCTACTTAATGCAAGATGATACATTGAATGCAAGAATGCATAGATTTGGATTTTAAATTATATCTCTTTAACAACGAGATATAATTATTTTGGTTTTCGTAGCTGAACTTAGGATTATATTATATTTATTGTTGAATTTAGGATTGGAAACAATTATAGTGGCGGATGCAACATGTCTACAACGTCTTTTGATTCTTGAAAGTGTGTAACATCCCAAATCCACTGTATAACGTCATATTTTCCTATAAACTCCAATTACTTATCGGTTGGGCTGTCTGTGATGCTTAACAACTCCTAACACTTTAATAAGAATTAGTACTCTTATTACTCGTACTAATAAAAATATAATTTGTTACATTAATTCTTTAAAATGTATATACATTCCCTTCTATTTAAAGTAGTACTGTACAATTTTACTGAATATATAAAAGAAAGTAATATACCTTCGATATCGAATATCTGTTGACTCTAGCAGTCGATAATTTCTGAATGGTAATTCTCTTAGTCCAATGTCAACAATTTGTGGAGTGAAAAATAAGGGTGAGCGACAACATGCTCAGTAAGGAAGATGTATGCTGCTTTATACAAATCAAACCATATTCCCCAAAACACTTATTTTTCTTAACAGTAAACCCAGTAGGGAAAACAACGGATAAAATAAACAATTTTTAATATTCAAATCACTGGCTAAATAGTTTACAATATCATGTAGTAAACAGTAAATAGGATTCAACAAATCCTCCTAGTAAACAGAAATCAACAAGTTGAGACTAGGCATCTCCCTATAAATAAATCATGCTATCATCGTTCCCCCTCCCCCTTGCGAGAACGGAATAATCATCCCAAGAGGGATACAGTAGATCTATGGCCACAATCTATGGGTGGTCCTCGGGTCCACTTGCCAGGTGACCTCGAGACCTTTGATGACTTGGCGGGTCCATCAGACTCATAACTCATAATGCATGAAACTAGGGGCCTAAAGTCTCAAAATCAACTTTATAGCTTAAAATACCTTTAAGGAAACACATTTATGAATTTAAATCATTTAAATAAAAAATAATTTCAAAAAGGTTTTACTCTCATTTTCGTAAAGAAAATGAAAAATTGAAACCTGTTCGCCATGGTCAGCTCGCCCATCAAGGCTCGCCCATGGTCAACTCGCCAGTACGGTGAATTAGTATTCGCCCGCCAGTCCTTAGCGATAAAAAAACAAGTTAAACTGGCTCGCCCATGTCAGTTCGCCCATCTGGCATTGCCCATGGTCAACTCGCCCAAAAGTGGCACTTCCATGGTCAACTTGCCCATTTTATAAAAACTGGATTATTTTCTTTGGTTGGCCAGCCATTTTCTCAAACAAGGGTTCGCCCGCCCCAAAACGTTACAAAAAGGGTTTGACCACTTTGGCTCGCCCGGACTTCTATTAAAACAGGGTTACTCGCCCAACTTATCGAAATAACATAAAAGAGAGTTCGCCCACATTGGCTCACCCGGATTTTTAGTAAAACAAGGGTCGTTAACCCCAAAACAACGTAAAAGAGGTTGTTCGCCCAAATATCCAAAAAAAGCAGGGCTCGCCTGCCCTGTACCAGTTCGCCCAATCAGAACATAGGGGTCGGCTTTAAGCTCGCCCAAATCAGAATAATTTATCAAACCAATGCATGTCATAAAACAAAACAATTTCTCAATATTTTCATAATATTTTCTCCATAGGATATGCATTCACTTCACACACATCTCCCTTACCTCGTCTGATGAAGCCTTAATTCCCGCTCGCTTTATCAATTCTCACTTCCCGACTGCAAGGTAAAATATTAATACTATTAATATTTTCTTTTCGAATTATTTCCTAAAATTATTACTATTTTTCCTTTCAATTATTTGAGACACTTAGGCGAGATTTGAGACTAGCTCGCCATTCGCCCAATAGAGCTTGCCAATCGCTAATGAGTTTATACGTGGAAGCTCGCCCAACCTTATTCGCCATTCAATATTGGCTTATTCATGGGAGTTCACCCAGCATGGGAGCTCACCCAACATTCGACTCGCCATGCCTATGCATGTGAGTTCGCCTGAGTTCGCCTGACACAACTTTTATTAAGAAGTGAGCTCGCCTAAGGGTCAAATTAGCATGTGGCGACCTCTTTTGTTTTTAGTTCCTACTCGCCTCATTGGCTATCACTATTTTTACACATGGGCGATCACAATAGTCGCCATCTCGCCTTTTTGGGCGATCATTGGTCTTCGCCCATCCGACTATCATCCTGGTTATCCATAAAATTGGCGAACATGGTATCACCAAGTCATGCATTTCATTAAGCTCGCCTCGTCCTTTGGGTGAGTACCTACTTTTGCTCGCCTATTTGGCAAGCAGTTGAAAAATCACTTCGCCCATCATGTTTTCTTATACATTCTAACAAGATTTAGCTACAACAAGGCTATATCTATGTTTATTACGTTGTAAAACATAGAAATCTAATATTGAATATCATGAGAACCATAGAAATATGGAACTCACCTTAACTGCGTTGCACTTCCTGAAACAAAGTGCTTTTCTGCCTTACTTAGCTTTACTTTGCTTGTTTCCTAGCTCTACAATGATGGATATAAGATTTAACTGACTAAAGGATGAAGTTCCATGGCTCATGTATGAGAGGAATGGAAGAAACAAAGTTGAACTTGCAGCAAAATAGGATGGGTGAGTAGCACTAATATAGTTTTTCCTCATGTATTCTTCTTATGTAGCCATCCAAATCCACTCAGAAACTACCACCTGTTCTTATCCCGTTTTCTTTCATCATTTCACGTCTCTCATGCATTAAAAACCGAAGAAAATTTTGACAAAAGGAACGGTGGTGAAGTCCTTACGGCAATCCGTTTTTGACTAACTTCACTTTGCTATTTATTGCCTCGCCCAATTTGTCAAGAGAAGGAAAGTGGCGTGAAGTCCACTATAGCCCCTTTCCTTGACTTTTCTCTCTTCTTTTCTCCTTCCTCTCCAGTCCTCGCCACTTCCAGCCAATGATTATTGGTTTTCATCTCATTCTTTTCTTCGTTTGTCCTATAGCTATTAATCCCTTTCACACCTTTATTTAATGCTTTCATACCATAGATATTATTTCAACCTTTTTATCAAAAATTAAATCCCATATCTATTATTCGTTTTTTTATACACCATACTATGCATCATAACTTAAAATGAGAAGTGGAAATTCACATTCAATGTTTTCTTTAATTTTACTAAAAGAATTTATTTCCCTATCCATCATGTACAAATATGTTATATAGTATAATAAAATTCGGGTCTTACATTTCTCCTCACCTTAAGAAATTAGGTCCTCCAAATTTAACTTGGACCCATTACTGGAACAGCTCTGGATACTTCTCACGCATAAGGCTCTCTAACTCCCAAGTAGCCTCCTCCTCATTATGATACTACCAGAGCACTTTAACCAAAGGAATCGTCTTAGATCACAATACCTTCCTTCCTATCCAGGATCCGTATTGGCTTCTCAACGTAACTCATGTCCTCTCTGATCTCCAGTGGCTCATGTCGAATCACGTGAGAAGGATCGGGATGATACTTTCTCAACATCGAGACATGGAATACGTTATGCACTCCTGACAACTCTGGTGGTAGTGCTAATCGATATGCCACATCTCCCACACGATATAAGATCTCATAAGGCCCAATGTATCGAGGACTCAACTTTCCTCTCTTTCCGAATCTCATTATACCTTTGGACGGTGAGACCTTTAAGAATACATAATCACCCACTACAAACTCCAATGGTCGGCGTCTGGTATCTGCATAACTCTTCTGCCGACTCTGAGCCGTTCTGAGCCTCTCATAGATCATCCGTACATCACAAGAAGCCTGCTCGACCAAATCGGGAGCTAATAATTTACGGTCACCCACTTCTTCACATGCTATCGGGGATCTACATCGTCTGCCATACAAGGCCTCATAAGGTGCCATGCCAATACTCGTATGAAAGCTATTATTATAAGCAAACTCTGCCAGGGGTAAGTGATCGTCCCATGAGCCTCTAAAATCTAATGCACACGCTCTCAACATATCCTCGAGCGTCTGTATCGTACGCTCGGACTGTCCATCAGTCTGTGGATGAAAAGCAATGCTAAAATTCAGCTGGGATCCCATAGCCTCCTGAAATCTCTCCCAGAAATGAGAGGTGAAGTGGGAGTCCCTATCAGAAGTGATACTCACTGGAACACCATGTAACCTCACTATCTCCCTAACATACAAATCGGCCAAGGCACTAACTGAATCTGTAGATCTCATGGCTAAGAAATGAGCAGACTTAGTCAATCTATCTACTATCACCCAAATAGCATCATACCCTTTCCGGGTCCGTGGTAAACCCATAATAAAATCCATAGTAACATGCTCCTATTTCCACATAGGAATCGATAATGGTCGAAGCATACCTGTCGGCTTCTGATGCTCAATCTTAATCTGTTGGCATGTTAGACATCTAGCAACAAAATCAACGATGTCTTTCTTCATCTTAGGCCACCAATATACTCTCCGGAGATTCTGGTACATCTTAGTACTACCCGGATGTAACGTATATCTAGAGGTATGGGCCTCTGACAAAATCAAATCTCATATCTGCTGATCACTGGGAACACATATCCGACCTCTAAACCTCAGTATCCCATCGGTGCCAATCTCAAAATCTGACTCAACTCCCACCTGACTCTGACTGGCAATCCCAATGCAATAATCATCACTCCTCTGAGCTTCCTTAATCCGATCCATGAAATCCGGCTCTATACGAAAACTAGCCGTAAATCCATACTGGTCAGAGGAAATAACTGTCAGGCTAAGGCTAGAGAACTGCTCTATCAAGTCATGTTCCCTGATCATCATGTAAGATACCATGCCAACATGCTTATGGCTCAGTGCATCTGCTACTACATTAGCTTTACTTGGGTGATATAATATCTCACAATCATAATCCTTTAACAGTTTCATCCACCGTCGCTGCCTCAAATTCAACTCTCGCTGTGAGAATATATATTTCAGACTCTTATGGTCTGTATATATCTGAAATTTCTCCCCGCAGTGCAAACACTACTGCGGCTAGCTCTAAATCATGTGTCGGGTAATTCCTCTCATGATCCTTCAACTGTCGAGAACCATAGGCTATAACCCGACCATGCTGCATGAGCACACACCCTAAACCTTAAGCGGATGCAT
Source organism: Heritiera littoralis (assembly GCA_031772115.1). Classification (NCBI taxonomy): domain Eukaryota; kingdom Viridiplantae; phylum Streptophyta; class Magnoliopsida; order Malvales; family Malvaceae; genus Heritiera; species Heritiera littoralis. The sequence goes on from JAPDPK010000211.1 coordinate 737,100, forward strand.
CGGTATACACCATAAATCCACCTGATCCGCTAGGAAGGGCTAATACAGGGGCACTAGTCAATCTCTTCTTAAGCTCAAGAAAACTACGTTCACACGCGTCATTCCACTCAAACTTTACATCCTTACGTGTGAGTCGTGTCAATGGAGCAGCAAGTCTAGAAATCCCTCTACAAACCTGCGATAATATCTGGCAAGACCCAAGAAACTCCGTATCTCGGTAATCGTGCTAGGCCTCTCCCACTGAACAACGACCTCTATCTTGGACAGATCAACTGACACCCCGTCCTTCGACACTACATGTCCAAGAAATATAATATGGTCAAGCCAGAACTCGCATTTACTAAGCTTAGCATACAATTTTTGCTCTCTGAGGGTCTGCAAAGCAATCTGCAAATGCTGCTTGTGTTCTTCCGGAGTCTTAGAATAAATCAAGATGTCATCTATAAATACGATGACAAACTTATCCAAAAATGGTTGAAACACCTCATTCATCAAACTCACAAAAGCTGCAGGGGCATTTGTCAACCCAAAAGGCATCACTAGGAACTCATAGTGACCATAACGAGTCCGAAATGCTGTTTTATGGACAATTTTCAACTGATGATAGCCTAATCGGAGATGTATTTTTGAAAATACCTATGCACCCCTGAGCTGATCAAATAAATCATCGATCCTGGGTAATGGATACTTATTCTTAATAGTAGCCCGATTCAACATCCGATAGTCTATACACAACCGGAGGCTACCATCCTTCTTCCGAACAAATAATACCAGAGCTCCCCACGGTGACACACTGGGACGTATAAATCCCTTATCTAATAACTTTTGGAGCTGCTTCTTAAGCTCATCCAGCTCGATCAGTGCCATCCGATATGGGGGTCTAAAAATCGGCTCCGTACCGGGTACCAATTCAATCATAAACTCTATCTCTCGATCTAGTGGTAACCCTGGTAAATCCTTTGGAAATACATCCAAAAAGTCCTTGACCACAGGAATCTCTTGAATCTCTAGACGTTTCCTTTCTACATCCTCGACACTAGCAATATATCCTTCATACACATTCATACACAACCACAATTTCAGTACACATTATTTCACAAACATATATTAGCCAGCATTTTATTAATTTACAATAACTTTACAATGTATTTTTCGGGATGAGAGAAGGTAATAAACTTAGTATTACAATCCAAACTGACATGGTTCGCAGCTAACCAATTCATACCTAAAATGATATCAAAATCATATATGTTTAACAAAATTAGGTTAGCTGTCATAACTTTCTCCCCTATAGTCATTTTACAATTCCTATATATAATGTCCGTCCTCTGGACATCTTTAAAAGGGGTATTCACTTGCAAAGTGTACTCTAACAACTCTGGTTCTACTGGGGTCCTGTTAGCACATGAAGGCGATAAGAACGAATGGGTAGAACTTGGATCAATTAAGGCAATTATGGGAATATCAAAGAGATAAACTTTACCTTTAATCACATCAATAGAGGCGTCGGCAATCTCCTGATCCAACGCGTACACCCGACCCTAAGTCACAACCTTCTTACTCTTCTCTGCTGCTGTCACCCGCCTAGGCTGTGAGGGTGTTGCTTTCTCTGGCTCACTCTGAGCTGCCGGGGCTGCTATCCGAAGTAATGCAGGAGGAATAGTAGAAGCAGCTGACTCTCTGAGCATCGGGCAATTTCTAATAATGTGCCCCATTTGTCCACAATGAAAACATGCCCTAGACATTAAAGGACAAGGGCGTGACCCATGTGACCTTCCACAATGTCTACATAAAGGCGCAACACTTCTTTGAGTAGTGGTAGTGCCACTAGCAGGAGTAGAAACTGCTGGTCTACTAAATCTGCCCTCTGAAATCTGTATGCCCATAGGTCTAGTCCTCTTAGGCTGCTCTCTACTATATCTATTCTCCAAAGATCTCTTACCCTTATCTTTGCTTTTACTTTTACTCCTGCTACTGAAATCGAGTTGGAACTGCTAATAATCCCTCTCACATAACTGAGCCCGTTTAACTATCTCATCATAAGTCTGTATATCAAATGGGGCTAGCTTCATTCTGATAGATGGCCTCAAACCAGCCCTAAACCTCGAAATCTTTTATCTGGTATTCGCACTAGTCTGTGGATCAAAACGGCTCAATGTAGTAAATTTAGCCTCATACTCGTCCACTAACATGTTACTCTGAACTAAATCCATGAATTCCTGCTGTAATTTCTCCTAAGCAGTGTCAGGAATATACTGCCTCCGAAAAGCATTCACAAAAATATCCCAGGACAGATCCTGATGCTGAGCAAATAAGACGGTCTGAGTGGCCTTCCACCAATGTCTCGCATCATCGGCCAACTGGAATACTGCTAGACTTACCTTCTCTGTCTCTGAACATCTTATAATCTTAAGTAATCTATCAACCTCAATAATCCACTATTCTACCGCCAATGGATCCCTAGTACCTTTAAACTTAGATGGATCCAACTTCTTAAATGATTTCACCAGTGCCACATTACAATACGACTCCACATCTCTAGCGGCTAAATCAATGGCTGCAGTGGAGCTACTTGTGGCTGAGGTGCCGGTAGTGGAATAGGCTGAGGCTCAGGTACAACTGGTGCAAGCTGTGGCGGTGCTGGCGCCACTACTGCAGTTGCGAGAGCTGCTACTCTCTCCCTTTCCGCCCTATCCTCGGCTCTATCCGCCTGATACATAGCCATAAAATCGGCTACTAACCTCTCTACTCGGCTCACACGAGTATCAATGTTCTCCGGCTGTATAAGACGTGAAGGTCTTGGGGCAGGTTCCGGTGTCTGCAGTTCCGAAATCTGTGCTGCCCTACCTCGGCCTATATCTCTCACTAAGCGTATCACCCTCCTTCTTCCACTCATATCTGTACCACAGAGATCATTTATCACTTATCGTTAGTATATCAATTATATATTCAGATTATACAGTACTACAGGGAATCTTTACTATTCGCTTTTCGTTATAAACATCACTAGATATCCGACCAACCCTGCTCTGATACCATTAAATCTGTAACATCCCAAATCCACTGTATAACGTCATATTTTCCTATAAACTCCAATTACTTATCGGTTGGGCTGTTTATGATGCTTAACAACTCCTAACACTTTAATAAGAATTAGTACTCTTATTACTCGTACTAATAAAAATATAATTTGTTACATTAATTCTTTAAGATGTATATACATTCCCTTCTATTTAAAGTAGTACTGTACAATTTTACTGAATATATAAAAGAAAGTAATATACCTTCGATATTGAATATCTGTTAACACTAGCAGTCGATAATTTCTGGATGGTAATTCTCTCAGTCCAATGTCAACAATCTGTGGAGTGGAAAATAAGGGGTGAGCGACAACATGCTCAGTAAGGAAGATGTACGCTGCTTTATACAAATCAAACCATATTCCTCAAAACACTTATTTTTCTTAACAGTAAACCCAGTAGGGAAAACAACGGATAAAATAAACAATTTTTAATATTCAAATCACTGGCTAAACAGTTTTACAATATCATGTAGTAAACAGTAAATAGGATTCAACAAATCCTCATAGTAAACAGAAATCAACAAGTTGAGACTAGGCATCTCCCTCCCCCTTGCGAGAACGGAATAATCATCCCAACAGGGATACAGTAGATCTATGGCCACAATCTATGGGTGGTCCTCGGGGTGCACTTGCCAGGTGACCTCGAGACCTCTGATGACTTGGCGGGTCCATCAACTCATAACTCATAATGCATGAAACTAGGGGCCTAAAGTCTCAAAATCAACTTTATAGCTTAAAATACCTTTAAGGAAACACATTTATGAATTTAAATCATTTAAACAAATAATAATTTCAAAAAGGTTTTACTCTCATTTTCGTAAAGAAAATGAAAAATTGAAACCTGTTCGCCATGGTCAGCTCGCCCATCAAGGCTCGCCCATGGTCAACTCGCCAGTGCGGTGAATTAGTATTCGTCCGCCAGTCCTTAGCGATAAAAAACAAGTTAAACTGGCTCGCCTTCAATGGCTTGCCCATGTCAGTTCGCCCATCTGGCATTGCCCATGGTTAACTCTCCCAATGAGGCTATAACACCCCAAATCCAATATATAACATAATATTTACTTATAAACTCCACTTACTTACCGGTTGAGCTGTCTGTGATTCTTGTCAACTCTTAACATTTTGAATAAGAATTAGAACTCTTATTATTATTCGTACCCATTACATCTATACCCTAAGATGTATATATATTCCCTTCTATTTAAAGTAGTTCTGTACAATTTTTTTTTCTGAATATACATAAAAGAAATAATATACCTTCGATATCAAATATCCGCTAGCAGTCGATACTCTCTGGAAGGTAATTCTCTTAATCCCAAGATCAATAATCTGTGGAGTGGAAAAATAAGGGTAAGCGATAACGTGCTCAGTAAGGAAAGTGTATACTGCATTATACCAGTAAACCATATGCTTTATTTGAATTTATTTCTCCAACAATAAACCCAATAGGGAAAACAATGGATATTGTAATACAATTTGAGATAGTCAAATCATTTGCTAAACAGTTACAATAAACAATGAAAAGGATTCAACAAATCCTCTCAAAATTCATCAAGTTGAGACTAGGCATCACCCTATAAATAAATCATACTATCATCGTTCCCCCTCCCCCTTGCGAGAACGGAATAATTATCCCAATAGGGATACAGTAGATCTATGGCCATAATCTCTAGGTGGTCCTCAGGTCCACTTGCCAAGTGACCTCGAGACCGCTGATGACTTGGCGGGTCCATCAGCCTCATATCTCATAAGAATGTATGAAACTAGGGGCCTAAAGTCTCAAAATCATATTTATAACTCAAAATACCTTTAAGGAAACACATTTATGAATTTAAATCATTTAAATAAATAATAATTCCAAAAAGGTATTGTTCTCATTTTCGTAGAAAATATAAATTGAAATCTGCTCGCCAATGGTCAGCTCGCCCATTCTGGCTCGCCTAATGGTCAACTCGCCCATTGGTCAACTCGCCAGTGGGGAGAATTGGTATTCACCCGCCAATTCTTAGCGATTAAAACAATTGAAATTGGCTCGCCCTCAATGCCTCGCCCATGCCAGTTCGCCTATCTAGCATTGTCCATGGTCAACTCGCCTAATTGCGGCAAACTCATGATCGACTCACCCATTTATTAAAAGCTAGTCGCCCGCCCCAAAACAACATTGAAAAGGGTCCGCCACAATGGCTCGCCTGGATTTTTCTATTTAAAACAAGTAGCTCGCCCAAAAGAACATAAAGGGTCCTTTGCCCAAAATCATAAAAGGTTTGGGATTGCCCGACTTAATAGTTCGCCAATCATCAAAATACAAGGGATCGCCCGCCTTGTACCAGTTCGCCCAACAAGGTCGGCCATTTGTTCGCCCACAGCAAAGCAATTTATCAAAATAATATGCATGTCATAAACCAAAACCATTTCTCAGTAATTTCATAAATTTAACTCCACAGGACATGCATTCTTTACACACAACTCCCTTACCTCATCTGACGAAACCTTGCTTCCCGCTCGCCTTTCTCAATTCCCGTCTGCAAAAATTTATTAAAACTATTAATATTCCTTTTTCGAATATTGTCCAACACTTTTGGCGAGGCATGATAGTACTCGCCCTCGCCATTTGTCCAACAGGGCTAGCCATTCGTTTATTGGCTTTCACATGGGAGCTTGCCCAACATTTCAACTCGCCATGCTCATAGATCAAACTAGCGTTGGGCGACCTCGCCCACTTGGACCCGTATATTCAACTTGGCGAGCTCTCTATTTCCTACTCGCCTACCTATATTTGTGAGCTCTCCATTCTCGCCCTTTTGGAGCTCATTGGTACTCGCCCATGCCAACTATCACTCTGATTGTCCAAAGAGTTTGGCGAACACGTATGTCGCCAACTCATGCAACTCTTGAGCTCGCCTCAACCTTTGGGCGAGTACTCAAATTCCTTCCTGATTCTAAATTACTTTCCAGAATATGGTTTATTCTAGTTTCTTATATATTTAACAAGATTCAACTAAAACAAAGCTATATCTATGTTTATCATGTTATAAAACATAGAAATCTAGTATGGAATTATCAAGAGAACCATGGAAAATATGAAACTCACCTTAACCCAGTTGCTCTTCAAAACAGAATGTTTTCTTGCCTCTCTTAGCTTTAATTTGTTTGTTCCTTAGCTCTTCATCAATGGAGGAAAAGTTTGGCTAACTAAAAATGAAGTTTCATGGCTCACGTATGAGAGAAAATGGAAGAACTGATTGTTAACTTGCAATAAAACAGAATGGGCGAGAATGATTTTGAGGAAGATGAAGTTGGCTAATTCAGTTTTCCTCATGTATTCCTTCTTATATACTCACTCAAATCCTCTCAAAATCTACCACCTGTTCTTATCACGTTTTCTTTCATCATTTCATGCATTAAAAACCAAAGAAAACTGCAGCAATAGAACGGTGTGAAGTCCTTACTGAAATCCCGTTTTTGACTAACTTTTCTTTGCCATTTATTGTCTAGCTCAATTTGTCAGGAGAAGAGAAGTAGCGAGAAGTCCACTATTAGCCCCTTTCCTTGACTTTTCTCTTTTCTTTTCTTTTCTTTTCCTCGCCAGGTCACTTCAAGCCAACGTTTATTGGCTATCATCTCCTTCTTTTCTTCATTTTGTCCTCTAGCCATTAATCCCTTTCATACCTTCATTTAATTGCTTTCATACCATAGATGTCATCTTAACCTTTTATCAAAATTAAATCCCAACTATTTCTTGTTGCACTTTAATATTTGTTTTTCTTTCTTTATACACCATACTATAAATCATCACTCAAAATGAAAAGTGGAATTTCACATTCAATTATGTACAAGTATGTTATATAGTATGATAAAATTCGGGTCTTACATTTCTCCCCACCTTAAGAAATTTGGTCCTCCAAATTTAACTAGGACCTGTCACTGGAAGAGCTCTGGATACCTCTCATGCATAAGGCTCTCTAACTCCCAAGTAGCCTCCTACTCGTTATGATACTGCCAGAGCACTTTAACCAAAGGAATTGTCTTAGATCGCAATACCTTATCTTTCCTATCCAGGATCCGTACCGGTTTCTCAACGTAACTCATGTCCTCTCTGATCTCCAGTGGCTCATGTCGAATTACGTGAGAAGGATCTGGATGATACTTTCTTAACATCGAGACATGGAATACGTTATGCACTCTTGATAACTCTGGTGGTAGTGCTAACCGATATGCCACATCTCCAATGCGATCTAAGATCCCATAAGGCCCAATATATCGAGGACTCAATTTTCCTCTCTTCCCGAATCTCATTATACCTTTGGACGGTGAGATCTTTAAAAAGACATAATCACCCGCTACAAACTCCAATGGTCGGCGTCTAGTATCTGCATAACTCTTCTGCCGACTCTGAGCCGTTCTGAGCCTCTCACAAATCATCCGTACATCACGAGAAGCCTGCTCGACCAAATTGGGAGCTAATAATTTACGGTCTCCCACTTCTTCCCATGCTATCAGGGATCTGCATCGTCTGCCATACAAGGCCTCATATGGTGCCATGCCGATACTCGTATGAAAACTATTGTTATAAGCAAACTCTGCCAGGGGTAAGTGATCGTCCCATGAGCCTCTAAAATCCAATGCACACGCTCTCGACATATCCTCGAGCTTCTGTATCGTACGCTCGGACTGTCCGTCAGTCTGTGGATGAAAAACGGTGCTAAAACTCAACTAGGATCCCATAGCCTCCTGCAATCTCTCCCAGAAATGAGAGGTGAAACGGGAGTCCCTATCAGAGGTAATACTCACTGGAACACCATGTAACCTCACTATCTACCTGACATACAATTCGGCCAAGGCACTAATTGAATCTGTAGATCTCATGGCTAAGAAATGAGCAGACTTAGTCAATCTGTCGACTATCACCCAAATAGCATCATACCCTTTCCGGGTCCGTGGTAATCCCATAATAAAATCCATAGTCACATGCTCCCATTTCCACATAGGAATCGATAATGGTCGAAGCATACCTGCTGGCTTCTGATGCTCAATCTTAATCTACTGGCATGTTAGACATCTAGCAACAAACTCAACGATGTCTTTCTTCATCTTAGGCCACCAATACACTCTCCGGAGATTCTGGTACATCTTAGTACTACCCGGATGTAACGTGTATCTAGAGGTATGGGCCTCTGATAAAATCAAGTCTCTAAGCTGTTGATCATCGGGAACACATATCCGACCTTTGAACCTCAGTATCCCATCGGTGCCAATTTCAAAATCCAATTCAACTCCCATCTGAATCTGACTGGCAATCCCAATGCAATACTCATCACTCCTCTGAGCTTCCCTGATTCGATCCATCAAATCCGGCTCTATACGAAAACTAGCCGTAAATCCATAATGGTCAGAGGATATAACTGTCAAACTGAGGCTAGAGAACTGCTCTATCAATTCATGCTCCCTGATCATCATGTAAGATACCATGCCAACATGCTTACGGCTCAGTGCATCGGCTACTACATTAGCTTTACCTGGGTGATACAAAATCTCACAATCATAATCCTTTAACAGTTCCATCCACCGTCTCTGTCTCAAATTCAACTCTCGCTGTGAGAATATATATTTCAAACTCTTATGGTCTGTATATATCTGAAATTTCTCCCCGTACAAGTAATGTCGCCATATCTTCAGTGCAAATACTACTGCGGCTAGCTCCAAGTCATGTGTCGGGTAATTCCTCTCATGATCCTTCAATTGTCGAGATCCATAGGCTATAAGCCGACCATGCTGCATGAGCACACACCCTAATCCTTGAGCGGATGCATCAGTATACACCATAAATCCTCCTGATCCACTAGGAAGGGCTAATACGGGGGCAGTAGTCAATCTCCTCTTAAGCTCACCAAAACTACGCTCACACGCATCATTCCACTCAAACTTTACATCCTTACGTGTGAGTCGTGTCAATGGAGCAGCAAGCCTAGAAAATCCCTCCACAAACCTGCGATAATATCCGACAAGACCCAAGAAACTCCGTATCTCGATAATTGTGTTAGGCCTCTCCCACTAAACAATGGCCTCTATCTTGGACGGATCAACTGACACCTCGTCCCCTGACACCACATGTCCGAGAAATATTATATGGTCAAGCCAGAACTCACATTTACTAAACTTAGCATACAATTTTCGCTCTCTGAGGGTCTGTAGAACAATCTGCAAATGCTGCTCATGCTCCTCCGGAGTCTTAGAATAAATCAGGATGTCATCTATAAAAACTATGACAAACTTATCCAAAAAGGAATGAAACACCTCATTCATCAAACTCATAAAAGCTGCAGGGGCATTTGTCAACCCAAAAGGCATCACTAGGAACTCATAGTGACCATAGCGAGTCTGAAATGCTGTTTATGCACGTCCGACTCCTTAATCTTCAATTGGTGATAGCCTGATCGGTGGTCTATCTTGGAAAATACCTGTGCACCCCTGAGCTAATCAAACAGATTATCGATCCGAGGTAGTGGATACTTATTCTTAACGGTAGCCCGGTTCAACATCCGATAATCTATACATAACCGGAGGCTACCATCCTTCTTTCGAACAAATAATACTGGAGCTCCCCAAGGTGACACATTGGGACATATAAATCCCTTATCTAATAACTCCTGGAGCTACTTCTTGAGCTCATCCAACTCAGTCAGTGCCATCCGATATGGAGGTCTAGAAATCGGCTCCGTACCGAGTACCAACTCGATCATAAACTCCGCCTCTCGATCCGGTGGTAACCCTGGTAAATCTTTTGGAAATACATCCAAGAAGTCCTTGACCGCAGGGAGCTTTTGAATCTTTGGATGTTTCCTCTCTACATCCTCCACACTAGCAATATATCCTTCATAAACATTCATACACCATCACAGTTTCAGTACATAAGTCATCTCACCAATATAAATTCACATATTTTTTTATTAATTTACAATAACTTTACAATATACTTTTCGGGATGAGAGAAGGTAATAAACTTAGTATTACAAACCAAACTAACATGGTTCGCAACTAACCAATCCATGCCCAAAATGATATCAAAATCATATATGTTTAACAAAATTAGATTAGCTGTAAAAACCTTATCTCCTATAGTCAATTTACAATTCCTATATACGATATCCGTCCTCTCGAAATCTTTAAAAGGGGTATTCACTTGCAAAGTATACCCTAACAACTCCGGCTCTACTGGAGTCCTGTTAGCACATGTGGGCGATAAGAATGAATGGATAGAACCTGGATCAAATAAGGCAATTACAGGAAGATCAAAGAGATAAACTTTACCTTTAATCACATCGATAGAGGTGTCGGCAGTCTCCTGCGTACACTCGATCCTGAGTCACAACCTTCTTACCCTTCTCTGCGGCTGTCACCCGCCTAGGCTGTGAGGGTGTCGCTTTCTCTGGCTCACTCTGAGCTGCCGGGGCCGCTATCTGAGGTAAGGCAGGAGGAATAGTAGAAACAGCAGATTCTCTAAGCATCGGGCAATTCCTGATAAAGTGCCCCATTTGTCCGCAATTAAAACATGCCCTAGACATTAAAAGACAAGGGCGTGACCCATGCGACCTTCCACACTGTCTACATAAAGGGGCAACACTCCTCTGAGTAGTGGTAGGGCCACTAGCAGGAGTAGAAACTGCTGGTCTACCAAATCTGCCCTCTGTAATCTGTATGCCCATAGGTCTACTTCTCTTAGGCTGCTCTCTACCTGATCTATCCTCCATAAACCTCTTAACCTTTGCCTTTGCTTTACCCCTACTCTTGCTACTGAAATCGAGCTGGAACTGCTCATAATCCCTCTTACATAGCTGAGCCCGTTGAACTATCTCATCATAAGTCTGCATAACAAATGGGGCTAGCTTCATTCTGATGGATGGCCTCAAACCAGCTCTAAACCTTGAAATCTTATACCGGGTATTCGCACTAGTCTGTGGATTAAAACGGCTCAAGGTAGTAAATTTGGCCTCATACTCGTCCACTGACATGCTGCCTTGAACTAAACCTATGAATTCCTGCTGTAATTTTTCCTGAGCAGTGTCAGGAATATACTGCCTCCTAAAAGCTTCCACAAAAATATCCCATGACAGATCCTGCTGTTGAGCAAATAATATGGTCTGAGTGGCCTTCCACCAATGTCTCGCATCATCTGCCAACTGGAACACTGCTAGGCCTACCTTCTCTGTCTCAGAACATCTCATAATCTAAAGTAATCTATCAACCTCAATAATCCATTGCTCTGCCGCCAATGGATCCCTAGTACCTTTAAACTTAGGTGGATCCAATTTTTTAAATGATTTCACCAATGCCACATTACAATAAGACTCCGCATTTCGAAGCGGCTGAATCAATGGCTGTGGTGGAGCTACCGGTGGCTGAGGTGCCGGTGGTGGCATAGGCTGAGGCTCAGGTACCACTGATGCTGGCTGTGGCGATGTTGGCGCCTCAACTGGGGCTACAGGAGCTGTGGCTCTCTCTCTCTCCGCCCTATCCGCTATCCGCGACTCTATCCGCCTGATACATAGCCATAAAATCGGCTACTAACCTCTCTACTTGGTTCACACGAGTATCAATGTTCTCTAACTGTAGAGGATGTGGAGGTCTAGGGGCAGGTTCCGGTGTCTGCGGCTCCGGAATCTATGCTGCCCTACCTCGACCGATATCTCTAACTAAGCGTATCACTCTCCTTCTTCCACTCATATCTGTACCACAGAGATCATTTATTACTCATCACTAGTATATCAATCCTATATTCAGATTATACAGTACTACAGGGAATATTTACTATTCACTTTTCGTTTTAAGCATCACTAAACATCCGACCAACCTTGCTCTGATACCATTAAATCTGTAACATTCCAAATCCATTATATAACATAATATTTACTTATAAACTCCACTTACTTATCGGTTGGGCTGTCTGTGATGCTTGACAACTCTTAACATTTTGAATAAGAATTAGAACTCTTATTATTATTCGTACTCGTTACATCTATACCCTAAGATGTATATACATTCCCTTATATTTAAAGTAGTACTGTACAATTTTTTTTGAATATAAATAAAAGAAATAATATACTTTCGATATCGAATATCCGCTAGCAGTCGATACTCTCTGGAAGGTAATTCTCTTAATCCTAAGATCAATAATCTGTGGAGTGGAAAAATAAAGGGTGAGCGATAACGTGCTCAGTAAGGAAAGTGTATACTGCATTATACCAGTAAACCATATGCTTTATTTAAATTTATTTCTCCAACAATAAACCCAATAGGGAAAACAATGGACATTGTAATATAATTTGAGATAGTCAAATCATTTGCTAAATAGTTACAATAAACAATGAAAAGGATTCAACAAATCCTCTCAGAATTCATCAAGTTGAGACTAGGCATCACCCTATAAATAAATCATACTATCATCGTTCCCCCTCCCCCTTGCGAGAACGGAATAATTATCCCAAAAGGGATACAGTAGATCTATGGCCATAATCTCTAGGTGGTCCTTGGGTCCACTTGCCAAGTGACCTCGAGACCGCTGATGACTTGGCGGGTCCATCAGCCTCATATCTCATAAGAATGTATGAAACTAGGGGTCTAAAGTCTCAAAATCATATTTATAACTCAAAATACCTTTAAGGAAACACATTTATGAATTTAAATCATTTAAATAAATAATAATTCCAAAAAGGTATTGTTCTCATTTTCGTAGAAACTATAAATTGAAATCTGCTCGCCCATGGTCAGCTCGCCTATTCTGGCTCGCCATGGTCAACTCGCCCATTGGTCAACTCGCCAGTGGGGAGAATTGGTATTCACCCGCCAATTCTTAGCGATTAAAACAATTGAAATTGGCTCGCCCTCAATGGCTCGCCCATGCCAGTTCGCCTATCTAGCATTGTCCATGGTCAACTCGCCCAATTGCGGCAAACTCATGATCGACTCACCCATTTATTAAAAGCTAGTCGCCCGCCCCAAAACAACATTGAAAAGGGTCCACCACAATGGCTCGCCTGGATTTTTCTATTTAAAACAAGTAGCTCGCCCAAAAGAACATAAAGGGTCCTTTGCCCAAAATCATAAAAGGTTTGGGATCGCCCGACTTAATAGTTCGCCAATCATCAAAATACAAGGGATCGCCCTCCCTGTACCAGTTTGCCCAACAAGGTCGGCCATTTGTTCGCCCACAGCAAAGCAATTTATCAAAATAATATGCATGTCATAAACCAAAACCATTTCTCAGTAATTTCATAAATTTAACTCCACAGGACATGCATTCTTTACACACAACTCCCTTACCTCGTCTGACGAAACCTTGCTTCCCGCTCGCCTTTCTCAATTCCCGTCTGCAAAAATTTATTAAACTATTAATATTCCTTTTTCGAATATTGTCCAACACTTTTGGCGAGGCATGATAGTGGCGAGGCATGATAGTACTCGCCCTCGCCATTTGTCCAATAGGGCTAGCCATTCGTTTATTGGCTTTCACATGGGAGCTCGCCCAACATTTCAACTCGCCATGCTCATAGATCAAACTAGCGTTGGGCGACCTCGCCCACTTGGACCCGTATATTCAACTTGGCGATCTCTCTATTTCCTACTCGCCTACCTATATTTGTGAGCTCTCCATTCTCGCCCTTTTGGAGCTCATTGGTACTCGCCCATGCCAACTATCACTCTGATTGTCCAAAGAGTTTGGCGAACACGTATGTTGCCAACTCATGCAACTCTTGAGCTCGCCTCAACCTTTGGGGGAGTACTCAAATTCCTTCCTGATTCTAAATTACTTTCCAAATATGGTTTATTCTAGTTTCTTATATATTCTAACAAGATTCAACTAAAACAAAGCTATATCTATGTTTATCATGTTATAAAACATAGAAATCTAGTATGGAATTATCAAGAGAACCATGGAAAATATGAAACTCACCTTAACCCAGTTGCTCTTCAAAACAAATGTTTTCTTGCCTCTCTTAGCTTTACTTTGTTTGTTCCTTAGCTCTTCATCAATGGAGGAAAAGTTTGACTAACTAAAAATGAAGTTTCATGGCTCACGTATGAGAGAAAATGGAAGAACTGATTGTTAACTTGCAATAAAATAGAATGGGCGAGAATGATTTTGAGGAAGATGAAGTTGGCTAATTCAGTTTTCCTCATGTATTCCTTCTTATATACTCACTCAAATCCTCTCAAAATCGACCACCTGTTCTTATCACGTTTTCTTTCATCATTTCATGCATTAAAAACCAAAGAAAACTGCAGCAAAAGACGGTGTGAAGTCCTTACTGAAATCCCGTTTTTGACTAACTTTTCTTTGCCATTTATTGTCTAGCTCAATTTGTCAAGAGAAGAGAAGTGGCGAGAAGCCCACTATTAGCCCCTTTCCTCGACTTTTCTCTTTTCTTTTCTTCTCTTTTCCTCGCCAGGTCACTTCAAGCCAACGTTTATTGGCTATCATCTCCTTCTTTTCTTCATTTTGTCCTCTAGCCATTAATCCCTTTCATACCTTCATTTAATTGCTTTCATACCATAGATGTTATCTTAACCTTTTATCAAAATTAAATCCCAACTATTTCTTGTTGCACTTTAATATTTGTTTTTCTTTCTTTATACCCCATACTATAAATCATCACTCAAAATGAAAAGTGGAATTTCACATTCAATTATGTACAAGTATGTTATATAGTATGATAAAATTCGGGTCTTACAGAGGCATTGCCATGGTCAACTCCTCCAAAAGCGGCACTTCCATGGTCAACTCGCCCATTTTATAAAAACTGGATTATTTTCTTTGATTGGCCAGCCATTTTGTCAAACAAGGGTTTGCCCGCCCCAAAACGTTACAAAAAGGGTTTGACCACTTTGGCTCGCCCGGATTTCTATTAAAATAGGGTTACTCGCCCAACTTATCGAAATAACATAAAAGAGAGTTCGCCCACATTGGCTCACCCGGATTTTTAGTAAAACAGGGGTCGTTTGCCCCAAAACAACATAAAAGAGGTTGTTCGCCCAAATATCCAAGAAAAGGAGGGCTCGCCCGCCCTGTACCAGTTCGCCCAATCAGAACATAGGGGTCGGCTTTTAGCTTGCCCAAATCAGAATAATTTATCAAACCAATGCATGTCATAAAACAAACAATTTCTCAATATTTTCATAATATTTTCTCCATAGGACATGCATTCACTTCACACACATCTCCCTTACCTCGTCTGATGAAGCCTTACTTCCCGCTCGCTTTATCAATTCTCACTTCCAAACTGCAAGGTAAAATATTAATACCATTAATATTTTCTTTTCAAATTATTTCCTAAAATTATTACTATTTTTCCTTTCAATTATTTGAGACACTTAGCCGAGATTTGAGACTAGCTCGCCATTCGCCCAACAGAGCACGCCAGTTGCTAATGAGTTTATACGTGGAAGCTCGCCCAACCTTATTCGCCATTCAATATTGGCTTATTCATGGGAGTTTGCCTAGCATGGGAGCTCGCCCAACATTCGACTCGCCATGCCTATGCATGTGAGTTCGCCTGACACGGCTTTTATTAAGAGGTGAGCTCGCCTAAGGGTCAAATTAGCATGTGGCGACCTCTTTTTTTTTAGTTCCTACTCGCCTCATTGGCGATCACTATTTTTACACATGGGCGATCACAATAGTCGCCATCTCGCCTTTTTGAGCGATCACTGGTCTTCGCCCATCTGGCTATCATCCTGGTTATCCATAAAATTGGCGAACATGGTATCGCCGAGTCATGCATTTCATTAAGCTCGCCTCGTCCTTTGGGCGAGTACCTACTTTTGCTCGCCTATTTGGCAAGCAGTTGAAAAATCACTTCGCCCATCGTGTTTTCTTATACTTTCTAACAAGATTTAGCTACAACAAGGCTATATCTATGTTTATTACGTTGTAAAATATAGAAATCTAATATTGAATATCAAGAGAACCATAGAAATATAGAACTCACCTTAACTGCGTTGCACTTCCTGAAACAAAGTGCTTTTCTGCCTCACTTAGCTTTACTTTGCTTGTTTCCTAGCTCTTCAATGATGGATGTAAGATTTAACTGACTAAAGGATGAAGTTCCATGGCTCATGTATGAGAGGAATGGAAGAAACGAAGTTGAACTTGCAGCAAAATAGGATGGGCGAGTAGCACTAATATGGTTTTTCCTCATGTATTCTTCTTATATAGCCATCCAAATCCACTCAGAAACTACCATCTGTTCTTATCCCGTTTTCTTTAATCATTTCACGTCTCTCATGCATTAAAAACCGAAGAAAATTGTGATAAAAGGAACGGTGGTGAAGTCCTTACGGCAATCCGTTTTTGACTAACTTCACTTCGCTATTTATTGCTTCGCCCAATTTGTCAAGAGAAGGAAAGTGGCGTGAAGTCCACTATAGCCCATTTCCTTGACTTTTCTCTCTTCTTTTCTCCTTCCTCTCTAGTCCTCACCACTTCCAGCCAATGAT
Source organism: Heritiera littoralis (assembly GCA_031772115.1). Classification (NCBI taxonomy): domain Eukaryota; kingdom Viridiplantae; phylum Streptophyta; class Magnoliopsida; order Malvales; family Malvaceae; genus Heritiera; species Heritiera littoralis. The sequence goes on from JAPDPK010000211.1 coordinate 753,673, forward strand.
TATTGGTTTTCATCTCATTCTTTTCTTCGTTTGCCCTATAGCCATTAATCCCTTTCACACCTTTATTTAATGCTTTCATACCGTAGATATTATTTTAACCTTTTTATCAAAAATTAAATCCCATCTATTATTCTTTTTTTTATACACCATACTATGCATCATAACTTAAAATGAGAAGTGAAAATTCACATTCAATGTTTTCTTTGATTTTACTAAAAGAATTTATTTCCACTATCCATCATGTACAAATATGTTATATAGTATAATAAAATTCGGGTCTTACAAAGTGCTATGGTATCTGCTAATGAATTGTCCTTCTTTCATGTATTCTTAATAGTTGAATCAGGTCATTTGCATGGTTATTAAGTAATGCATTTATAATTATTTTTATAAGTTTATGATTTTATGTGTTTATGTATTTAAACATAAAAATGATAAAAATGTCATCCCGCAGCATAGCACGGGTGGCATTCTGGTATCTATAATTTGTACAAAAGCAATGACACCAAGCCATGAAGAATTTGCAAATCGATTTTAGAAACACTCTCTCCCAACTCCTCTGGTTTACTCTAGCTGCTCGGGTTTGTTGTCAAAGTTAAGTCTTTTTAAAGTACAAGTTTTGGTTCCAATTTTGGCTCAAACGTTTCAAAAAACCATCAAGAAGACCTAGAGTAATTAACATCTATACCTGATAAATTTAAATACGATACGGGTAGCATGACACGAACACGATATGAAAAAACTGTGTACATGTCTGAAAAATTCATGTTTCATGTTTATCTGTGTCGACACAAATTTAAACATGGCACTTTTAGACACGAAAACACGTTTAAGAAAATTGTATTTCACAAATACATGATTAATATGTACAGGACACGAAAAACACGTTTAAAGAAAACCAGGTTACACGGATATACGAATACACAAGGACACGTGTAAGACACGTTAACCATGTTGGTTTTAGTAGGAATTGAACCTTGGCCAAAGGCAAAAATGCTTAAATGTTTTATAAAATGAATATAATTATAATTTATTGATATAATATGTTATGAAAATTAATTTATTAAAATAAAGTAATGCTTTAATAAATATTGTAATAAAATAAATTAATAAATTTAATTATGAAATTAAATTAGTTAATTATGGTTAAGATAATAAAATTTTAAAAATTTGAGAATAAAGTATTGAGAACTTAAGTTGAACTTAAGATAAAATTATCAAATCTTTACATATATGATACTATAATGTAGAAATATATATGATATTTTTTATTATAATATATAAAATATAAATATTGTATTATACTAATAAGAGATTGCATAATTAATTAATTATTTTGTACAAGGGACACTGTATCACATGATATTGATAAGAGATTAAGAGTTTACACTTTACAAAATTACATTATTCAATATACTAAGAGATTTTATAGTTTATTAGTTTATTCTATATCAATTATTACATTTTAGGAAATTAAAATAACATAATACTAACATACAAATTATTATAATAAGAATAAGATATTAATATACTTATTAATGATTTATCGATTTATTTTATATATTTGACCTTAGATCGTAGTCATATGATAACAATGAATTGATGATATTATATATAATAAGATTAGGAGACTCAGATTTGCATTGTTAATGATTTAATGTTTGAATGTTTTGTTAAATTATTTATGTTTATTGACTTAATGTTAACTATTTATGTTTTGTGTGCATGTTTTTGCAATTTTCAATATGTATTATGGATTAAAGATATTATTATTTTGTTATATTTGTTACTTATATTTTTCAAGTTTTGTTTGAATTTGCTAGGATGAGTGAGTGAGAGAGAGACTGTCAGGAAGATCATCCCTCTTGCAAAAGATTCTGCAGGTAGCTCATCAAATCACAACCATTCAGGAAGTCAAAGCTCAAAGTGGAAGGAGCAATTATTCTCTGTCTTTGTTTACAATATCTCTGAACGAGTTTCCAAGGAAGCTTTATGGAATCTTTTTAACCATTATGGCGTTGTTATGGACGTTTATTTTCCTTCCTCCCACTGCTAAAGAAGTGCAAGCAAGAGAGCAAACTTTGCTTTCATACGGTATAGGTATGATCATGAAGCAAAGAAAGCAATTGTAGAGGGACATAAAAGAATGGTGGACGGCCGGTAAATTCAAGTAAAGGAAGCTTTTTCAGTCAAAAGTTTAAAGAACATTAATCTTCCTCCCAAAAAATGGTGAGGCCAGCTGGAAACTTTGTAAAAGGCCATGCCACTACAAATGTCAGGGACCGTAGGTCGTATGAAGAAGTTGTTGAAGGTTTGGGAAACCAGGAAGACAAACCGCTTTCGTTTTATTAAGCAGATGCTAAGTGGGTAAATTCTAGTATTATTGGGGAAATTTTCAAATGTCTTCTTTCTACAGGATGAAGTTTCGAGAAAAGGTTTCCCGTGTAAAGTTAGAACTCTTAGAGGAAAATCAGTTTTACTTAGCTTTTTGTCCGTTAGTGAAATGGAAAGGTTCTTGAAGAACAACTCAGACTGGATTCGTCTCGGTTCAGTGTTTTCAAATTCTGGAATCCTTTAGATTTAAACAATGAGATATTTATTTGGATCAAGTTAGAAGGTGTCCCTCTGCATTGTTGGAACGAATCTTTCTTCAAATTTGTTGGCAATGCTCTGGGTTCTTTTTTATCAGTGGATTTATCCATAAAGCAAAAATCTCGCTTAGATTTTGCTAGAGTGCTTATCTCATCTAAGCTCTCTTCTTCCTTGCCATCCTCTTTTCACGTTTCAGTTGACAGTAAAAGGTTCAACATCAAAATTTCCTTAGAAGAAAAACTTGGCTTCCCTATGGTCTTCAGCAATAAGTTATGCTCACTAGATGATCTTTTCGGTCAGCTTTTTGGCAAAGTTTACAGTTCTCTTGTGCTTAGTGACGCTCCATTTTCTGCATCGAAAATGAGCAACTCAGAGTGCAATGACTGCATGGAACTGTATGCTTTCTCCTCATTAAATGTATAGCTCCATTTTCCACCAGTTTGTTTGGCCCGCGCTCAATTGAGGAATTTGCTAATATTTCTATCTCAGATCAAGATATAGCAAATGGAAATGCTGTTCTTTTAAGGGAGGTTGAAGCGACTTGGGTATCTGTGAAGCCATGGGTCTACGTTTCAAGCAAGGGAAAGATAAAGTCTACAAAGCTATCGCGGAGTTGGAGAATGATTCCCTTCGGATGGAAAAGGGTGTTCAGGGGGTTGATCAGTAAGTCATTTCTCTTCCACTTCTTCTGGTTTTCTTTAAATGATGAAGAAATCTCATGGAATATTAGAGGGCTTGGTTGCCTTGAGAAAAAAAGGTCTGTTAGGAATCTCATTGTCAAGTATAAGCCTTGGGTGATCCATCTTCAGGAATCTAAAATTTTGCAAGCTGATGATCGTACATATTTCATAATTCTCATATTTATTTACTTCCTTTCAGCTGGAACACTTTATAAACATAAGGAAATAACATGAAATTAGGGATTTCTCACTGGCTCCATTTGATATCCAGACATATGATTAGGTTGTCAGACAGGCTCAGCTATGTGAGCAAGATTTCGAGCAGTTTCATTCCAAGCCTGCATTTAAGGGTAAAGAAAAGGCGAAGAGGGGTACAGAGGACAAATCAGGTAAATGGTAGCCTAAAAGGGCCAGGACATCGGGTATTCAGATTTTTGAAGGGAGATAAACCAAACCTACCTCTACAGTCCCTACTACAAGCCCTAGTGTTACTTAAAGGGGTACCGCAGCCAGGTGTACATTGTGTGGGAGGTCACATGGTACTCGGCCTTGCTACATGCTTTCTAAGGCCTACTTTAGATGTGGTCAAATAGGACATTTGGTTAAGGATTGCCCGATGTTGAGAGAGACAGCTGCATTTACAGCTCTAGCCACTATTCCTCCTCCGGCAGCCCCGACACAGACTGAGACAGAGAAGGCGACACCCTCTTAGCCGAGACATGCTACAGCCACAAAGAAGGGTAAGAAGGCTATGACGCAGGGTCGGGTGTACGCATTAGATCACTAATGCTTCTACAAATGTAATTAAGGGTAAGATTTACATTTTGATATTTTGGTACTTGCACTATTTGGTCCCAGTTCTACTCATCTGTTTGTATCTCCTACATGTGTTAATAAAATACCAATAGAACCTGAACCTTTAGGTTATACTTTGCAGATTAGTACGCCCTTTAAGGAGTCCCAGATGACAGACGTGCTGTATAGAGACTGTAAAGTGACCATAAGAGAGAAGAAAACAATAGCTAACCTGATTTTGTTAAATATGTTCAATTTTGATGTAATCCTAGGGATTGATTGGCTGCGAATTTTGTTCACCTAGATTGTTATACTAAATTTATTCCCTTCTCTCATCCTAAGAGATATATTGTAAAATTAGTTGATAAGTAATAAAAGTGAAGTATTATTACTAAAATTGTTAAGTGTATTTGTGATGTTATTGAAGGTTTTCTTGTGTATGTGGAGGACGTGGAAAAGAAAATTCCAGATCTGTCAGATATTTCCGTGGTTAAAGATTTCCTAGAGATATTCTCGGATGATTTACCAGGGTTACCACTGGATAGGGAGACAGAGTTTACTATTGATCTGGTACTCGGTACGGAGCCTATTTCTAAGCCCCCTTATCGGATGGCATTGGTATAGTTAAAGGAGCTTAAGAAGCAGCTTCAAGAATTACTGGATAAGGGCTTTATTCGCCCCAGTGTGTCTCTGTGCAGTGTTGTAATATTATTCGTCCGGAAGAAAGATGGCAGCTTAAGGTTGTGTATTGATTACATATTGCTTAATCGGGCTACCATCAAGAATAAGTATCCCTTGCCCAAGGTCGATGATTTATCTGATTAGCTTAGGGCTGTAGTGGTGTTCTCGAAGATTGATCTCCAATCAGGGTATCATCAGTTGAAGATACGGGAGGATGATGTCCCTAAGACATCATTCAGTACTCGATATGGTCATTATGAGTTCTTAGTGATGCCATTCAGATTGACTAAAGCCCTTGCAGCTTTTATGAATTTAATGAATGAAGTGTTTAAACCATACCTGGATCAGTTTTTGATAGTATTTATTGATGATATTCTGATTTATTCCAAGTCAACGGAGGAACACGAGCAGCATCTCCAGATAATCCAACAGACCCTTAGAGACCGGAAGCTATATGTTAAGTTTAATAAGTGTGAGTTCTGGCTAGATCACATTATATTTCTAGGGCATGTGGTATCCAGAGACAGGGTATTTGTGGATCCATCTAAGATCGAGGTGATTATTTAGTGGGAGAGGCCTTAGAAAGTTACGGAGATAAGGAGTTTTCTAGGTCTAGTCGAGTATTACCGCCAGTTTGTGGAGGGGTTTTCGAGACTAGCTACTCCATTGTTGCTTCTCACGCACAAGGATGTTAAGTTCGAGTGGATAGAGGTGTGTGAGAGTAGTTTTCAGGAGTTGAAGAGGCGGTTGACTAGTGTTCCTTTTCTTACCTTACCCAACGGATCAAGTGGTTTCTCAGTATATAGTGATGCATCTGCATTAGAGTTAGGGTGTGTTCTAATGCAGAATAGTCAGGTAATTGCTTATGGTTCTAGATAATTGAAAGAGCATGAGAAGAATTATTCGACACATGACTCGGAGTTAGCCGTTATGGTGTTTGCATTAAAGATATGGCGGCATTACTTATACGAAGAGAGATTCTAGGTATACACAGACCATAAGAGTCTGAAGTATTTATTCTCGCAGCAGGAGTTGAATATGAGACAGTGTAGATGGATGGAGCAATTAAAGGATTATAACTGCGAGATTCTCTACCACCTGAGGAAAGCAAATGTGGTGGCGGTTGCTTTGAGTCATAAGCAAGTGGGTATGGTATCCTACATGATGGTCCAGGAGCATGATCTAATTGAGCAGTTCTTGAGCCTCAGATTGAGGAAGATTTCCTCTGAGAGATATGGGTTTACAGCCAGTTTCAAGATAGAGCCAGATCTGATAGACAAAATCAGAGATGCTCAGATGAGGGATTCTTATTGCATTGAGGTTGCCAATCAGGTTCAGATAGGAGTACAGTCAGATTGTAGGATTGGCACCGATGGGATACTGAGGTTCAGTGGTAGGATATGCATTCCCGATGATCAGGAACTGAAGCATTTGATTCTAATAGAGGCCCACACTTCCAAGTACACTCTGCATCCAAGCAGTACTAAAATGTACCATAATTTACAGAAAGTGTATTGGTGGCCTAAGATGAAGTGAGACATTGCAAAATTTGTAGCAAGGTGTCTCACATGTTAGTAGGTGAAGATTGAGCACCAGAAGCCTACTATGTTACTACAGCCTCTATCGATTCCATGTGGAAGTGGGAACATGTTACTATGGACTTCGTGATGGGTTTGCCGAAGACCCAGACGAATCGTGATGGTATATAAGTGATAGTTAATCAATTGACAAAGTCCGCTCATTTTCTAGCCATAAGATTTACAGATTCCCTCAGTGCCTTAGCCAATTTGTATGTTCGAGAGATAGTGAGGTTACATGGTGGTCCAGTGAGCATTACTTCAGATACGGATTCCCAGTTTACATCACATTTTTTGGAGAGGTTTCAGGAGGCTATGGGATCTCAGTTGAATTTTAGCACCACTTTCCATCTGTAGACTGATGGGCAGTCCAAGCTTACTATCCAAACGCTTGAGGATATGTTGAGAGCGTGTGTGTTGGATTTTAAGGGCTCTTGGGACAATCATTTACCACTGGCAGAGTTTGCCTATAATAATATCTATTAGTCCAGTATTGGCATGGCATCGTATGAGATTTTGTATAGCCGACGATGTAGGTCACCTGTTGCATGGGAGGAAGTAGGTGATTGTAAGATATTACTCCCAATATGGTAGAGCAGGCTTCCTGGGATGTACAGTTAATTTGTGACAGGTTGAGTGATGCACAAAGTCTGCAAAAAAGCTATGCAGATACGAGACGCCGACCAATGGAGTTCTCAGTTGGAGATTCTGTCTTTCTTAAGGTTTCACCGTCAAAGGGTATCATGAGGTTCGACAAGAAAGGGAAATTGAGTCCTCGGTATATCGGGTCATTTGAGATCTTAGACCATGTGGGAGATGTTGCTTATCGATTGGCGTTACTTACGGAGTTATCAGAGGTTCATAATGTCTTCCATGCGTCAATGTTGAGGAGGTACCATCCAAATCCCTCTCACGTAATTCAGTATGAGCCACTAGAGATCAGGGAGGATATGAGTTACGTAGAGAGACCTATTAGGATCTTGGATAGGAAGGACAAGGTGCTACGGTCTAAGACAATTCCGCTAGTAAAAGTGCTCTGGCAATATCATTTTGAGGAGGAAGCAACATGGGAGTTAGAAAGTCTCATGCGAGAGAAGTATCCAGAGCTCTTTTAGTGACAGGTTTGATTAAATTTGGAGGACCGAATTTCTTAAGATATGGAGAATGTGAGAATCGTATATTCAGGTACTGTTGTACATGTAGGGATACTCACCACTGTTCATTCATGTGTATTTCGCAAGTACAAGAAGATACAATAAGGTGGGCCCCATAGGCTCTACAATGTCCGGATGGACGTGAAACCCGATAGATAATATTTAGAGAGCCCAATAAGCCTACAGTAAAAATTTCAAACTTAAAATCCCTCATTTAGATTATTTTTTAGGAGTATGGAAACAAACTAGAAAATGACGATTAAGTACATAGCTCGGTGGCATTTTCATAAATTGTACCTAGACTAAAAGGAATTTGGACTAAATGAAAATAGCATGATATTCTAAATGAAAATAAGTCCTAGGCTATGTCAACAGATGAATTGAATCAGTGGTAGAATAAGAAATTTACACGATTTACCCGATAGGGACAATCTCATAATTTCACCTTCTCGGTAGGTCAAACCCGAACCAAACCACTATGATTCATCCAAATACATCCAATAAGAGTTTTTGGTGATGAAATCTGAATTTTTGGAGTGCAATTACACAGTTATAAAAATTACAAAAACTTAAGGGCATTTTTGTCCAAAAATCTCATAACCAAGGGTAAAATGGTCATTTTACCATAAGAAGAAGCTCCCATATTTTCTCCCTAAAGTCAGCCGAGACTATTCCTTCATCTTCTTCCCCTCCTTCACGTCACCCATAGCAAAAAGAAAAGAAAAAGAAAGAAAAGCTTGAAAAACACCACTTAAACCACCTTATTTCACCAAGTCACCTTCTACAAACTTGTTTTCCTCACTAAGCTCTATCTAACCGTACCCATAGCCCTTTGTAAAGTGACAAAATCAAGAGGAAAGTGGGCACAAAGAATTCAGCCAAGGAACCCATTCTTCATGCTTTCATTTTCTTTGAATTTTAATGCTAATTAATGATAGAATTACATGTGTTAAGCATGATTATGGTGTTAGATTCAATTGAATTTAGCTAAATCATGTGCACGCATAATTAAGGGCATTCAGCCATGCATGGAACTAAGGGAAACGATGTGGTTTAATGCATAAAAATGGTGTTTAATGAGAGAATGGACATGATTACGTATGAAATATAAGTTAAATTGTTGAAAATCCTAAGGAATTCCGACATGCCATTTTCGGCCAAGCTAAGGGGATGGGGTTTGGTTGCTTAATTTGATAAGTTTACAGTGTTATGAGATTGTAGAAATTATAAGGACACTGTTGGTGAAGTCGGATTTAATTTTGAAGTTGATTTAACGAAGTTAGGTCTTAGTACCGGTACAAATTATACTGGTTAATTATTTTTTTCTAATAATGTACTAGAAATTAGTGAAGGAAAATTTATTAGAAATTCAATTATGGTGAATAATGGTGTTTGGTGTAATACCTTGCAGCCCGAGAGTATTGATTCGCGTGTGGTGCTATCGAGAAGTTCAACTTAATCGAACAGGTAAGGGATACATATGTGAACCGTAAGGATACTGTGAATGCATAAATTGGTTCACATAATTTTTATAAAGTGAATTGGAAATGAATTGCTTTGGAATTGGTGAAATTGTGGATACTAGCTGGTTTATAAACTGTGTTTTTAGTGTAGGAAGGCTAGGTTAAGAATAGCCGTTATTCTGTCTAAAATTATAGGAACTGTAAGAAATAAATTCTAATAATTTTCAATGATAGAAATAAATAAAATTACAAGTGATTTCCATGTGAATTATTAAAATTGCATTATATGATTAATTACCGAAAAACAATATTTAAATATTCTTGTTATGGAATTTTAATTACTTGAAAGTACCAGCATGTGCTTATTATAATTATATAAATAAATAGAACATATTCATGAAAGAATACTAAATTGTGAATATTTTATGAATTTTTATTTATAAACTAAATATATACTTTCAGTATATTTATTTATAGACTAACTAAAGATACTATCAATGGAAATGATTTCATAAATGGTGTTTCTACTGTGTGTTCACTGTTTTGAGACTGTTAGGCCTTGTATCATGCTCGAGTGTCATGTGTTACTGTTGCTATACTGTGCTGATAGATACCAATCTTATTATCAGCATCCCAGTTGTCACCTGATTAGTGCACACTATGGACCCACAGACTATGATCATAGGTCTCACATGTTATTATTTCTCCCTTTTGGGACATTATTATAGCATGATATACCTTGGGTGTTGCCTAATCTCTACTAAACTGAATACTGTGACTGTATTGTTTTATTGAACTGGTTGTTGGTATTGATTTGTTTATTGATAATAAGTCATATAAATATTGTTTACGGAACGGTTTATTACATAATGTTTATCAAAATGTGAAGTGAATAATATGAATGAAAATAAATATTTATTGATTTATTAAATTATTTTGCTAATTAATTTTAATAGCATTTTATGTGGTTTTGAGATCAAATTTAATCAACTACTCCCTATAGTTGCTTCTAAGAGCTAGGACAAGACAGGTATTCTAAAATACCTTCCTTACTCCATCCAGTTTCCTAGCCGATTATAGTATCCATCCTGTTTTGTACCTTAGTACGCTATTAGGATTTAAACGTTTTAGCATATAGATTTCAGAGTATCAATATTTACATACAATTCTCTTACTAAGCACGTTAGCTCACCCCTTATTTTTCTAACTCCACAGATTACTTGCAATGATACCATTCCTTGGATTTCTGACTGCGCTATCGATCCCGAGGCAGCTTGAGTGGATCCTGGAGGTATTTTATATGTTCAGACGGTATTTGTATAGTACTATTGTTATGTAAATTATATTTAGGGGATGTACATTCGACAGAATTACTACTGATGTAAATATTTTCTATTTCCTAAATAAATAAATTATTTTCGTAATTTGGCACTGTTTAAAGAAAATGAGTGCTAAAGGCATCGCAGATAGCCCAACTGCCACTGTATGTGTGTAAATGTGGAAATTACTATAAATTACGAGATATGACATCCAAGGTTCTCCGGCAAGGTTGCCCACTTTCACCTTTTCTTTTCAACATAATTGTTGAAGCTTTTAGTGCTATGTTTAGGAAAGCTATTTCTCAAAACCTTTTAAATGGATTTTCAATTGAAAATAATGGGTTCTCCATATCTCATCTTCAGTTTGTAGATGATGCATTAATTTTCTCTAGTCCTGATTTTGTGCTACTTTTGATAATTAAGAGGATTCTTAAAGTCTATCAACTTGTCCCAAGTTTAAAGATAAATTTTGGCAAATCTAGTCTAGTGGGCATTGGAGTTGAAAAATATACAATATCATCTTGGGCGTCTTCTCTAAATTGTAAATTTGAAAAGCTTCTAGTAAAATATTTGGGGCTTCCTCTTGGAGCAGATCTCTCAAAACTATCCACCTGGAGACCAATCATTGAGAAATTCAAGGACAGACTTGGTAACTGGAAGAACTCCTATCTTTCTACGAGAGGTAGACTTGTTCTTGTCAAATCAGTTCTTTCTAACCTTCCTCTCTTTGTTATGTCCCTTTTCCAAATGTCAAAAGGAGTTATTTTGGAACTGGAAAAAATTCAAAGGGATTTTTTCTAGAATGGAAATGGTCGAAGAATGAGAATTCATTTGCTTGATTGGAACACTATTTGCAAGGATAAGGATTTTGGTGGGTTGGGCATCGCCAAACTTGAGCTTAAAAATAGAAGTCTCCTTAACAAATGGATTTGGACGTTCGGTGTTGATACCATCAGTCTTTGGAGGAAGGTGATTGTTGAGAAAACAGGGTGTGAGTCAGAAAAATTGGTTAACCCACTCCGTTCCCTTTCTTCTTCCTCGAGAATTTGGAGAGATATCACCTCTCCCCTTTCCCCATCTAACAAATTCTTTGATTTTATTCATGTAGGTCTTGGTTACTCTATTGGAAATGGTGAAAATATCAAATTTTGTTTTGATGCTTAGGCAAATTCTTCCCCTCTAAAAGATCAATTTCCACATATTTTTGCTCTTTTGGTAATGAAGCAGGGTTATGTCTCTGATTTTGGAAGTTGGAATGGTGATCTTTGGTCATGGAATGTCGTTCTTAAAAGGGGAGTGTTTTTATGGAAGCTGAGACAATGGAAGGATTTTTGGAATCTTCTCAACTCTGTCTTCATTGATAAAAAAAGTCCTGATAGAATTATATGGAAGAAATCTACCTCAGAACTTATTCAGCTAAGTCTTTTCAAAAATTTTACAGCCATCAAACTTGCTCTTCCATCATTCAATTTAGATGGAAATCAGTTTGGCTTGGAATGGCTCCTCCAAAGGTTGAAATTTTTGGTTAGCAAGTAATCCATGGAAAGGTTGCAGTGAAAGAAGAACTCGCCAAAAGAAATATGATAAATTTCGATTAAGCCACTTGCGTTTTTTGCAAAAAAGACATCGAGATAGTATATCATCTTATGTTTGCATGCCATTGTTCTTGGAGAATTTGGTCTCGTATTGCTAGCCAATGGAATCTTAATTGGGTCTGTTCAGGTAGTCCTACTTCTTTTTTCCAACTCTAGGAAAGTGCTCTTCCTTCGACAAATTGTTCCAATGTGTGGATGATGTCGTTCTTTGTTATTATTTGGATGATTTGGACTTTCAGAAATGATATGGTCTTCAACAGTAAAGTAATGGATGAAAATCTGCTCTTCCACATCATCATGGTCAAAATAGCTCACTCGTATAAAGCCAAATGGCAGGATTCAAACTATTCTGCTGACTCCATCCTTCTTAACCTTAGTCTTATCTCTGACTCTCCTAGTGTGAAACTAATTAGAACCCTCTGCTCGTGGACAAAGCCTCCTCCTGGATTTATGAAATTCAATGTTAACAGTTCCTCCAAAAGTAAGCCAAGCCCTGCTAGAATTAGGGGGATCCTTAGGAATCATTTGGGCGTTGTCAAAGGTGTCTTCTCCAAATCAGTTGGAATTGTTGACTCAAACATGGTAGAATTCCTGCAATAAAAGAAGCTGTGCTTTTCTTCTCCACCTCAAGTCATGCTAGCACTTGTTCTCTTCTTATAGAAAGTGACTCGAAAAATGTTGTTGACTGGGCAAACTCACCTAGCACTGTTCCCTGGAATTTAAGGAATGTCCTAATCATCTGTCACAGCTTAAGAGTTTGTTTTAGCTGGCAAAGATCTCTTACATTTCTAGAGAAGCAAATTCCATTGCTAATAATTTAGCAAAGGTTGGAATAAACAGACTTGATGCCCTCTATGCTCGACTTTAAGTCTCTTCTTGTTGTTTTGTTTCTTTCTTTATTTTTTGTTGTTGTAGTTCCTATTCAGTACCTTCAATCATGTACGCTTCTCCTCTTTTATCAAATAATGCCATATGCTTTTCAAAAAAAAAATATAGATGTGAATAAATGTAAATATGATTTTTTTTTTATCTTTTTTTAATTATGTTTTATTTTTAATCCTGTCATCTGTGTCACTTCTATTCGTATCATGTCAATTTCATGTTATTTTTTCTAAATCGTGTCGTGTCAATTGCATGTTAACCGTGTCATGTTGTGTAACACTAACATGTTAGTCGTATCGTGTCACGTATTACACGTAAAAAAATAAGTATCGTGTTCGTGTTTACGATTCAGACACATTTTATAATTCATGTCGTGTTCGTATTTTGATAATTCGTGTCGTATCTTGACTCGTGTTGTGTCGTATCATATCATGACACGAAGACACGGATTGCCATATCGGTTAACATCCTCAGCCTCTAACAGTCGAGATCGGAAGAAACAAGGGCTGTATTGACGTTAAAAGGATCAAAAAAGAGCATGGAAGAAACAACGGATAGTCTATTAGACAGGTGCTAGGCAAATATTTACTAGTTCGGTCATTGACAACACAAAACACTCTTTCCTTAAACCAAGATGCATTTTTCTCCACATCACAAACAATGGGGAACAGTAAACGAGGTGATTTGTAGGGTTTTGATGAAAACTTGATATCCGTCCTCTCACTTTTTCATATCACCAAATAGTGAGCTGAAAATTCTAAATAAGACACGATGGCATGATAAAAAAAAATTACAAAGATACAAATGTGATACGAGTTAAAATTAAATAAAAATAGTTTACAAGTATGATAAAAGTTAAAAATAAGATTTTGTGTTTTTTATGTTGACACAAATTTTAACATAAAATTTTTATATTTTACATAACACAAGTATAATTTTATATGATTTAAAAATAAATTATAAACATGAATTATCAAATCCATTAAACACGAAAGTCATTAATAAGGTTTATATTAGGGGTGTAATCGAGCCGAGCCGAGCCGATACAGTGAGGTGCTCGAGCTCGACTCAAAAACTCGGTGCTCGATACTCGGCTCGAGCTCGGTTGAACCTTAATTTTTGAGCTTGAGCTCGAGCTCGGTTCGAGATCGAACTACTCGAGCTCGCTCGATTAGGCTCGATTATTTGAGCTCAATTGAAATCGCAGAACAAACCAAACAAAAATCCAAACATCAACAGAACCGAACAACAACCGGCTTCAACAAAAAAATTCAGAAATACAATGCATACTCCAAATCAGATACAGAGACATCGTCCAAAGAATGAAATAGCAGAACGAAACCATATCTAAACATCGAGTTAAAAAACAACAAAACCAAACAACAACAGGCTTCAAACAAAATCTCAAAATTCAAAAATAGAATGCATGCTCCAAATCAAAAACAACAGAACAGCCACGACTCCAGTTGCTGGAGCTTTGAGGAAATGGATGATGAAGACTTGAAAAGGGCATTCTGACTTCTGCCGTTCACGTCGGTGAGGATTTCGAGGGTCGTCGGATCTGGGTTGTCGCCGAATCTGGGTTGGAATTGCAGATCTGGGTTGGATCTAGGTTGTCACCGCCTCGCCGGATCTGGGTTGGAATCGCAAATCTGGGTTAGATCTAGGTTGTCGACGGATCTGGGTTGGACTTACAGATCTAGATTGTCACCGGTTGCTGAGGAATATTGGAAGATGATGCTGGTAAGGACGTCCAACAGCAGGAACTCGCTTTGCTAACTGATGAGGAATACTTGAACAGGAGGTGAGAACGTGAGATGCGAATGTGAGGACTGAAGAAGAGGGCGTCTAACAATAGGTTCACATCAGTGAGGATTCTAAGTGTCGCTAGATGGGGTTAGCCGTTGGAGATTAAAGCAAAAGGAGGGGGTGCGGGCGTGTGGTGGGTGAGTTGAGGAGAAGTCAAAATAGAGGTAGAGAGGAAGTAGGGAAATCTGTTAAGGTTTTTTAAGCATTAGGGTAACCATGTAATTTTAAGACAAATTAGGACAAATATGTAATTTCATATTAAAATAATAAAATATATATTAAATTATTAATAGCTCGATTAAGCTCGCGAGCTACTCGAGCTAGGCATATTAATGCTCGAACTCGGCTCGCTCAATAGCTCGAGTAGCTCGAGCTCGGCTCAACAAAAATCGAGCCAAATTCGAGTTTTCTTCGAGTCGAGCCCGAGTAGCTTGCGAGCACCAGTGTATCGTTTACACCCCTAGTTTATATCACTCAAGGGGCCAGACCGGTAATATTGGTAGCCGGTCATTGTGGAAGAACAAGTGGTGTAGATTTTTTCTATTTTGGTTAAAACAAGTGATGCAGATTTGTCTATCACTTCTTTTTTCACTTCTTTCTGTTACAACGCTTCGGTTAACGAAAAACTTGTAGGCGTGTGCAGAAACATGTCATGTTTGCTAAACCAGATCATTAGCAAGGTATTATTTCTCTTTTCCTTTATATTTCGTTTTTTTCCTTTCCTATATATTCTCTCTCTAGTTTGCTTCTTTTTGTTGGAATTCCTTCTTTTTTATTATGTAAAACAACAATTCTGAGTTTTAAATAAATAAAATTTTAATTTATTTGATTTAAAAATTTCTCACAATCCAATTCGAACACGAATCGGCAATCTTAATTTATTTGATTTAATAATCATGGATAGAATAGAATGCAATAAAAATTTCTTTTTATGAAAAATAGGTGTTCGGGTCCATACCTTTTTCAACTCACTTTTATACCTTCTTTTACGCGACAAATTTTATATAAAATCCGCAAATTGCTTTTTATATCCTAATTTTTCTTAAAAAAATTTATAATAAACATTTTTTATTTCCAATATAATTTAAATTACTTAAATATTTTATTTTATTCTTTTAGTATTCAGCGGTCGGCTTTCATGCCGGCCGCCGACATTAGCCAAGACGATGATTTGTTTCTAAAATACTCCAAAATGTTTATGCAATTAGTTTTTCATAAAAATACACAGAAAATTTTAGATCTAATTTTTTTAGCGATGATAAAAAATTTATTAATCTAATGATTAAGTTTCAAAATAAAAAAATGATTATGAAATTTAATCATTAAATTATCATATTTTTTTTCTTCACCTCTTTCCATCGTTCTTGTCAAGTAAAACCTTTCTTTTTAACATTCGTATGTTTCAAAAACGTTTAAATCATGGTAGATCTGAAAAAAAAAAGTGTACTTCAACATTAGATCCAGGACTTCCTTTGTACTTTTACAAAAAGCTAATTACATAGAAATGAAGAAGATATCAAAAAAAGAAGATGTCAAAAAGAACATTTTGATATTTTTTTTCAGACAAATCGATCGTCGCCCACGACAGCTTGTGCTGGTGGTGACCAGTGACCTACGTGAAAAGCTTTCGTCGAATTATTTCACGGCAGCTGTTGGATTCCAACGAAAAAAGAAGGAAAGAAGAGTATTTAAGTAATTTAAATTATATTAAAAGTAAAAATATTTTAGTATAAAATCCTTTAAAAAAGAGGCATAAATAGACCTAATAAATTTAAACATGACACGAGAAAATCGTATATAGGTTTGAGAAATATTTCGTATTTAGTCATGTCGATAAGAATTTTGACACAACACTTTTTATGTTTTCACGTGTTTAACATGCCTAAACACGTGTAAGACACAAAAACATATTTAAGAAAATTGTGTTACACGAATACACAGTTAACACGTGTAAGACACAGTAACCATATATGCTTTTAGTGGAAATTGAACTTTGGCTAAATTACGAAGTGAACAACTATATTGTATTGATATAATATGTTATGAAAATTAATTATACCTTAAAACAAGCTAATACTTTAATAAATATTGCAAGAAAATAAATTAATAAAATTCATTATGAAATTAAATCAGTTAATTGTGGTTAAGATAATAAAATTTTAAAATTCTAAAAATAAAGTATTGAAATTAAGAAAAATTATTGTAAGTTACTATACAATTAACAATTCTTTACATATATAATACTATAATGTATAAATATCTATGATATTTATTATAATATATAAAATATAAATATTGTATTGTACTGAGATTGTATAATTAATAAATATTTTCATATCATTGATTGGGTACTAACTCTTTCAATTCTTGTTTTTTGCATCCTTAATAACTTAAGGATGGTTTAGTTTCATTTCCTGTTTCTTGTTTTTTGTTTCTTATTTTTATAAATTTTATTTTTGTTTTGTTTCATTTTCTAAAAATTGAAAACATGTTTGGCTAATATAGTTACTTATTGAAAACAAATATTTAAACTAATTTAGATATAATAATTCAATTCACAAAATAAAATTTTAAAAATTAAATAAAAATAATAATATAAATACTAAATAATATTATTTTATACTATTTAATAATATTATTAAATATTTTTTATTTAATCATATTAAAATTTAATATAATTTAAATAATATTATAACTAAATATATAGTCATAAATAAAATAATTCAATTATTTAATAGTAAAAGTGATGTATCAATGCCTAAAATACTCACCCAATCATGCCTTTAAACACCTCCAACTGCCCACTTTTTTCCCGCCAACATCTGTTCCACTCCCATAGCTGCAAAACCTTTCCCCACCACAGCTCGTCACCAACACTCCATAAGATGTGTGTAGACACCATTTATGTCTAAATACTTTTCAAATATTAATTAGTTTTTATATATTTCGATTTTTTATTTTTGATTTAGATTTTTTATTTTGATTTAGGTTTAATTTATATTCAGATTTAGATTTTAATTTTGATTAGCTGTTTTTATTTTTTTGATAAAATAATAAATAAAAAACTAGGATCAATAGTATAGATGCATGGAGAGATTGATGGTGATGTGATTTATAGGATCCAAGCTGGGTGGAGTAAGTGGAGAAGTGCTACAGGTGTGTTGTGCTATAAAGTATGATTGAAAGGCAAGTTTGATAGGACAGTTGTTAGACCAACATTGTTATATGACAGTGAATGTTGGGGGACTAAGAGATTACATACATAAAAGATGATCAGTATAGCAGAAATGCGAATGTTGTAGTGATATGTGGATATACAAGAAATAATAGAATGAGAAATGAAAATATTCGTAAGATGATTGGAGTGGTGTCACGACCCGAAGGTCGCGACGTTTCACTCGATACTCATACTTTTTCTTAGTCTACAAATTTATGGACTAAATTTTTCCTTTTCATTTTACAGTTTGTATTCAGTGTCAGTGTAGTCGCTATCTATTTCCATTCATTCCTTAATTCAATTATGATTTAAATTGTTCTTTAAGATTATGAGAAATCAATTATAGTCCATAACTCATCACCGCATATTTCTCATATAATATCAAAATATTATATCGATTACTCATTATTCTAATTTACATCCCATCCTATAGTACCATACAGAAATTTGCCTGAAAATAAAAGCGTATTCCCAAGAGTGCATACCTCAAAAGCAACTAAGTCGTTTCGGAGGACAGGGACAAGTATCGAGCCTAGATACCGTCTCCGAGTCCCACTCAAAAACCCTCCTGGTGAAGTTTCAACCCAAGTAATCTGAAAAGATATGAAATTGAGGGAGTGAGCAAAACCACGGCTCAGTAAGTCATTTATATAAGTGCAGAATTAGACTTATACTGTCCTAATGCAATGCATATAACCTTTAAGGATCTTCACGTCATATTCACTCTATGATTGTTTATCAAATGGCTCAGATCATGTCATAAAGGTTTTTTGGTGTGTAAGGGCTTAAGGTATCAATAGGGGAGAGTCTCTTCGTAATACCTCATTATACTCATCTTGATACCTATTTGATACATTAACCTTTAATCATAGTCGATTAACCATTTTCAATCTTTTGTCATTATTCCATAATATACCATATGATAATGAATACATCATTCCGATATCATGGGGTATTGACTTACATTCATATCGATCTCATACCATATCATATCATATCATATCATATCATGTCATATTTCATGTGAAGTTTTGTTCAGACACTATTAGATCATATCACTTCTTATCAATAAGTATATTTTTTGTACTGTATCAAGTCGTAATATTTTCAACATAGAGAAATATAATCACATATAGTATAGAAGTCATGATACCTCTTCCTATACATCTCATGTTCAATATATAAGATCATGACGTATTTCATGCAGAATGTATATCGTTTTATTTTGATTCCACATATAACTTATGCAAGTTTTTACTGTATAAAAATACTATCATCTCACATTTCATTACATTTAACATATAGTCATAAATGAATCATGTGTGATATTGAGATTATATCATGTGTACTCTTAGAACACGTTCAAATCATGTCAATCTCAAATCATGTCAAATCTCAAATCATCTCGTTTATTCTTAAGACATGATTGAAAGCATGCACATTTCTCTGTTTATATCATGTGTGATCAAAGCATGTACATTTCTTTTTTTTCACATTTCGTGAAATCAAAACATATACTTTTCATATCGTTTTAAATCAAAACATGCACCTCTCTTGTCATATCATGTCAAATCAAAACATGTCTTTTCATTTCATTTCAAATCAAAACGTGCACATTTTTCTTTTCATATCATGTCATATCAAAACATGTCTTTTCATTTCGTTTTCAAATCAAAACGTGTATGATCCTCTTTTCATATCATGTCAAATCAAAACATGTCATTTCATTTCGTTTTCAAATCAAAACGTGCATGAATCTCTTTTCATATCATGTCAAATCAAGACATGTCATTTCATTTCGTTTTCAAATCAAAACGTGCACAATTTTCTTTTTATATCATTTGTGAATCGAATACAATATCGAAACACATTTCACATACTGTAAAATCATATCAGTTTAGAGTTCATATCAATCAAAAACATACTTTAAACTGCATATCATATCGGTTGAGACTAGGCTAGATCCCTAATACTCTATCAATAAAGACTTAGATCACTGTAGCTAGCAGTGAAATCATATCGTCGTCCCCTGGAAACCAACTAGGGCGCTATCTATGGCCATAGACCTCATCTATCTCAGCCCCACTGATCAGGCGTGAGTGAGACCTATCCACGACTATTGTCAAACAAGCATCTCTGCCTAATGAGCAAAGCTCCAATTAGGCGGTTTCCACTATGCTTTATTAAATTTAATTCTTTTAGGGTGCTTACAGTCTCATAAAACATTTAAATCTTTCACTTTTCTTGTAAAAATAGTGTAAAGTATGTAACACGTTTTTCTTTAAGATCATTTACGTATATGGATACATACATTACACCATATGTTCAATCTTTTCAAAAAAATTTAAGCATTCAAAACATTCATGTAATTATCGTATAAATGAATGTTTTCAAATCTCCTGCATAAAACGAGGCATGTTTAAGAGTGATGCAATTAAACAATGGAATCAAAACATTATTGAAACGAGGCATGCTTATGAAATGGATTAAGGTAATGTCACTCGGTATAGTGCTAACTATAATGTCAATTCTTCCTTAGATCATCACCCTCAAACATCTTGACTTAGCACCTATACCTAACTCATCATCATTTTACATTTCATTTTAAAGTCCTCGATTCAATCCATTCTATTTCAACAGGAGCACATCTAATAAATCATCCAAGATTTTCTATTGTCCAATAACATATGATATCATTTCACAGTGTTGGTAAACTAAATCACCTTTACTTTCAATGTTAAAACTAAGACTCATCCATTCATGTCGGTCTTCTTAGTATTTCATGTATATTCGCATATTACTTTAGCGACTCCCACGATAACACTAAAATCATTTAATGTTAAGGAGTTCATTCGAGATCTATTTTGTAGATCATTTACTCACAATACCCACATCATTGAGTCATTTCCTCAATTTACCATATTACCGTGGGTATATCATTCCTTATGCGTTACTAAACCTCAAACCTTTAATTACCACCATTATCATACAATTCAACTATATCTATATAATATAATTCTAACGCTGAATTATATAAATGTCTTACCGACTCTTTGCTTAGCGTGCATGTAGGCCAAGCTTAGCTGGGCTCGTGTTGTTGCCTTTACATTGTGCTACACCTTTGATCATGATAACACTGAATTAGTGCTTATTTATACAAATTCATCTTCACATATATATATATATATATATATATATATATATAATAAGATGTGTCTCGTTACAATATTGTCTTACCGACTTTTGAGCGTGACATGCGTACACCAAGCTTAGCTATATCCATGTTCGTCGCCTTGTTGTCGCGCTACACATTCAAGTATAGTCAAATCAACTTAGCATTAGTCCGATAAATCTCTAAATATTTTTAATAAATTTAAATCGACATCTCTTACCGAGTTTCGATATTAGCTCGGTTGCACGTGTAATTCCCTTCCTCTTTCTTTTTTTTTCCTTTCCTATCGGCTAGCACCATAGTTGGATACCCAAATTGCCTCTAATAACCCTATACTGCCATGAACCACCTATACCAACTCAGCCCACTATCGGCACCTACACTAACCTTTTAAGAATGGCCCAAGCGGCCAATAAAATCTTTGCTGTGGGCCTCTTTTTTTTTCCTACAAGCACCCGTAGTCCCCTTATCAAAACAACCAAAAATGGCTTGCCTCAAGTCAGCTTCAGCTGCCAGAACTACCTCGCAACAGCCACTCCAAGTTTGCCGAGAGTCCTTGCTTACAGCCTTTTCTCTAGCCTGACTTTGACCTCGCCGTGAGTCTCAAACTCTCGCACAAAAGTTACCCTTTCCTTGCCCTTTCAATGCTGTCATCTCTACCGTTTCTCAGCCCCCATGAAGTCAGCTCTAACAGCCACTAGATCACGCACTTCCAGCCTGAAAATGCCATTAAGAGCAAAGGCTTTGCCGAGGGCCACAAACACAGCTGCATCTCTGTGGTTCTCCCCTACTTCAACCAGCGTCAGCCTTGACCCTCTCCTTCCTTCTCTAAATAGCCACTATAACATCGAATGTTCCCCCATGTTTGCCCTGTTTTCACGCCTAAAACAGGCCTTGCAACAGCCCTTAAAATAGCCCAGTATTTAAACCACTAAAATACCTTTAAACAGCTGCCATTTCCCTTACGCTGATCAGCCTTGCTAGGCATCCCATTCAGCTCCAGACAGCTACGCTCAGTGCCTTGTTTCAGCCACTGTTATACAGCTCCAAGGCCACGTAAAACGCACCTGAATGACTCCCTTTTTAGCCCTTTATCTCCCTTTAAATTCCCTTGTTTTACAACCCTAACGCCAACTCTTTAGCACCTCCAAAATGCTCCGGTTCAGGTTACCCGAACCTCTTTGATGCGGTCTAAAACAGTCACTAAGCTCAGCCAAAAAAAACCTTGCTCCAATGCCACCACTTTAGCCTTGCCTCTTTCCTTCTCTCCATTATCGGTCTCCTCCCTCTTTACCAGCTCCCTTCCCTTCAACATTTCTATCACTTCTTTTATTAACAGTGCACTTGGCAGAGGCATGAAGATGAGAGCGAGAGAGGAATACGTGATGGGAATGGCTTGATCTGATAGGATGATGCGAGAGGATTGACAGAGGAGATGAGGAAGAGAGATGACATGAGAGAGGAGTGGCCATGCGCTCAGAAGATATCAAAAAGTACTATAGACTTAGATCTGGTAATCCGTATATAAAATTCGTATTTGGGTCATATAAATTTTTTTTTGTCATGTAAAATATGAAAATTTTGTGTCAATTCATGTTGAGACGCTAAATGTAAAACTTTTTTTTTTAACTTTTGTCATATTCATATATAATTTTTATAAGATTTTAATAAATGTCATTTTTGTGTCTTTTGCTCGTGTCGTTTTCATGTCAAGTCTATTTGGAGATATTCAATACTAAAATTCTTTATATATTTATATATATATATATATTTATATATATGACGTTTATTAGTGTAATAATTGCAAATTCTTTACTCTTGGTGAATTAGACAATGTGATTTTGGAAATTAAATAATATTAAGGACTTTATAAATTAAGTGACAAAAGATAATATAAATTAATAAATATAGAAGTATGAAATATTAGTAGAATAAATAGTATGTAGTAGTGGAATTTATACTATTTAGAAATAAAACAACTAAATATTAGTGGAGTTAAAATAAATAAATAAACCAATTAACAAATGAATAAAATATTGAGTGGGTGTGGTTTCTTGGAGAAGATTGGAAACAGTCACCACCCACTCCCACTATCTCTAACCCACCGGCCACCTATTGCATTTTCATCACCGTTCATCATCATCATCAGTATCAACTTAACGCCAGCCCTTTTAACCCCTCCCCTTAGCTTGCTGTTGTACCAAGAACATCGCCATTCTCCTTCTCATGATTTCGTTGCATCTTAATTCCATATTGTGTTGGTAGCTAAGGTTCAAGGAAGGAATAGCAAAGACGAGTGGATTCAAAGCTGATTTAGGGAGAAACCAGAGAGGAAAAGATTTAAGAAAAGAATTTGAAGGAGGAATCGACAAGAGTGAGCTGCATTTTCTTGTTGACCGAAAGGGAAGAGAGGCAGCCATCCTCACAGCCTGAACAAGTAACACGCGATGAGGAAAGAACGCTGAAGCAATTCGACCATTGGGAATCTTCTTTGGTTTAGTTCAGAGCAAAAGAGCATCAAGAAATTGCTGCATTTTATCTCGACAAGGGTTGAGGTTTTCGACATTGTTGGGGCCTTGTACTGGAGATTAATTCAGGGGTATAGGTGGCGATGGTTCAGAGTTTAATGGTTGTAAGATCTGTTTGAAAGAGTTGAAAAATAGTAGAGCAAGGGGGAAAGGAAATGCAAAACAGAGGATTATCGTTGGCTAAGTAAAACCAGTAAGCAAAAAGGGGGTCTCGGTTTGGACTAGTAATTGAGGTGTGGCAGATTATCTTCTTGCATTTTGGGCTGTAGTTGGCTGTGCATTTGGCCGATAGAAGAGACAGCTGGAAACGTGGGGCATATTCTGCTTGGGAGATTTCTCCAATCACGTGGAAGTAGATCAAAGCAAATGCTATTTGACTAAGAGGTAATGTTGGAGTCAAGTAAGTTAAATTAAAGAATTTATTTTTGGAAATAAAAGATAGTGATTCTAGGCTGAAATTGTGGCAGATTCATATTTGTGTTGAAGCTGTTTCATTTGTACAGAAAGCTTCCTATTTTAGTTGCCATAACCCCATGGAAAAGGACTGAATTTAAGGTAGCTATTGTTGAGCTTTATTTGAGTTTAAATTAAGTTATCTACTTAGAAAATGAATGATGATAAAATAAGGTTGAATTATGGCAGATTTATCTTCATTTTGGGCTGCTCTATGTGCTTGGAAGCTGAACAAAAAAAAAAGGAAATGAAGAAGAGTAAGTATAATTGATGTGTATGGATTTAATTAACTAAGATTATAAGAGAAGCAAAAAGGCAATAGAGTGGTGGTGAAAAATGTATATATATAGGTGTGTGTGTGTGTGTATATATATATATATATATATATATATATAAATAAGAGGTTCAAATGAGGATTTAATGAGGAACAAAAGTGTGTTAATGATTATAAAACTTGATATATATATATATATATATATGTTAGGAAGTTCAAATGAGGACTTTATGAGGAAGCAATATGCTAATAATTATAAAGCTAAATATGCATATATATGGTCGTTGATGTAGGATTATGTGGAGAAAGAAAAATTTAAGAAGACAAAGGACTAGTTGCCAACTAAGAAAGAATAAGCAAGATAATGCACTTAAGGGAAACTTTAAGAAATATACACTTCCTTAAGTGACCCAAAAGAAAAATGTAAATTTATTTATGATAAATTAATAATATAAATGTTATTCATTTTATGCTTTAATGTAGGAGGAGAGGACACAAGGTGGGGGATACTGACAAACTAAATCAAAAACTAAGGAAAGAGGCAATTGAGAAGAACAAGGGTGCTATAGCTATACTTGTGCTACACCTTTAGGTAAGAGATATATATCAGAACGTAAGAGATATTGAATGCTATTTAAAATCAACTGCTTTGTGGATATATAAACTGTATTTTCCTGCAGGGAGTTTTAAGAAAATATAAGCCGTTATGTTGCCGGATTTTTATGAAAATAATGGTTTTTATGATTTAAGCTTAATTTAAGCAATCATTTGAAAATAACCATTTATCCGGTAGATTTATTTTGGAAACGGTTAAATCTTACGACTTTGAATTGTT
Organism: Heritiera littoralis; assembly: GCA_031772115.1. Taxonomy (NCBI): domain Eukaryota; kingdom Viridiplantae; phylum Streptophyta; class Magnoliopsida; order Malvales; family Malvaceae; genus Heritiera; species Heritiera littoralis. The sequence goes on from JAPDPK010000211.1 coordinate 778,699, forward strand.
TTGGGCTACTGTATGATTCTAATCCAGTCTACAGTAGAGTTTCTATTGCTGTGACCTTGATCCAGTCCACAGCGGGCCCAGTTGACACCTAATCAGTGCTCACTGTGGACCCCCTCTAGACTATGGCCATATGTCAATTTGAACTGCATGATTAATTATTAGTCGTTAACATGTCTCCAGCTTAGTATGTATATGATTTTTCGTGCTTATCTTCGTATATGAGTTTTGAATGAATGATATTTGGATTCTGAAACTGATAAGAATTTGATTTGACAATCCGTATTGAAACTAAATGTGATAAGCATGTATATTTTGAAATATGTTCAGAATTCAGTTGTTTATGTATCGGTTTAAATGAAATGCTTTCTGATGCATTGCATAAGCATGATTTGATTTCCGAATGGTATGAAATACGGTATTCAAGTTTTAATAAATGTTTTAGAAACTTGCATATAGAAATTCGGTATCTGTTTCTTATATGTATTTCTTACTAGGCTTTCCAAAAAGCTCACCCCCCCTCCCACCTTCCAGATTAATTGCTATAGGAGCTTTGTACACGGGGCTTATACAAGTCTTTCGAGACTTTCGTACCACCGTTGAAGGTATGTGATGTACAGTAATCTCTTTTATATTCAGACTTGTATTTTCAGTACTTTTATAGTATGAGGATGTAATTGAAGGAAGTATAGGATATATTTACGGTTTATCATAATGCATGCAACTTGGGTGGAGATATATTTAATGAAGTAGAATGATTTAAAAGTGTAAATGCATGCTTAGCGAGAGAATTTGACTGGAACCTAAGATAATTAAAGGATATTGACTTAGTTAATATAAAGTTAGCTTAAGAATTGATTAGTGACACTACGTACAGCCCAACCAAGTAAATGAATAAAGAAAAAATTAGGTTTGTATTTTCGGTATGAAGGGTCGTTACAATTAGTATAATAATTTTATTTATTTATTTCACCCAAGATATTTTGTGCATAGGATTAAAAATAAGTAAGAGTCACTGTATTTGTATTATTCAATATTTAATAGGATTTTTTTTTCGATAAAATTTTAATAGGTTTTAATATGTGAAAAAGAGAGACTTTTACGGGCGTATATTTGAATGGTGCCCATGTCACTTTCTCTTTAGTAAAACTTTTTTTAACGGAGACTTTTTTTTATTTTTACATATTTTTTATTGATAATTTACCTATTTGAATTGAGTTAAGATAATTTAATTTTAGTTTCAAGCAATGGAGTTTAGTTTGATACAAAAACTTTGAAACTTAAATTGAGTTTGATTTAACTTAATTTTTAAAATTAAAACTTGACTCGATAGATTATTTAAGTCGCTTGAGCTTGATTCAATAAACTCATGACCCAAATAATTTAAGCTCAAGCTTAATCTGAAAATAAATGTGTAAAATTTATTTTTTGGTTCATAGGATGTACATGGGGAAGGAGGATTTAAATCTTGAACTTAACTTTTTTTAAGGAGGGATAAAAATCACTATGTCAACCATTGGTGGTTAACAAATGAGTAAAATTCGAATAATCGATTCAAACTCGAATAACTCATAATTAGTTTAACTTATTTATACTACTACAAAGGAATAGTTTTGAGTAAATTATGAGTGGGTCTTGAACTTTTACATAATTTTTTTGTTTCATTAAACTTTAATTTTTTTCCAAATAGATCATTGAAGTTTACCAAATATATCAATTTTGATTATCTTAACATATTTAAGCCAGCCAAAGTAATCAAAAAAATAACATGGTAGTTGGGGGTGTTTATTTGGATGATTTGATTAATTTCAAATTGAATCAATCAAAATCGAATTAATCAAATTGTATAATTTCAATTACATTAACCAAATCGAATTTATGAATGTTAAAAATTTAACTGGCCAAATTTAATTCAGTTAATTTTGGTATTAATCGAATAATATAATAAATTTAATGTGACGTCCCCGTCACTACATCTTATCATCTAACTTTTTTTCCTTATCTTATGCGACTTGATTTGACTCGTTCATTAATGTCATTCATTCTTTTTCTTAAGCTTAATATTTAATAGCTCAATATAAATAATTTATTTTTAATAACATAGAATAATGATATATATACATATCATTCCTTACCACAAGATCTTACACATCATTCCTAACTTAAATCCCTGACATCTTATATACATAAATGTTAACTTGTACTGTACCATTTCTGAATTACAATTTACTTTACATAATTACATAAGTATACCTTCAATACTGACCAGGAAGCGTATCTCGAAGGTACACTTTGATATCTCAAAAGCAAGCTCCTCTATTTGGAGCGGGGTTCACTTCAGATAATTTGTAGGAAAAATGTTCGTAAAAGGGTGAGTTTACACTTAGTAAGAAATATATGTAAAAGAGCATACTATGCCTCTATATGCAGTTTTCCTGCTTGGCTCTATAATGTCATGTAAATCATTATAAACCATGTTCGTATACTTGCATCAAAACATACATCATATACTTGCATCAAAACATGTATCATATTCTTTCTTTAAAACATACATCATATAGCTTGTAAATAACAGAGAGACTATTTACATATTAACAGAATTATGCACTGAATCATGTGACGTACTCCCATAGGAGCCAGGAATCCTCCCCTAGCCAATATATATATAATAGAGACAATTTGGCCAAACGTCGATGGCTACAGTGAACACTAGTCAGGTGACATCTGTAGCACTGAGGGCTGGACTAGAGCTCCTCAGCCATGAACATATACAGAAGTGCACAATCATTAAGTACTTCATAGTCTCAAAACATTTGTCATATAGCTATTTGCTATGACATTTATACTTTCTTGAAATAGGCTTTGAAACCTTCTTTTCAAACAGGGTAGTCTACTGGCCTTATAGGGCAGTCGGCTGCTGCCTCATATTTTCACTTATCGAAATTATTTTCTTTTAAAATTCTGATATTTTCTTTTCTGAAAACACATGGGGCAATCGACTGGTCCATATAGCAGTCGGCTGGTTTTCAAACAGAATGCTTTTCGAGAATTAGCAGTCGACTGGTCATATAGCAGTCGACTGTTTTTGAAACAGAATGCTTCTGAAAATAGGGCAGTTGACTGGTCTTATAGGCAGTCGGCTAGTTTTGAAACAAAATGCTTTTTGAGTTGTGACATCCTCGTCACTAACCAAATAACAACTACTTTTCTTTCTAGTAACAAATAAATCGACTAGTTTATCAATGTCAATCTTCCTTTTCTTCAATGCTTTAGGCATTATTATCAAAGTATAACATCTATTTCACATGAATAAATTTTTCACTTATAAACATGTGTCTCATACACCAGGATCTCAAATATTTACATAACCTATTTTCCCCAAATATACACAAATGTTATATCGTACTGTACAATAGCCGAAACACACGGCATTGTTGAATATACCTTCAGATGACTAGTGGGAAGCGTGCCTCGAAGGTATATCAAAAGAACCTCACAAGATGCTCCTCTATCCAGAGCGGAATTTACTTCAAGTAATCTGTATGAAAAATGGTCGTAAAGGAGTGAGTTTACGCTCAGTAAGAAAATTATGTAAAATAGCGTACTATATCACTATATGCTGTTTTTCCTACTTGGCTGTATAATGTCATGTAAAATCATTATAAAGCATATGTATATATCTTTCGTAAATATCAAATACAAGTAAATCCATCTCTTTCAAATATTTTCACGGATCTTAAATCACGTGAAATCAAATATGCAAATACTTTTAAATAGATGGGAGACAATTAATTCCCCATTTGATTCATGCACCAAGTCATTCTCGAAATGGATACAGCAAATATATCTCGTAAGGGATAATCCAACAGATAATGGATACAACAAATATATCCCGTAAAGGATAATCCATAAGAGATCTCATGAGGATACCGCAAATATATCCCGTAAGGGATAATCCTGAGAGATATCAAATAAGTGGCGTACCCACGTATGGGCTAGGGATCCTCCCCAAAGCCGAACAAATAAAAGACTCATGGCCATTACCTATAGCTCACAGTGCTCACTAGTCAGTTGCCTTACTGCGGGTCTGAGGGTTGGACTAGAGCTCCTCAGTCAAGTACAAGTACAAATAATGTGCATGCTCTTTTAAGAGATTCATAGTTTCCAAAACCTTATTCATATAACCTTTAACAAATACAAATACCCTTTCTTAAAATAGGTTTTCAAAACCTTTTTTTCAAATAGGTAGTCGACTGGTCTTTATGGCAATCGGTTGCTCTTACGTAATTTGCTTTATTGAATTTCTTTTCCATTTTGAAATTCAAATAATTCATTTTTTGAAATACAAATAGGGCAGTCGACTGGTTTTGAAACAAAATGTTTCCTGAGAAGAGGCAGTTGACTGGCCTACTGGGCAGTCGGCTGGTTTTGAAACAGAATGCTTTTTAGCAAATAGCAATCGACTATCCCATATAGCAGTCGACTATTTTTGAAACAAAATGCTTCTGGAAGAAAAGCAGTCGACTGACATCCTTAGCAGTCGACTGGTTTGAAACAGAATACTTTCTGAAAAATGGTAGTAGACTGGCTTACATAGCAGTCGATTGATTTGTCTCAATTTTCGAAAATCTCCACTTTGGTTGTCTCTAGGCAGTCGGCTGCTCCTAGCCTAATTGGTACTAGGAGTAGGACCCGAAATGTCCCTTTTTTCTGCACTTAAACCAGCCTTTGTTTCTCTCCAAAACAGTTAAAAATACATTAAACGTGCGGACGTAGCCACCCTACGTCCGTTACATAAATTCCTTACCTCGATTGCAATTAATCCACAAGCTTGGTTGAATCAACCCTTAGCCTTCACTTCTTCAAATCTAAAACATCATAACCATTCACACCTCTTAAGAAAATTATACAAATATGCTACACCAACTCTATATAACTCCAAACCATGACGAAATTGTAAGAATCAATTTCTACTCTTACCTTTGCTAATCACTAATTTTCAGGATTTCTAGATCTCCTTAATCACTTTGTTTTAGCCTTTCATATTAAAGGCATGACTTAAGCTAGCGATAAGGATCGTTTTTCGTTAATGAAACGAATCGATGACACAAGATGGTGGTTTGTCAAGGTAGCTAAAATGGACACTTGAGGGATTTTGGAGTGAACAAGAGGGAGAAGGGAGATGGGCTGATGATTCCTTGATGGTGAAGGAAGATGATGATGAGTCATGCTACTTCATTAAATGCTATCTCATCCCATTCATCTCAGCCATTGACCCCTCCTTGACTCATATTTGACCCATTAAATCCTCTTCTTCTCTTTATTATCTCAGCCACATACCTCATTAAATTGCATTAATTTTCTTGATATTTATTCTTTTCTTATACTCTAATATTCCACAATATCATGATTTATTTCTTGACTATTTGACCATCAATTGATCTAATTCCATCCATATCCCATATCTCATTTATATATCGAAAAATCACATTTATTCAATTATTCCAAGTTGGAAAACTATACAAGTATGGGAAAAATTACAGGAATTTTGGGGATTTCACATTCTCTCCACCCTAGAGAATTTGGTCCTCCAAATTCAAATAAGGTTATGTCTCAAATAAATCCGGGTACTTCTCTTTCATTAAGCTCTCTAGCTCCCATGTAGCTTCTTCCGTCATATGGTATTGCCAGAGTACTTTAACCAGTGGGATCGTCTTTGACCTCAACACCTTATCTTTTCTATCCAAAATCCGAATCGGTTTCTCTACATAGCTCATGTCTTCCCGAATCTCCAAAGGTTCATGCTCAATGGCATGAGACGGATCCGGATTATACTTCCGAAGCATTGACACATGAAAGACATTATGTACTCCCGATAACTCTAAAGGTAATGCCAACCTATAGGCAACCTCGCCAACTCGGTCTAAGATCTCAAATGGTCCGATGTAGCGAGGACTCAGCTTACCTTGTCGGCAAAATCTCATGATCCCTTTAGATGGAGAAACTTTCAAAACACATAGTCTCAAACCAAAAACTCAAATGGCCTCCGTTGAGCATCTGCATAACTCTTTTGTCGACTCTAAGCTGTCTTGAGTCTTTGACAAATTAGTTTAACATTCTTAGAGCCTTGCTCGACCAAATCTGGAGTCAATAACCTACGCTTGCCCACTACTTTCCACCCAATCGAAGATTGACACCTTCTACCATATAGGGCCTCATATGGTGCCATCCCGATACTTGCATGGTAGCTATTATTATAAGCAAACTCAGCCAATGGCAGATGGTTGTCCTATGAGCCTTTAAAATCCAAAGCACAAGCTCTCAACATATCCTTGAGTGTCTAAATAGTGCGCTCGGACTGCCCATCAGTCTGCGGATGAAAAGCTATGCTAAAATTCAGCTGAGATCCCATGGCTTCCTGAAAATGCTCCTAAAAGTGAGAGGTAAACCTGGAATCTCTATCCGATGTGATGCTCACTGGAACACCGTGTAGTCTAACGACTTCTCTCACATATAAGTTTGCCAAAGCACTAAGTGTATCCGTAGACTTCATAGGTAGAAAGTGAGCTGACTTGGTTAACTGATGCACAATTATCCAAACACCATCATGGCTCCTCTTGGTCCTGGGCAATCCCATAATGAAATCCATCGTAATGTGTTCCTATTTTCACATAGGTATAGGTAGAGGGTGAAACAAACCTGCGGGTCTTCGATGCTCTACCTTAACCTGCTGGCATGTTAGACACTTTGCTACAAACTTAGCTATGTCTCTCTTCATGCCAATCCACCAATACACCTTGCGAAGATTATGATACATCTTCGTGTTTCCTGGATGTAATGTGTACTTAATGGAGTGTGCTTTTGTCAAGATTAGCTTTCTCAACTCATTATCCTTAGGAACACATATATGGTTATTAAACCTCAAAATTCCATCACTACCAATATCAAACTCCGAGGGCATACCTGATTGGATCTCATCTATAGCCTCAATACATTAGACATCCTCTTCCTGAGCAATCCGGATTCTATCCATCAACTCTGGCTCAATTCTCAAACTAGCCATCATCCCATTTTGCTCAAAAGGTGTAACACTTAAGCTGAGGCTTGCAAACTATTCCAGCAACTCATATTCTCTTACCATCATGTAAGACACCATACTCACATGCTTTCAGCTCAGAGCATTCACCACCATATTGGCTTTTCCTGGGTGGTACATGATCTCACAATCATAATCCTTAAGTAGCTCGAGCCATCTCCTTTGCCTCATGTTCAACTCTTTTTGAGAGAATAAGTATTTCAGACTTTTGTAATCCGTAAAAATCTGAAATCTCTCACCATACAAGTAATGCCTCCAAATCTTCAGAGCAAATACTACTGCAGCTAACTCCAAGTCATGAGCTGGGTAGTTCTTCTCATGGTCCTTTAATTGACGGGAACCATAGGCAACTACCTTTCCATGCTGCATTAGTACACATCCCAACCCTTGCCCTGAGGCATCACTATACATCCCAAATCCTCCTGAACCACTAGGAATGGTGAGGATTGATGCAGTCGTCAGCATGCGCTTCAACTTTTGGAAACTTTGCTCACAGGCATCATTCCATCCAAACTTTATTTCCTTGCGCATTAAGCGCGTCAATGGAGCAGCTAACTTCGAGAAACCCTCCACAAATCTTCTATAGTAGCCAGTTAGACCCAAGAAACTCCTTATCTCCATCACTGTCTTCGGTCTCTCCCATTGAACCACCACTTCTATCTTCGATGGATCAACCGAGACTCCATCTTTACTGATTATATGACACAAAAAGGAGATATGATTCAACCAGAAGTCACACTTACTTAGCTTGGCATACAATCCTCGATCTTTGAGGGTTTGCAGAACTATCCTCAAATGCTGCTCATGCTCTTCCCGAGACCTCGAGTACACCAAGATGTCATCGATAAAGACAATGACAAACTGGTCCAAGTACGACTTGAACACACCATTCATCATGTTCATGAAAGCTGCGGGTGCATTGGTTAGGCCAAATGGCATCACTAGAAACTCATAGTGACCATATCGTGTCCTGAATGCTGTCTTAGGGATATCTTCACTCCAAATCTTCAACTGATGATATCCCGACCTCAAGTCTATCTTTGAAAAGACTTGTGCACCCTTGAGCTGATCAAAGAGGTCGTCAATCCTGGGAAGAGGATACTTGTTCTTGATCATCACTTTATTCAACCATCGGTAGTCGATGCACAGTCTCATACTGCCATCTTTCTTCTGGACAAACAGCACAGGAGCACCCCAAAAGGATATGCTGGATCGTAGGAATCCCTTGTCTAGTAACTCTTGAAGCTGCTTTTTCAGTTCTTCCAATTCCACTAACGCCATCCTATAGGGAGATCTCGAAATGGGCTCAGTCCCCGGCACCAAATCGATCGTAAACTCTACTTTTCTATCCGGAGGAAGTCCTGGAAGATCATCCGAAAACACCTCGAAAAATTCCCTGATTACTGGAATTTCATCAAGTTTGGGACGTTTTTGATCTACGTCCTCCACATATGCTATAAACCCTTCACATCACAAGTATATTCTATTACTTCAATTTCAAATAATTAAATCATCAAACATGCTTTTGTATTAAGTATTAGCAAAATTTACAACATAGCTAATGGGAGAGGAGAAAATCACACTCTTAGCGTGACAATCTAGCATCACATGATTCTTGGCTAACCAATCCATTCCCAAAATAACATCAAACCCATACATATTCAATAGGATTAGGTCAGCTATTGATTCTCTTTCTCCTACCCGTAGCTTACAACTACGATACACTATGTCCGTCATTTGTGATTCCCTAAAGGGAGTACTTATTTGGAGCAATTGTCCTAAAGGCTCAGGCTCAATAATTAATCTCATAGCAACTATAGGAGAAATAAAAGAGTGTGTAGAGCCTGGATCAAATAAAGCAAGGACATATGTATCATTAAGGTAAATCTTACCCTGAATCATCTTTGATGAAGCATTAGCGGACACCTTATCAATGGCAAATACCTGACTCTGGGTCACGGGCGCTTTTCCTTTCTCTGCCGCTGTGGCCTTACGCTGAGGTTGAGTGGTTTTAGGCTGTGCTTCAGGGGTCTTCTCTGACTCTTCAGGCGCCCTCTGATTTATCTTGGGACAATCCTTAATCCTGTGTCCCTGTTCACCACACCAATAACAAGCCCCACTCGCAAACCGGCAAGGCTGTGCTCCATGGAATTTCCCGCAGTGCTCACACCTTGGCATTGTACTCCTCGGTGAGCTAGCGGTACTACCAACTGGATGTCGGGATCTCTCATCACTTATCTTGATCCCGGTGGGTCTAGGAGATCTTGTATCATAATCATCATAACTCCTAATTTAGCATAATTCCATATAACCATTTAATGAAGATAAAGGTCATTTCTTTATAATTGATTTGCTTACCTATAGAAGCTTTGTCGTAAGGCCTATTCCTCCTAGATGGATATCTATTACTCGAGGCTTTCTCATCTGACTTCCACTTCATCGGTTCTTTACCCTTATTCCTGGCTCGGAAGTCGGCCTGATGAAACTCATAATCTTGCTCACACAGTAGAGCCTTAAAGACTGCCTCTCCGTATGTAGTGATATCCAATGGGTATAACTTAGAACTAATGGAAGGTCTCAATCCCTCCATAAACCTGTAGGTCTTGTGATCCTCTCTTCTCAACACTTCCGGATCAAACCTACTCAGTGTAATGAACTTCGACTCATATTGGCCAACCGTCTTATTAGCTTGAGTCAAGTTCAGAAATTCAACCTATAACCTTCTCTGAGCAGTACGTGGGACGTATTGTTCGTTGAAGGCTTCCACAAATATATCCCACGTTACCTCTGAGTGTCGAGCCTCTAACACTGTCTATGTGGCCTGCCACCATGGTTCGGCCTCATCCACTAACAAGTAGGCAGCCAATCCTACTTTTTCTCTCTCGGTACAAGTCATGTACCCGAATGCCTTAGTGACCGCTTTCATCCAATTCTCTGCGGCCACTGGATCACTGTCCCCCTTAAACTTAGGCGGTTCCAGCTTCTTAAACTCCTTAATCAATGTTACACTGCAGTAAGTTGTGGGATCCCGCCTCTCATTAGCTGGGACTGGTGGGGGTTGTAACATAGAAGTAGGAGGTACAGTAGGGGTAGCTGTTGGTACACTCATGGTCACATTTGGGAAGTTTGACATAAACTGTGTGAACATTGCGACCATATTTTCCATGTGTTTCTCCATTTTCGCTAGCCTTGTATTCGGGCTATGCAATGGAGCTGGAGGAGAAGATTGTGGTGGGGATGGTTCATCACGACCCCATCCTCGTCCTCGTCTAGTACCCCTCCTTCAAGTACTCATTCTGTTAGGATCATGATCAAATAACTCTATTTAGTATAACCTTAAACCGTTATACTACACATAATTATCTAGACTAGTACAGTACATTGGGGAAATACTCTAATTCTAGCTTATTGACATCGATAAACTTCAGTCAAACCTGGCTCTGAAACCAATCTGTGACATCCTCGTCACTAACCAAATAACATCTACTTTTCTTTCTAGTAACAAATAAATCGACTAGTTTATCAATGTCAATCTTCCTTTTCTTCAATGCTTTGGGCATTATTATCAAAGTATAACATCTATTTCACATGAATAAATTTTTCACTTATAAACATGTGTCTCATACACCAGGATCTCAAACATTTACATAACCTATTTTCCCCAAATATACACAAATGTTATATCGTATTGTACAATAGCCGAAACACTCGGCATTACTGAATATACCTTCAGATGACTAGTGGGAAGCGTGCCTCGAAGGTATATCAAAAGAACCTCACAAGATGCTCCTCTATCTGGAGCGAAATTTACTTCAAGTAATCTGTATGAAAAATTATCGTAAAGGAGTGAGTTTACGCTTAGTAAGAAAATTATGTAAAAGAGCGTACTATATCACTATATGCTGTTTTTCCTGCTTGGCTCTATAATGTCATGTAAAATCATTATAAAGCATATGCCATATATATCTTTCGCAAATATCAAATACAAGTAAATCCATCTCTTTCAAATATTTCCACGGATCTCAAATCACGTGAAATCAAATATGCAAATACTTTCAAATAGATGGGAGACAATTAATTCCCCATTTGATTCATGCACCAAGTCATTCTCGAAATGGATACAGCAAATATATCCCGTAAGGGATAATCCAAGAGATAATGGATACAGCAAATATATCCCGTAAGGGATAATCCATAAGAGATCTCATGAGGATACCGCAAATATATCCCGTAAGGGATAATCCTAAGAGATATCAAATAAGTGACGTACCCACGTATAGGCCAGGGATCCTCCCCAAAGCCGAACAAATAAAAGACTCATGGCCACTGTCTATAGCCCACAGTGCTCACTAGTTAGGTGCCTTACTGCGGGTCTGAGTGCTGGACTAGAGCTCCTCAATCAAGTACAAGTACAGATAATGTGCATGCTCTTTCAAGAGATTCATAGTCTCCAAAACCTTATTCATATAACCTTTAACAAATACAAATACCCTTTCTTAAAATAGGTTTTCAAAACCTTCTTTCAAATAGGCAGTCGACTAGTCTTTATGACAGTCGGCTGCTCATGTAATTTGCTTTATTGAATTTCTTTTCCATTTTGAAATTCAAATAATTCATTTTTCGAAATACAAATAGGGCAGTCGATTGGTCCTAAATAACAGTCGACTGGTTTTGAAACAAAATGTTTCTCGAGAAGAAGCAGTCGACTGGCCCCCTGGGCAGTCGGCTAGTTTTGAAACAGAATGCTTTTTAGCAAATAGCAATCGACTGTCCCATATAGCAGTCGACTATTTTTGAAACAGAATGCTTCTGGAAGAAAAGCAGTCGACTGACATCCTTAGCAGTCGACTGGTTTGAAACAGAATACTTTCTGGAAAATGGCAGTCGACTGGCTTACATAGCAGTCGACTGGTTTGTCTTGGTTTTCGAAAATCTCCGCTTTGGTTGTCTCTAGGCAGTCGGCTGCTACTTAAGGCAGTCAGCTGCTCCTAGCCTAATTGGTACTAGGAGTAGGACCCGAAATGTCCCTTTTTCCTGTACTTAAACTAGCGTTTGTTTCTCTAAAAAACAGTTAAAATTACATTAAAACGTGCGGACATAGCCACCTTACGTCCGTTACATAAATTCCTTACCTCGATTGCAATTAATCCACAAGCTTGGTTGAATCAACCCTTAGCCTTCACTTCTTCAAATCTGAAACATCATAACCATTCACACCTCTTAAGAAAATTTTACAAATATGCTACACCAACTCTATACAACTCCAAACCATGTACGAAATTGTAAGAATCGATTTCCACTCTTACCTTTGCTAATCACCAATTTTCAGGATTTCTTATAAGACCAGAATTTTCTTATACTATATACCATTTTTGTACATGATTGATAGTGGAAATAAATTCTTTTAGTAAAATGAAAGAAAACATTGAATGTGAATTTTCACTTTTCATTTTAAGTTATGATTTACAGTAAGGTGTATAAAAAGAATAGATGGGATTTAATTTTGATAAAAAGGTTAAAATAATATCTATGGTATGAAAGCATTAAATGAAGGTGTGAAAGGGATTAATGGCTATAGGACAAACGAGGTAAAGGAGATGTGTGTGACCCACCTAGGGCGGTGGCTCGAGTTCGGGCAACTCAGTTAAGGTGAGTTCCATATTTCTATGGTTCTCTTGATATTTAATGCTAGATTTCTATGTTTTACAACGTAATAAACATAGATATAGCCTGGTTTTAGTTAAATATTGTTGGAATATATAAGAAACTGGATGGAAAATAATCAAGAATGAATAAGGAAACACGATGGGCGAACGACGAACGACGAACGATGAATAGAATTACTTAACTGCTTGCCAAATAGGTGAGTACTCGCCCAAAGGATGAGACGAGCTCAATGAAATGCATGAGTCGGCGACATACGTGTTCGCCAACTCTTTGGATAATCAGAATGATAGTTCGGATGGGCGAGGACCAATGATCGCCAAACGGCGAGAATGGCGACTATAGTGATCGCCCATGAGGAATGTTTGTGATCACCAAAGAGGCGAGTAGGAAATAAAGAAGTCGTCAAGTGTTAGTTCAATTCATGGGCGAGCCCACCTCTGAATAAAAAGCCACGAAAGGCGAGTTGAATTGTCGGGCGAGCTCCCATGCGTAAGCTCATAAGCGAATGACGAGCTGTAGAGTAGTCACAGAATCTCGCCAAAGTGTTAGAAATATTAATAGTTTTAGAAAATATTCGAAAAGAAAATATTAATGGTATTAATATTTTACTTTGCAGCCGGAAAGTGAGAATTGACAAGGCGAGCGGGAAGAAAGGCTTCATCAGACGAGGTAAGGGTGATGTGTGTGAAGTGAATGCATGTCCTGTGGAGTTAAATTTTATGAAAATATTAAGAAAATGCTTGGGTTTATGACATGCATTTTGTTGATAATTGTTTTGATTTGGGCGAGTTACAAAGATAGCCAAAACCGATTTCGTTTTCTGAGTGAACTGGTTAAGGGCGGCGAGCCAATGGAAGGCGACCCCTTTATGTTGTTTTGATGTGGGCGACCCCTGTTTTAATAAAAGGCGGGCGAGCCAAAGTGGTGAACCCTTTTATGTTGTTTTGGGGCAGGTGACCCCTGTTTTAATAAAAGGCAGGTGAGCCAAGGTGGGCGAACCCTTTTATGATCTTTTGGGCGAGCCGTTATGGGCGAGCCAGGTTAACTTTGTTTTGAAAAGTTAAGGTGGCGGGCGAATACTAGTTCACCGCACTGATGACTTGACCATAGGCGAGCCGAATAGGCGAGCTTACCATGGCGAACAGGTTTCACTTTCCAATTTTTTTCAATGAAAAATGAACTATTTTTAATATCTTTGAAAATAGAAAATATGAAACCTTTTTGGGGGCGAGTTGAATATGGGCGAGTTGACTATTGGCGAGTTGACCATGGGCGAACTAGCCATGGGCGAGCCAGCTTAACCGTGCCTTTCTCACACGAAAAATGGTGAGATTGCTGGCTGTGTTTACTATTTTATAAAACCTTTGGGAAATCAAATCATTTTGAGGAAATGATAATATGGGTGAAATACTTCCATAAAGGTTTTTCATGAGATATAAAAGTGATTTTTGAGACTTTAGGCCCTGAGTTCATGCATTATTATTCATGTAATTGCGTGACCCACTTGGGACGATGGCTCGGGTCGATGGACCAACGGATGCACCTCAAGGCGTCACAAGGCTGATGGACCCGCCAAGTCATCAGCGGTCTCGAGGTCACTTGGCAAGTGGACCCGAGGACCACTTATAGATTATGGCCATAGATCTAGCTGAGATAGCCGTGAGGGGCGATGGCCTACGGGTGCACCCCAAAAGTGGATGACTTGTGTTCCTGTGGGAACAATGAGAGCATGATTTATTTGTTGCCTAGTCTCAACTTATTGATTTCTGTTTACTGAAAGGATCTATTGAATCTTGTTTAATGTTAACTATATCCATTGTTTTCCTAATGGGTTTGATTGTTAGGATAAATAAGTTGTTTTTGGGGATATAGCTTTTGGTTTTATAAAGCAGCATACACCTTCCTTACTGAGCACGTTGTCGCTCACTCCTTATTTTTCCACTCCACAGATTATTTATTTTGGACTAAGAGAATTACCTTCCAAAGATTGATATCGAAGGTATGTTGTATTCTTTTATGTATTCAATAAAATGGTACAATACTACTTTAAATAGAAGGGAATGTATATACATTTTAAGAAAAGAATTTAATAATTTCTATTTCCATATTAGTAACAAGGAATAAGAGTACTCATTCTTATTAAGTGTTAGGAGTTGTTAAGCATCACAGACAGCCCAACCGGTAAGTAAGTGTGATTTATAAGTGAATATTATGTTACATTGTGGATTTGGGATGTTACAGATTTAATGGTATTAGAGCAGGGTTGGTCGGATGTTTAGTGATGCTTAAAGTAAATAGTATACATTCCCTGTTGTACTGTATAATCTGAATATATAATTGATATATTAATGATAGTGATAAATGATTTCTGTGGTATAGATATGAGTGGAAGGAGGAGGATACGCTCAGTGAGAGGTATAGGCCGAGGTAGGGCTGCACAAATTTTGGAACCGCAGACACTGGAACCTGCCCCAAGACCTCTACATCATATACAGCTAGAGAGCATTGATACTCGTGTGAGCCGACTAGAGAGGTTAGTAGCCGATTTCATGGCTATGTATCAGGCGGATAGGGCCGAGGATAGGGCGGAGAGGGAGAGAGTAGCAACTCCTGCAGCTCTAGTAGAGGCGCCAGTACCGCCATGATCGGCACCAGTTGTACCCGAGCCTCAGCCTATTCCACCACTGACACCTCAGCCACAGGTAGCTCCACCACAGCCATTGATTCGGTCTCCTCGAGATGCGGAGTCTTATTGTGACGTGGCACTGGTGAAATCATTTAGAAAGTTGGATCCGTCGAAATTTAAGGGAGCTAGGGATCCATTGGCAGCAGAACAGTGGATTATTGAGGTTGAGAGATTACTTAAGATTATGAGATGTTCAGAGACGGAGAAGGTAGGCCTAGCAGTGTTCCAGTTGGCAGATGATGCGAGACATTGGTGGAAGGCCACTCAGATCGTCTTATTTGCTCAGCATCAGGATCTGTCATGGGATATCTTTGTGGATGCTTTTCGGAGGCAGTATATTCCTGACACTACTCAGGAAAAATTACAGCATGAATTCATGGATTTAATTCAGGGTAGCATGTCAGTGGATGAGTATGAGGCCAAATTTACTACATTGAGCTGTTTTGATCCACAGACTAGTGCGAATACCAGATATAAGATTTCGAGGTTTAGGGCTGGTTTGAGGCCATCTATCAAAATGAAGCTAGCCCCATTTGATATACAGACTTATGATGAGATAGTTAAACGGGCTCAGCTATGTGAGAGGGATTATGAGCAGTTCCAGCTCGATTTTAGTAGTAAGAATAAAGGTAAAGTGAAGGGGAAGGTTATGAGGTTTATGGAGGACAGAATAGGTAGAGAGCAGCCTAAGAGAAGTAGACCTACGGGCATACAGATTACAGAGGGCAGATTTAATAGACCAGCAGTTTCTACTCTTGCTAGTGGCCCCACCCCTACTTAGAGAAGTTTTGCGCCTTTATGTAGACATTGTGGAAGGTCACATGGGTCACGCCCTTGTCCTTTAATGTCTGAGGCATGTTTTAAATGTGGACAGATGGGGCACTTTATCAAGAATTGCCCGATGCTTAGAGAATCAACTGCTTCTTCTATTCCTCCTACATTACCTCAGATAGCGGCCTCGGCAGCTCAGAGTGAGCCAGAGAAAGCGACACCCTCACAGCCTAGGCGGGCGACAGCCGCAGAGAAGGGTAAGAAGATTGTGACTCAGGGTCAGGTGTACGCGTTGGATCAGGAGACTACCGACGCCTCTATTGATGTGATTAAAGGTAAAGTTTATCTTTTTGATATTTCCGTAATTGCCTTATTTGATCTAGGTTCTACCCATTCGTTCTTATCGCCTATATATGCTAACAAGACCCCAGTAGAGCCGAAGTTGTTAGAGTATACTTTGCAAGTGAAAACTCCTTTTAATGATTTTCAGAGGACAGATGTTGTGTATAGAAATTGTAAATTGACTATAGGAGAGAAGGTTTTTACAGCTAACCTAATTTTGTTGAACATATATGATTTTGATATCATTTTAGGCATGGATTTGTTAGCTGCGAACTATGTTAGTTTGGATTGTAATACTAAGTTTATTACCTTCTCTCATCCCGAAAAGTATATTGTAAAATTATTGTAAATTAATAAAAAGTGAGTGAATATATGTTTGTGAAATGACTTGTGTACTGAAATTGTGGTTGTGTATGAATGTTTATGAAGGATATATTGCTAGTGTGGAGGATGTAAAGAGGGAACATCCAGAGATTCAAGAGATTCCTATGGTTAAGGATTTTTCGGATGTATTTTCGGAGGATTTACCAAGGTTACCATCGGATCAAGAGACGGAGTTTATGATCGAGTTGGTACCCGGTACGAAGCCAATTTCTAGACTCCCATATCGGATGGCACTGACAGAGTTAGATGAGCTCAAGAAGCAGCTCCAAGAGTTATTAGATAAGGGATTTATACGTCCCAGTGTGTCACCGTGGGGAGCTCCAGTACTATTTGTTCGAAAGAAGGATGGTAGTTTCTGGTTGTGTATAGATTATCGGATGTTGAATCGGGCTACCATTAAGAATAAGTATCCATTACCTAGGATTGATGACCTGTTTGATCAGCTCAGGGGTGCACAGGTATTTTCCAAGATAGATCTCCGATCAGGCTATTACCAGTTGAAAAGTAAGGAGTCGGATGTGCATAAGACAGCATTTCAGACTCGCTTTGGTCATTATAAGTTCTTTGTGATGCCTTTTGGGTTGATAAATGCCCCTGCAGCTTTTATGAGTTTGATGAATGAGGTGTTTCATCCATTTTTGGATAAGTTTGTTATAGTATTTATAGATGACATCTTGATTTATTCTAAGACTTCGGAGGAGCACGAGTAGCATTTGCAGATTGTTTTACAAACCCTCAGAGAGCAGAAATTATATGCTAAACTTAGTAAATGCGAGTTCTGGCTTGACCATATTATATTTCTCGGACATGTAGTGTCACAGGGTGGGGTATCAGTTGATTCGTCCAAGATAGAGGCCATTGTTCTGTGGGAAAGGCCTAACACGATTACTGAGATACGAAGTTTCTTAAGTCTTGCCGGATATTATTGCAGATTTGTGGAGGGATTTTCTAGACTTGCTGCTCCATTGACACGACTCACACGTAAGGATGTAAAGTTTAAGTGGAATGATGCGTGTGAGCGTAGTTTTCTTGAGCTTAAGAAGAGATTGACTAGTGCCCCCGTATTAACACTTCCTAGCGGATCAGGTGGATTTATAGTATATACCGATGCATCCGCTCAAGGTTTAAGGTGTGTTGCATGCATGTCCGGTTATAGCCTTAACAATGGGGGGGGGGGGTTTATTTTCTCGAGGCAGTTGAAGGATCATGAGAGGAATTACCCGACACATGATTTGAGCTAGCCAGTAGTGTTTTGCACTGAAGATATGGTGGCATTACTTGTACGGGAGAAATTTCACATATATACAACCATAAGAGTCTGAAGTATATATTCTCAGCGAGAGTTGAACTTTGAGGCAGCGACGGTGGATGGAACTGATAAAGGATTATGATTTTGAGATTTTGTATCACCCAGGTAAAGCTAATGTAGTAGCAGATGCACTGAGCCGTAAACATGTTGGCATGGTATCTTACATGATGATCAGGGAACATGATTTGATAGAGCAGTTCTCTAACCTCAGCCTGATAGTTGTTTCCTCTGACCAATATGGATTTATGACTAGTTTCCGTATAGAACCGGATTTAATGGATCGAATCAGGGAAGCTCAGAGGAGTGATGAGGATTGCATTGGGATTGCCAGTCAGATTCAGATGGGAGTTGAGTCAGATTTTGAGATTGGCACTGATAGGATACTGAGGTTTAGAGGTCGGATATGTGTTCTGGGTGATCAGCAGATTAGAGATTTGATTTTATCAGAGGCCCATACCTCTAGATATACGTTACATCTAGGTAGTACTAAGATGTACCAGAATCTTCGGAGAATATATTGGTGGCCTAAGATGAAGAAAGACAACGTTGATTTTGTTTGCTAGATGTCTAACATGCCAACAGATTAAGATGAGCATCAGAAGCCGGCAGGTATGCTTCGACCATTATCGATTCCTATGTGGAAATGGAGCATTTACTATGGATTTTATATGGGATTACCCGGGACCCGAAGGGGTATGATGCTATTTGGGTGATATTAGACAGATTGACTAAGTCTCTCTTATTTCTTAGCCATGAGATCTATAAATTCAGTTAGTGCCTTGGCCGATTTGTATGTCAGGAGATAGTGAGGTTACATGGTGTTTCCAGTGAGTATCACCTCTGATAGGACTCCCGCTTCACCTCTCATTTTTGGGAGAGATTTCATGAGGCTATGGGATCCCAGCTTGAATTTTAGCACCGCTTTTCATCCAC
Organism: Heritiera littoralis; assembly: GCA_031772115.1. NCBI lineage: Eukaryota > Viridiplantae > Streptophyta > Magnoliopsida > Malvales > Malvaceae > Heritiera > Heritiera littoralis. Next base: position 797,884 of record JAPDPK010000211.1, read on the forward strand.
AGACTGATGGACAGTCCGAGCGTAACGATACAGACGCTCAAGGATATGTTGAAGCATGTGCATTGGATTTTAGGAGGCTCATGGGACGATCACTTACCCTGGCAAAGTTTGCTTATAACAATAGTTTTCATACGAGTATCGGCATGGCACCGTATGAGGCCTTGTATGGCAGTCGATGCAGATCCTCGATAGCATGAAGAAGTGGAGACCGTAAACTGTTAGCTCCCAAATTTGGTCGAGCAGGCTTCTCGTGATGTACGGATGATTTGTGAGAGGCTCAAATGGCTCAGAGTCGGCAGAAGAGTTATGCAGATACTAGACGCCGACCATTAGAGTTTGTAGCAGGTGATTATGTGTTTTTAAAGATCTCACTGTCCAAAGGTATAATGAGATTCGGGAAAAGAGGAAAATTGAGTCCCCGATACATTGGGCCTTATGAGATCTTAGATCGCGTAGGAGATGTGGCATATCGGTTAGCACTACCACCAGAGTTATCTGAGTGCATAACGTATTCCATGTCTCGATGTCGAGAAAGTACCATCCAGATCCTTCTCACGTGATTCAACATGAGCCACTGGAGATCAGAGAGGACATGAGTTACGTTGGGAAACCATACGGATCCATAGGAAGGATAAGGTATTGCGATCTAAGACGATTCCTTTGGTTAAAGTGCTCTGGCAGTATCATAACGAGGAGGAGGCTACTTGGGAGTTAGAGAGCCTTATGCGTGAGAGGTATCCAGAGCTCTTCCAGTGACAGGTCCAAGTTAAATTTGGAGGACCAAATTTCTTAAGGTGGGGAGAAATGTAAGACCGAATTTTATTATACTATATACCATATTTGTACATGATTGATAGTGGAAATAAATTCTTTTAGTAAAATTAAAGAAAACATTGAATGTGAATTTCCACTTTTCATTTTAAGTTATGATTTATAGTATGGTGTATAAAAAGAATAGATGGGATTTAATTTTGATAAAAAGGTTAAGATAATATCTATGGTATGAAAGCATTAAATGAAGGTGTGAAAGGGATTAATGGCTATAGGACAAACGAAGAAAAGAATGAGATGAAAACCAATAAACTTTGGCTGGAAGTGGCGTGGACTGGAGAGGAAGGAGAAAAAGGAAAGAAAATTTAGTCAAACTGCAGCAAGAGACTTTCCCTAATGAACTGTGGAAAAACTTCACCTCGCCATTTAATGGAATTGCCATTTTTTCTTCATCATTTAATGAGCTATAAGACAAGGTAATGATGAAGAAAAGGATAAGGAATAGATGTGAGTTTTGGTTGGATCAGCAGGCTATATAAGAAGGAATACATGAGGAAAAACTGACTTAGCAAACTTCATCTTCTTAAACAACCTTCTCGCCCATTCTGTTTTCACAGCAAACTCAATCTCGTTTCTTCCATTCCTCTTATACATGAGCATGAAACTTCATCCTTAGTTAGCTAAACATTTATCCAGTGTGTGAAGAGCTGAGGAATAAGCAAAGTAAAGCTAAGTGAGGCAGAAAAGCACTCTGTTCTGGAAGTGCAACTCAGTTAAGGTGAGTTCCATATTTCTATGGTTCTCTTGATATTTAATGCTAGATTTCTATGTTTTACAACGTAATAAACATAGATATAGCCTGGTTTTAGTTAAATATTGTTGGAATATATAAGAAACTGGATGGAAAATAATCAAGAATGAATAAGGAAACACGATGGGCGAACGGCGAAGCGAACAGAATTACTTAACTACTTGCCAAATAGGTGAGTACTCACCCAAAGGATGAGGCGAGCTCAATGAAATGCATGAGTCGGCGACATACGTGTTCGCCGACTCTTTGGATAATCAGAATGATAATTCGGATGGGCGAGGACCAATGATCGCCAAACGACGAGAATGGCGACTATAGTGATCACCCATGAGAAATGTTTGTGATCACAAAGAGGCGAGTAGGAAATAAAAAGTCGCCAAGTGTTAGTTCAATTCATGGGCGAGCCCACCTCTGAATAAAAAGCCACGAAAGGCGAGTTGAATCGTCAGGCGAGCTGCCATGTTGGGCGAGCTCCCACGCGTAAGCTCATAAGTGAATGGCGAGCTCTGTTGGCGAATGGCGAGCTGTAGAGTAGTCACAGAATCTCGCCAAAGTGTTAGAATTATTAATAGTTTTAGAAAATATTTGAAAAGCAAATATTAATGGTATTAATATTTTACTTTGCAACCGGGAAGTGAGAATTGAAGGTAAGGGGAAGAAAGGCTTCATCAGACGAGGTAAGGGAGATGTGTGTGAAGTGAATGCATGTCCTGTGGAGTTAAATTTTATGAAAATATGAGAAAATGCTTGGGTTTATGACATGCATTTTGTTGATAATTGTTTTGATTTGGGCGAGCTACAAAGATAGCCAAAACCGATTTCGTTTTCTGAGTGAACTGGTTAAGGAGACGAGCCAATGGAAGGCGACCCCTTTATGTTGTTTTGGGGCGGGCGACCCTTGTTTTAATAAAAGGGGGCGAGCCAAAGTGGCGAACCCTTTTATGTTCTTTTGGGGTTGGTGATCCCTGTTTTAATGAAAGGCGGGTGAGCCAAGGTGGGCGAACCTTTTTATGTTCTTTTGGGCAAGCCGTTATGGGCGAGCCAGGTTAACTTTGTTTTGAGAAGTTAAGGTGGCGGGCGAATACTAGTTCACCGCACTGATGACTTGACCATGGGCGAGCCGAATGGGCGAGCTGTTTACCACGGCGAACAGGTTTCACTTTCCAATTTTTTCAATGAAAAATGAACTATTTTTAATATCTTTGAAAATAGAAAATATGAAACCTTTTGGGGGCGAGTTGAATATGGGCGAGTTGACTATTGGTGAGTTGACCATGGGCGAACTAGCCATGGGCGAGCCAGCTTAACCGTGCCTTTCTCACACAGAAAATGGTGAGATTGCTGGCTGTTTTTACTATTTTATAAAACCTTTTGGAAATCAAATCATTTTGAGGAAATGATAATATGGGTGAAATACTTCCATAAAGGTTTTTCATGAGATATAAAAGTGATTTTGAGACTTTAGGCCTTGAGTTCATGCATTATTATTAATGTAATTGCGTGACCCACCTGGGGCGGTGGCTTGGGTCGATGGACCAACGGGTGCACCTCAGGGCGTCACAAGGCTGATGGACCCGCCAAGTCATTAGCGGTCTCGAGGTCACTTGGCAAGTGGACCCGAGGACCACCTATAGGTTATGACCATAGATCTAGCTGAGATAGTCGTGAGGGGCAATGGCCTACGAGTGCACCCCAAAAGCGGACGACTTGTGTTCCTAGGGAAACAATGAGAGCATGATTTATTTGTTGTCTAGTCTCAACTTATTGATTTCTGTTTACTGAAAGGATCTATTGAATCTTGTTTAATGTTAACTATATCCATTGTTTTCTTAATGGGTTTGATTGTTAGGATAAATAAGTTGTTTTTGGGGATTGGTTTTATAAAGCAGCATACACCTTCCTTACTGAGCACGTTGTCGCTCACTCCTTATTTTTCCACTCCACAGATTATTGATTTTGGACTAAGAGAATTACCTTCTAGAGATTGATATCGAAGGTATGTTGTATTCTTTTATATATTCAGTAAAATGGTACAGTACTACTTTAAATAGAAGGGAATGTATATTACAAAGAAAAGAATTTAATAATTTCTATTTCCATATTAGTAACAAGGAATAAGAGTACTCATTCTTATTAAGTATTAGGAGTTGTTAAGCATCACAGACAGCCCAACCGGTAAGTAAGTGTTATTTATAAGTGAATATTATGTTATACTGTGGATTTGGGATGTTACATTTCTAGATCTCCTTAATCACTTTGTTTCAGCCTTTCATAATAAAGGCATGTCTTAAGCTAGCGATAAGGATTGTTTTTCGTTAATGAAACAAATCAATGACACAAGATGGTGGTTTGTCAGGGTAGTTAAAATGGACACTTGAGGGATTTTGGAGTGAACGAGAGGGAGAAGGGAGATGGGCTGCCGATTCCTTGATAGTGAAGGAAGATGATAATGAGTCATGCTATTTCATTAAATGCTATCTCATCCCATTCATCTCAGCCATTGACCCCTCCTTGACTCATCTTTGACCCATTAAATCCTCTTCTTCTCTTTATTATCTCAGCCACATTCCTTATTAAATTGCATTAATTTTCTTGATATTTATTCTTTTCTTATACTCTAATATTTCCACAATATCAGGATTTATTTCTTGACTATTTGACCATCAATTGATCTAATTCCATCCATATCCCATATCTCATTTATATATCAGAAAATCACATTTATTCAATTATTCCAAGTTGGAAAACTGTACAAGTATGGGAAAAATTACAGGAATTTTGAGGATTTCACATGAGTAAAAGCAGTCGACTGTCCCATATAGTAGTCGACTGTTTTGAAACAGAATGCATACTAGGAAAATAGCAGCCGACTGGTTTGTCTCGGTTTTCGGAAAACTACGCTTTGGTTGTCTCTAGGCAGTCGGCTGCTCCTAGCCTAATTGGTACTAGGAGTAAAACCCGAAACTTAATTTCCTGCACTTCAAACTCAGCTTTTGTTTCATCCCAAAGACGTTTAAAATATCTCAAAACATGCGGACATAGCCACCCTACGTCCGTTACATAAATTCCTTACCTTGATCACCAATGATCCACTAGCTTGGTTGCATCAACTTAGCTTTTCACTTCACTTCTTCAAAGCTGCATACATCATCATAATTCAAACCTTTAAATAATCACCATACACATGCTATACCAACTCAGTACAACTCCAAACTATAAATGAAATTGACTAATTCTAATTCTTCTCTTACCTTTACTAGTGACCAATTTAACAACAATTCTGATCTCTCCAATTACTTGGATTCAACTCACCAAACTTCAGATATAACTTAAGCTAATGACAAGGATCAATTTTAGTTAAGAGCTTAACGAATTGCTTAACGAATCGATAGCAAGAGATGGGGGTTTGTCAAGGTAACTATGGAGGAAAAACTTGGAAATTTGGAAGGGAACAAGAGGGGCCGAAAAGGGGCTGCCGAATTGGAGAAGATGATGACTATGCAATTTGCATTAAATGCCTCTTTATTCTATTAATCATCTCAGCCATTACTTCCCTTTGACCCTTTGACATTTGACCATTTTCTTCCTCTTCTTCTTTTGACACATGTCTATTTACTTGCCAAAATTTTCTGAAATCAATTTCTTCATACTTTAATTATTTTCCTGATATCAAAATTAATTCCTTGACTAATTGACTATCAATTCCCTTATTCATTCATATGTCTCATACATCATTTATACATCAAAACTTTATATTTACTTAATCATTTCAGATTGTAATACTTTACAATTATGGAAGAATTACATGAAATTGGGGATTTCACTTTTAAATTATATTATATTTTAAATTAAATTTTTTATATTTGAAACAAATTAAATAAAATATCCAACAAAATATTTAAATACCAAAGTGTTATATTAAAAACTCTAACAACATTTAACGTAAAATATCATTCAAACTTTAAATATTAAATATATCTTTAGGTTTTATATATTTTATGTTTTTTTATTTTTTATATTTTAGCTAATTTAGTTTTTGAACTGAATCAATTGAAAACCAAAATTCTTTTAAAATGATTTCGTTAATCAAACAAAATTAATTTGATAACAAATTGATTAATCAAATTAAATCAATTTGGTAAGTTAATTTGGTTAGAACCTAAATATGAACACTTCTACTTACCAAATCAATTAAAAATTCAAAATCCAGGTCATTTTTGTTTATTTCATTTATTCCTTTTTCTTTCCTAATTTTGTTTACTCATAAGAAGGTATATGATTTGAATTTTCAGATGAAAAGTATCTTAAACTCTAGGGTTTGAGTTTGATTGATGTTTGAGCTTATGTGACAACCACATCACTTTTTTTTTTTTTTCAGTTGGTTTGTTGAAATGTGTTAAGGTGATCGAATTTGATATACTTAGCAAATTTCAGTTATCTTTTTGGGACAAGCCATAGTGATCAAAATGGGAATTCCGTGGAACTCTAATGATCACCGGTATAATTTATTCAAAAAATTTTACGGACATTTTCTTAGTGTAATAAGCTTTTGATCGTATATAGTTAAATTATCTTTTCTAAAATTTTAGAAGTTTCAAAAGTGCCATCTAGAATTTTGGATAAGCGGTAAATAGCGATCACTTTTTAATAGATGTATTTTATAAAAGCCTTAAAACAATTCACCATAAATGCATTGAATATAAACCGCAAATTTATTTATTTGGTTACAAGAGAAATATTTGATAGCTAAGAATATGATTGAGGTTGTTTAGACTCGAATTCAAATATTATAATATGTCACAACTCACAACTTTTTATTAATCATTCGATTAAGAGGTTATCGGCAACTATAAACTTACTTATTACTATCTCATAAATCAACTAATATTATAAGAGAAATTATATCATACTGTGGGAGACACATTATGTATATTAAGAAAATAAAAATAAATAAAAAAGGTGGGATACGGGATAGTTCTTTATTTTTGAAATTAAAAATGTGAATAAAAATCTAATCCATATTATAATTAAAAAAAACATTGCTTCTTTGAAACTTCACTAACTTTTGACCTTTGTTATTATTATTTTTTAAAATTTCAGCTGAATGAAGTTTAATTTCTTTGATTTTTCCCGAATCCTTCCATAATATTGGTGGTCATAGCAGTGAAAGTTCTGGGGGTTTAATAGTTAATTTTCTTGACAGCTTTGAATGAAGGCTTGAAGTGTCTAGAGTGGGAGAGCAGTGCCCGAAGTAACAATGGATTTAAGCACAGTAGATCTCTTATTGGGCAAGGTTGTCACCATCTTACAAAATGAAGCATCATTGCTGAGTGGGGTTCGTGATGAAATTACTGAAATCGAGCGTGAGCTGAATAGCATGAGAGCTTTTCTTGTGGATGCTAACAGAGCTGTAGGAGTCCGCAGCCAAACAGAGAACAATTGGCTAGCAAGCGTGCGAGACATGGCCTGTGAAATTGAAGACGTCATTCATGAATTCATGTACCATATGAGCAAGCAAAAAAAATGGAGGGGTAAAAAATACTCAAGTTTTTTCCTCAAGGGCATTCACATTCCCCAAAATCTAGTCTTGAGGCATAAAACAGCCAACAAGCTGCAAAATATAAAAACAAGAGATACAGAGGTAATGGATCAGAACGAAAAGGTGCTGAAAAAACGGAAGGAATGCCTGGCAATTATGATCCTAATCAGTGGAAAATTGAGAGTGAATCTTCTCTTTTTGTTAAAGATGATGAACTTGTGGGCATCGAGGAGACACAAAACAAGCTACTGGTTTGGTTGACAAGCGGAGAACTTCAAAGGATTGTCATTTCAGTGGTGGGGATGGGTGGTTCAGGCAAAACTACTCTAGTTGCCAACACTTTCAACAAGGAAATAATCAAGCAAGATTTTGAGTGTTGTGCCTGGATCACTGTCTCGAAAAGGTGTGCAGCAGAAGAGTTAGTTAGATCCATGATAAAGGAGATCATCTACAAGAAGAACAATGAAAATGATGTTGAGAACTTGAACAACAAGAGCTACAGGGATTTGGTGGAAATGCTCCAGAAATACCTGCAGACAAGGAGATATCTTATTGTGCTAGATGACGTGTGGACCACCCAACTCTGGCAGGAGATAAACAGAGTGCTTCCTGACGGAAGGTATGGAAGTCGTGTTGTGATTACTACACGAATTCATGATGTAGCTTATTTCCAATATGGGACTACAAGACTCGTCCATGAACTCAAGCCCTTGGGAGAGAATGAAGCTTGGACGCTATTTTGCAGGAAAGCTTTCCCAAGCAATCTTGGTCGATGTCCATCAAATCTTGTTTTTTTAGCGAGAGGCCTAGTTCAAAAATGTGAAGGCTTGCCGTTCGCTATTGAGAGTTTGGGTGGTTTGTTGTCTTGCAAGACTTCCATAAATGAATGGAGAATAGTTCATGACAACTTAAATTGGGAGCTAAGCAACAACCAGGAGCTTGAAAGAGTGAAGCGTATCTTATTGCCTAGTTACCATGATTTGCCTATCAGACTTAAGCATTGCTTTCTATATTGTTGTATATTTCCGGAGGATTATAGGATTATGCGAAAGAGGCTCATTAGACTTTGGATGGCAGAAGGGTTTGTGGAACCAGATCAAGGGGTCATACCAGAAATGCTTGCTGAGAGATACTTAATGGAATTGATTCGTCGAGGCTTGCTTCAAGTTGCAGAAAGCAATGAATCTGGAAGGCTCAGAGCATGTAAGATGCATGACATTCTGCGAGAGCTTGCGGTTTCAATATCAAAAACAGAGAAGTTTGTTACTATATCGGATGGGAATGAAGAAATACTAGAAGACAGTGGAATTCGACGCTTGTCAATTGTGGCAAATGATAAAGATATGAAAGTTGGAAGAAAGGATATGGCACTACTTCGTTCAGTGTTTGTTTTTGGTAATGGTGAAATTTCTAGATCTTCCTTCAGTAAGTTGCCATCTGGTTTTAGATTGTTGACAGTGTTGGATTTAGAAGGTGCCCCAATCGATGAAGTCCCAGATGAAGTGGTAACTTTTTACAATTTGAGATGTCTTAACTTAACAAGAACTCAAGTGAAGAAGCTTCCCAAATTGATCGGAAATCTTTGTAACTTACAGTCTTTGATCCTTGCGGAAACCCAAGTTGAAGAGCTTCCGTCAGGAATTGTGAAGTTGAAAAGTCTAAGGCATCTAATCTGTTATCGTTTCTGTGGTAGAGAGACTGACTATATGCGTTGGGTCAGCATGCATGTACCATCCAACATTTTTAAAATGAAGAGCTTACAAGTTTTGAACATTGTGAAAGCAGGGGACACATTTGTGAAAGAACTCCACAAAATGACGCAACTGAAAAGGCTTTGCATTGCTAATGTTAAGGAAGCTAATGAGAAAGACTTGTGCCTTTCCATTGGAAATCTAAGCCTCCTCCGCTGTCTATTCGTGATTTCAAGTAATGAGAATGAGCGGTTAAAGATGGATTCACTTGTTTCGGTTCCTTCTTGCCTTGAGAAACTTTATCTGATCGGAAAATTGGAGAAGATGCTCCACTGGTTTTAACTCCCTCCAAAATCTTACGTGTTTGAGATTGCATTGGTCTGGATTGGGGGAAGATTGTCTTGCTCACATCCAATCATTGCCTAATCTGGGACTATTGATGCTTGTAAATGCATTGAAAAATATTGAGTGTTTATGTTTTCGTGAAGGGTTCCAAAAGCTTAAGGAGTTACATATAGATCATTTCCCTGAATTGAAAAATGTTTTGATAAATGAAGGAGTGATGCCTGGTCTTCAACTTCTACATATCGGAGAATGCCAAAAGCTTGTGGAATTGCCATATGGTTTGGAAAGTCTACCTGACCTGAAAAAAGTTCATTTGTGGATTGTTTCGAGTGAGATTACAAAGAAAATCTGGGGAAATGCAGCAAGTATGGAACAGCCAGCCAAGGTGATAGGAAGAGTAGAAGGCGAGGAACACAAGTTGAAGTGGTACCAATACCATTGATGTTTCTGCAAACCAAGATGAATCCCTCCAATTGTAAGTACCAAATTCAAATCCCTTTACATATCCACAGCCCAAGCTACCATAAGATTAACACACATAATGCATTCGTTCTACTAGACCGCCTAAAATGCATGCCAGTTAAATTTTTTCTATCGTTTCGCCGACCTTCAATGTGACCATTTTTTTCTTTCCAGGTTATTTGGAAAAGTTGAAGCACGATCATGGTGAGTTTGGCTCGAATGAAATTCCAGTTCATGAAGCAATGGCTATCCCAGTGCCTACTTTTCATCACATCTTTTATCCTTTCATTATATATTGCTATTGGTTTGTTGGTATGTTTAACATATATCACTACTGTCATATATACATACATATATATATATATATATATATATATATATATATATCACCATGACATTATTGGTATGAGTGTATTAAATTTGCCATTGTCAGTTAAGACTATGCTCTTGGTTTGTATAATATGGACGCCTCTATGCAAGAATGAATGAATTGGCTCTATACGGCAACAAGTTATTTTCTTTTTACTATTCTCTTTTGGTTTCAAGATGAAAGAAGATTGGTAAGAGATGATTAAATTTCTAACAGTTCATTTGAATGAGAAATTTTTAAAACAAAATTCATTTCAATCAAAATATTTAAAATTCTAAAATCTCATTCGCTTCTTTTACAAAAAAATTGAAAATTTTCACAATTTAAGAAGAATTTCAAAAGAAAATTTGAGATAATCAAACTTCTTGTTCAAAATCCTCTTAAAAAGAATTTTTCTAGATTCTTCTAAAGTATCGCTTACTTTATAACAGATTAAATACAAAACTAAAAGAAGAAATATCATTTTATTTAAATATAATATATATTTATTTTTTTCATATTATTATTAATATCTATCTGAACCGATCCAATGAACACTCTACCATTTGTGTCATCTGTAGGCTTAAGAATCTCGAACTTCATTTCAAACCTTCCCTCCTTTAGATTCATCTCTCTCCATCCAAATCGGAAAATGGAGAAAAAAGAATAGAATAAAAACAAACAAATTGATAGTAACCTTTTTTCTTCATAAACCCAACAATAGGCAATAGGTGCCCCAACTTTCAGTATGAGCCTTTTAGGCATTACAAAACAAACTTCTTTTCCAATTCTATTTTTACAAACATAACGCAGACACATATCATAGAAGTGACCATGCACTGAAGAATTCAATCTTCAAACACTCGCTTTCAAATCAAACAATCGCAAATTCACTTTTTTTTATAATTATCAAGAACCTAATTTTTGAACAAAAATAATTCAAGACTCCATATGACTGTTTTGATGATCAGGAAGTGAAACTGCTTCTGTGAAAACTGTTTGGTTGAACGGAACAGTTTAGCCAGCTGCAGAACTACAGTTTGAGATGCAGTCGTGGCTGGTAAAACAGATTCTGGAAGAGCTGGCATGCAGTCAAGATGGAATTCCTTCTTGTTGCAGGTTTGAACAAACAATGTCAATACCACCCGACAAAAAATAAATCTGCAGAACAGACAAAAATTAAGTTTTTAACCAGAAATGTACTCCAAAACGCCGAATGGTCTTGGTTCTTCAATCTAATAGTATGGTGGTGGGGGTGGAAGGTAAAAGGGGAGAAGAAATCCAGATAGGAGACTCACACATGTTTAGCTAAAACCAAGTTCAAGTTTTCAAAAACATTGAAAAACGGGACTTGCTATTTACTACCATATTACAGAGAAAACTGATCAATAGAATGCAGACAGGAAAAACTTTAATGCAGATGTTTGGTCAAATTTCATAAAAACCATCCCTATACTCATCTGTAGTACTAATACAGAATGCCACAGCCTTAGTTGGTCTTTTACCAGCTTGGTCTTTCTTTTAAAATTTCAAATGTGTTAATGCGATCTCCCATCCAATCAATCACTCAATACTTTTTACCCTCCTTTTGTCATTTAAAACATGCACACATTGAATGGAATAATGCATTGAGACAAACATAAATGTACTAGGCTTGTGTCCCAGAGCAAAGGAATTACTGGAATTACGTAATCTACCGGATGAGATCAAAGAAATCCAAGAAGAAAGGGTGATAGATTGGATTGAGAAAGCATGTCGTTTTTTGTCAACAGGTGAAATTGAAATGCTCCTAATGATGTTATGGGCCACGTGAAATGGAAGAAATGCAGAACTCAAAGATGGCAAGAAGGTTGATGCAAAGAGAGCTTTTGAGCATACAGTAATCTTCCTTAAAGACTACAAGGAAGATCAAGATACAAAAACAGGGGTTCAAAGAGAAAGAAATGTAACTAAGTGGACTCCACCAGAAGAACCCTACTTCAAAGTCAACTTTGATGGCGCATGGGATCCAAACAGTAAACGAGGGGGTGTTGATGTGATCATAGGAGACAGTGAAGGAAGGATGGTGAGTGTTGCAACACAGAGAGTTGAAACAGTACAAGAAGCATGTATGGTAGAAGCAATAGCAGCAAACAGAGCATTGGAAGTGGCTAGATGGACAGGTTGTAGAAGAATTATTCTGGAGGGAGATGCATTAACAATTATTAAGAAACTCCATATGGAAGTCGAAGACCTCTGAATACTAGGACCACTGATCATTGATGGTAGAAGGTTGAAAGGACATTTTGAGGAATGCAGGATACTACACGTCAACAGGGATGGGAATGGAGCGGCTCACTTATTATCAAAGGAAGGACTTCTAGTAGAAGAAGACGTTTACTGGGTAGAAGATCACCCAGCGTTTTTAAACAATATTGTATTGCATGATGCCAACTTTATGAATTAATAAATTGAAGTTTCCATTCAAAAAAAAAAATGCACCCGTTGAAAAACTTGACTGCAGGACTCCGACTCCTCCCTCCCTCTCCAGTTTTTCTCTTTCCAAAAATGATTTATTTCGTTCATAAATATTAAACTTTATTCTTTCCTGGCCCAAAAAAATATTTTTTATTACCATCTTATTATAATAATTTTCCATCCATAAGCACACGGAGATCACAACCTGAAGAAAATATCTAATCACAAAGGTTTCAAAGTTACAGCTATAAAATGTGTTGGTGATGGACGATATAACACAGCTTTTCTCGGGTTAGGTGGCAGTGTTCGTAGTATCAGCAATATCTTAGAAGTGATTCATGCGACTAGATCCCAAGGCTCCATTCTGACCACTTTGACAACCAGTTGGCTGGTAGAAGGAGCCACTGGGCTCCCATTCCAGGCACTGAAGCGTCCTCAGGGTGTCAAGAGTGAGCTCTGAAAATTTGACCTGATCAAGAATATAGAAAAAAAATATATTACAGACTATTTTCAATTCATTACTAGTTACAACCCGCGCGTTGCGCAGGTAAGTTACAAAAAGGTTATGTGAGGGGCAAATGTTTATTTGAACATTCCAAACAAAAAAAGAAATACATTAATTGAGGCCTTGCGCAGATGAAGTAAAGTTTATCAAATATACTTGTAAATGCCAGACCTTGATCACAAGATGTTAACATTGATTTTCCTGAACTAATTAGTGCAATTTATCATCAGTCTCGTTGTTTGATATCAATGTCAATGACAAAGTTCTTCCAGCCACCAGTAAAGTATCCATTTTTTTGTCTCAATATATTTTTCTTGCCAGGTGCCAAAGAATTTGTCTTGAATAACAAGTCATTTCAGTTGATTGTGGGGGCATGCATTTGTCATTGAATTCTTTTGGTATGTCCTGGAAGAAGAGACAAGTGAGGTTGAATATATTCAGGCAGAGATCGAAATGAGCAAGCTTTAGGAATTAGCACGAGATAGGAATATTGAATATTTTGGTTTGTCATCCTGCTTACAAAGAGAGGTGGATCATTTTCTGGTAAGCATTCAACTGCATTGTCAAAGATGAGTAAATAGTCTGGTTCTTGTTTTTCATCTTATTCGTCAGAGTATGAAACAGTAATAATTCCAGATTGCAGCATTTCACAAAATTTTTCGAGTGTTGCTGCAAGAGGTTGAAGTGTAAAATTAAATAGTAAATAATTAAATTATGTAACTGGAGAAAAACAAAATTTTTATAGGGGTCCATGGATGAAACATGACTAAAAAAATGGTTTATATGTTGGGTAAAGAAAATAGTTTTCTAGTCTATTTAAGTTTATTTACCTCTTCTTGATTTGATCAGTTCAACAATGAGAGGATTGTGGGCTTGATTATATGGTAAGATACTAAATTTGAGATCTCCATTGTATTGGAAGAGTAGCAAGTCTCCAATTTTGATAGCATTGGCCTTAATAAATTTTTCCCAGCCATCAATAAAGTAAACGTTTTCATTTTTGTTTTCAAGTAGGACTCAAAAAGTTTTTGGCATATATAATCTCAGAGTGCAATACATTGGTGTTTGAACACAAGCAAAATAAAGTCGGACAAATGCACGTGGCAAAACCTGCAAAAACAAATCATGCTAGTAAGTAATTTTATTTTGCTAAAGATTAAATATATAATCAATGAAAACAAGGTGATCAAGTAATGGCTCCATTGTCTGTTCAAGCATTGTAATTTATTGGATTTGAATAAAATCACATATGGAGGATTAAGTATGATATTTATGTGGTTATTTATTTTTAAAGAGATTGATGTTCAAATAAATTGTATAGGTGGAAGCTTCATAATTTGAATACAGTGGAATTAATTAAAGGTAGTAAAGAAGTAGGTTTTTTGTAATCAAAGGATTGCAAAGGAAAATAAAAAGTTATGTATGAGATGGGTTGACAAGCACGGTATATCATAAAAGTAGCAAGGTTCAGTTGAACAAGAATATGGTTCAGTGTAGAGGAGATATTCTATCATGGAGGAGGAAAAAGAGAAAAAAGTAGAAAGTTGTTTGCTTACCAGAGTTGTTGTTGCTCGTCATCCTGAAAGAAAACTTCAAAGTACTGGGACAGGTGATTTGTGGAGTTATATGCCATGGAAATAGAATGGAAAAGAATCTTGCCTGTTTGAGAGGGGATAATGAAAGTGTAATTTTTGGGTATATATATTCAAGAAAGGTGAATATACTTTGCTGAGACCTTAAGAGAAATGAAGGCCTTAAGAGAAAGATGCAATCAATTCAACCTAAGTAACTTAATTTCCTAGCTCTATTCAACTTTTCATCAATCCTATCAACCATATAAGGAGCTATATTATTAGTTCTAGCCCTCTTAGACCTCAACCTTTTCAATATTCTAAACTTATTTTTGTCTAGCTTGATCACTTCCAAATATTATGAAACAATAATGCTCACAAATAACAAACTAAAACTATAACAATAATAGACAAAATCAAATATTGGTGACTTAACCTCTTACAAACAACTTTAAGACAATCAAAAGAAACTTAGATGAACTCATCTTTAGAAAAAAGCTCAAATAGATTTAAATAACACTGTGCAAAAAAAAAATAATATCAATAGCAAAACAACAACCAAAGCCAACATTCTTTACTACCAACCTTTATTTAACTAAAACAAAAAAAAAATTATATACCTACCATCTAGCATTCTAGACATGAAAAAGATAAAAAGAAATAGAGATTCAAAGCAAAATAAAAGTGAATAAGAGATTCAAATGAGTGCAATAAACATGAAACAATATAACTAAATAATACAAGACACCTATATGTCAATTGATATTGTACTTCAATAGAAAACCCAAAAAAAGATGGAACCACCATAAATTAAGGTGAGTAAAAAAAAAGGACCAATAAGTACCAAAACAAAAAATAGATGCAATTACCTGTATGAAAATAATTCAGAAGGGAAAACCAAGGAAGAAATAGTTAATTCCAAAAAGCAGAGAAGATTCTAGATCACTGCAAGATCAGTGGTGAACTCCAAACACAAATGCACACCAACTATAGAGTACTATACACTGTAAACTCTCAAGGAAAAACCATATGAAATTATGCAATCAGTAATATACAATGACAAATCACGCATGAGCTAAGACAACTCAATTATTAATAATTGATATAAACTAAAGCTTAAAATCACCTTACATTTATCAACTTTGGTAGAAGGCAAGAATCTTGGAAATAGATAGGGTGCTTTGGATCATAAAGTTCAAACTTAGGTGGCCACATCAAGAACACAAAAATAAAGAAAAATTATATATAAAAGATGATTAGAATGTTCAAATTGTATAAATAAACTGACCCCTTCTATTGAGATCATAGCTTTAACATGCTACAATAAAATAAAAATAGCTCAAGGAAACATATTGATGAACAAAAAGTTATATTCTCGCAAGTGCACGAATCAAGATAGTATAACGTGCAAATACAAGAGTTGATCCCACAGAGATTTGTTAAATTTATTCAATTAAAATTTAATTACTTATGCCCTAAAAATTATGAAAGTTAAGTAAAGAAATTACCTAAGCATCTAATTATGTAAGACCCGAATTTTATTATACTATATACTATATTGTACATGATTGATGGTGGAAATTAATTCTTCTAGTGAAATTAAAGAATCATTGGATGTGAATTTCCACTTTGCATTTTAAGTCATGATGTATAGTATGGTTGATAAAAGAAAGAAAAACAAATATCAAATGTAACAAGGAATATATGGGATTTAATCTTGATAAAAAGTCAAGATAGTATATATATAAGGTATGAAAGCATTAAATGAGATGAGATAAAATTAATAAATGTGGCTAACGTTGGCGTGGAGAAGAGGAAGAAGAAGAATGACAAGAGAATTAAGGGCTAGAAGACAAAACAAAGAAAAAGATGGGGAGTTAGCCAATCAACGTTGGCTGGAGGAGACATGGGCGAAGAGAAGAGCAGAAAAGGAAATAGAAAAAGTCCAGGAAAGGGGCGCAGTGGACTTCTCGCTGGTTGCTTTGTTTGACAAAGGAGACTAAGCATTTAATAGCAAGAGGAGCAAACCAATAAGAGTGACTGGCAGTGGCGTGGACTAGCAGAAGAAGAGGAAAAAGAAAGAAAATTTTCAACACATGCAGGGAATTTTCTTCTTACAGCCGTTCACTAGCTGCAGTTTTTCCACAAAATTTAATGCATGTAATGATGAAAGAAACGTGATAAGAAAACGGTCGGTAGTTTCTAACAGGATCAAATGGCTATATAAAGGAATATGTGAGGGAAGATGATGTCGTCAACTTCATCCTCTCAAATAACCTCCTCGCCCAATTCTGTATTTTTGCATATCCATCTTTCATTCCTCCGTTTTCGTCATAAATGAGCCATGTAATTTCATCTGTTAGCTAGCCAAACCCTTCTGCAGTGTTGAAAAGCCAAGGAACAAGAGAAACAAAACTAAGGGTGGCAAGAAATATTCTGTTTTTGGAAGAACAATTGGGTTAAGGTAAGTTCCATAATTTCTATGGTTCCCTTGATATTCAATACTGGATTTCTATGTTCTATAACGTAATAAACATAGATATAGCCTTGTGTTAGCTAAACCTTGCTAGAATATATAAGAACTAGAATAAAGTGTAGTCTGAATCAGAATAAACAATGAAAATACTGGAAAAATGATAATGGGCGAGCTAGAATCTGGAATGAGGAAGTGGGCGAGATCGCCACATACAAGTTTAATACATAGGTGAGCCGCCAATGAACAAAACAATAGTGTCGGGCGAACTCACATGCAGGGCATGGCGAGTTGAATGGTCGGGCGAGCTCTATGGGCGTATGGCGAACTCAGTCTCGCCAAAGTGTCCCAAATATTAGGAAAATATAAATAGTTTAGAAAATATTCGAAAAAGGAATATTAATAGTTTAATGTAATTGTGCAGATGGGAATTGAGAAGGCGAACGAGAAGCAAGGCTTCTTCAGACGAGGTAAGGGAGTTGTGTGTTAAAAGAATGCATGTCATGTGGAGTTAAATTTATGAAAGTACTGAGAATTTATTTTGGTTTAAGACATGCATACTATTTTGATAAATTCCTTGTTATTGGGCTAACTGGTAAGGGCGGGCGAATTGACCCTTCGTTATGTTTTGGGCGAAGAGCCCTCTTATGATATTTTGGCGGGCGAGTGATCTTGTTTTATGAAAAATTTGGGCGAGTCCTTTTATTTTCTTTTGGGCGAACTACCCTGTTTTAAATAGAAAACCCGAGCGAGCCAATTTCACTTGTTTTAATCGCTAAGGATTGGCGGGCGAATACTAATTCTCCACCCTGGGATTCACCATGGGCGAGCCGTGATGGGCGAGCTGACCATGGCGAAGAGGTTTAAAGTACATTTTCTTAAACGAAAAATGAGACAGAATAATATTTTGAAAATAGAAAATACGAAACCTTTTGGGCGAGTTAATCATGTGCGAGCCAGTGAGGGCGAGCCGGTTTTCCTTGTTTTCAATTGGCGGGCGAACATAAGTTCACCCTACTGGACGGTCGACCATGGGCGAGCCAGACGGGGCGAGCTGAACATGGGCGACCAGATTTCAGTTTATATTCTCTATGCAAATGAGAAATGATTAACTATTTAAATGAATTAAATGGGTTTCTTTAAAGGTATTTTTAGCTATGATTTTGAGACTTTAGGCCCCTAGTTTCATGCATTGTTACGAGTTATAAGGCTGATGGACCCGCCAAGTCATCAGCGGTCTCGAGGTCACTCGGCAAGTGGACCCGAGGACCACCCATAGATTGTGGCCATAGATCTACTGCATCCTTATTAGGATGATTATGCCGTTCTCGCAAGGGGGAGGGGGAACGATGATAGCATGACTTATTTTAGGGTGATGCCTAGTCTCAACTTATTAACTTGTTTTACAGAGAGGATTTGTTAAATCCTATTCACTGATTATGCCAATGATATTGTAAACTGTTTTTTTATATTCACTGGGTTTACTACTATAAAAAAAAAATAAAAGTTTTGGGAAATAAAGTTAGATTTGTGTACATCTTCCTTACTGAGCATGTTATCGCTCACCCCTTATTTTCCACTCCACAGATTGTTGATCTTGGGTTAAGAGAATTACCTTTCAGAAATTATCGACTGCTAGTGGATATCTAATATCAAAGGTATATTACTTCTTTTATATATTCAGAAAAATTGTACAGTACTACTTTAAATAAAAGGGAATGTGTATACATCTTAGAGCATTAATGTAATAAGAGTTTTAATGGTTATTTAAATGTTAAGAATTGTTAAGCATCACAGACAGCCCAACCGGTAAGTAAATGATATTTTTAAGTAAATATTAGTTATATTGGGTATTTGGGATGTTACAAATTAATTACTAAATTAACTAAATTAACTAATTAAATTAATTAACCTAATAAAATAAATTAATTAACCAATAGAGAAAAGCCTAGGAATTTGATTTCACCAATACATTGCAATTTTATGTCTTCAATTCTAAAAATCTCAATTCAATTCTAAGGTTCATTCTTCCTAATATATAATTACTCTGTTTGATGGTAGCTATAATCAAGTATTTTTAATCATTAAATTATCTATGATGTGCAGCATAACCAATAACTAAAAATCCATTAAGAACAGAAGAACATCTAACAAGAAACAAATAAATATTCTAGCTTGATGTATGCATCAAATATTTATTCAATCATTCAATAGAGAGCTATACATGGCTTAGTATATGATGTGTACCCTTACCATGTCTCAAACAATCAATTAATTTATATTAAAGGTAGCCAATCAATAACACAAATTAAAAGATTAAATTAATCACAATGAATGATACTAGAATTTAAGAATTAATCAATTAATTAATGAAGACATAAAATATGCAAGTATGCTCAATCAAATTCCTAGTAAAAAAATTAGTTCATGTTTAATCTAGCAAAACACATTAAATTAAATTGAACATTCATGCTTGATCAAACAGTAGCTAATAATATAAAAAAATCTAATAATGTAATAATGCAATAAATATTAAGTCAAAGTGGCAGCCTCTTAAAACCAAGCTTTATGCAATAAGTGTCAAACGTGTACAGCAAAAGAAGATGTTGCTTTGGCCTTTGTACAACAAACGTGTACAGGTGCTCATGGTTTTACTGCTCACGCCCTAGCCTAGCTCCAAACAATTCTGTTCGATTTCTAAGTTCTGCACAAGACCATCTACGGTTTGTTCACGTCGTTCTTGGTCTGCCTTAGTTCCAGCAACAAGGCTCTGCTACGAACTGCCCAAAGCTACAGCCTTGATCCAAGCACACGATTCTACTCAGGTTCTTCAACAGCAGCAAGTCACGGGTTGCTCACTTGGTACCACTCAATTCTGTAGTTGCTTCACCATAATCGGTTCTACTCTTTTCTTTGTCTCCAGTTGCTGCCGCCCCTTCTGTCTATATCTTTGGCTCTTCAACCTGCTTGCACTTATATAGAAACACAAAATTTGCAAACCAAGTAAAAGCCTCAATAAAACTTTGCTTTTTTATTTTGCAAACAATATATCCTTTAAATTTTAATAAATTCAAATCATATCTTCCAAAATTAATTCCAAAGTCACTTTCTCTAAATTAATTCAAAAGATACACTTAACAATTAATTTGACACAAGAATATAGCAATAAATGTGATAATAAATAATAAAATAATATAACAAATATATTATAATCACATATCTAAAGAAAAACAAAAGAAAATGAAAAAAAAGAAAGAAAATTACAACAAATCTAATAAATAAAATTTGTAAGAGGCATGTTGTAAACAATTTAAGAAAATCCCAAGTCCTTAATCTTTTGAGAAGTTAGAACATACCTAGAGAAGTACTAATAGTCCACGCACTTATAAAATCTTCCCACTATTTGCCAAATTGTTGTGGCTAGTATACCAGAGTAATTAAAAAAAAAAACCTTCGATATGCTTTAACAACAATAAAGCAATCACAAAATGAGCAAGAGATAAATGTTATGTCATTGCAAGCTCTGTGCATGTGTGTGTATAAACATCACACAAATTTTTGAAATTTGAAATCTCACCTACAATATTTCATATTTTCAACTTAACTTCAATTTTGACTTAGAAAAAAAAAGAAAATAAATAACAAAAAAAGACACAAAATCTTACGCACTTAAGTGGATTTAAAAAATGCAACTAACATAAAATCTTTTCCAACAATAATAGCATTTTGCTTTTTATTTGGAAGTTTGCAACTTAGAACTAAAATAGGAAGGCCAATTCCAAAATACCTTAAGCTTTGTTGTTTGTACGATGGTGCATGAGCATTCACGCAAAAGATCAAGCATTGAACCTTGACATTAACATGGCTAAGACACTTGATGTTCATTCATTGCTCCTACAATTTAGAAAAATATCAAAATAGTTGGAAATGCATTTTCTTATAATTATACAGAAGTTTATAGAGAGGTATGAAGTCAATCTGCCCAAGAAATAGTTTGAAAAGTGGTTTATGTACCGAAGAATAGCCTGTGCTGTGCAAGTAAAGACAACCTGTTAAATAGAAAGAAACCAAGTAAAATCATAACTAACAAGATGAATCAAGGCACATTTTTAGATTTCGAAATTCAAAATATTTGTTTAAAGTATGATACAATTATGACAAGAATTGAAACATGTATTACTAATAAAACAAATATTTTTAAATACTAAATAAATGCAAAGAAAGAAGACCAAGTTTTAGAATCAGACAACTCATAAGACATCTTTCAAAGCAAAGCTATCTTTTTTTGTGAAAACATAAAGGCAAGTAATATTTACAGTGAGAGAAAAAGAGAAAAAAAAACTGAACTCTTTACACAAATTCTTCTAGCACATTGAAGCATATTCAATAAGTAGATTAAAGGGTTACAACTATTTTCTTTTGCTTCTTTTTACTGGTATTTGTCTACTACATATTTTTCCTTGATAATATCAAAAGTTTTGTGCTTTAAAAAACTCTTCTTAGAATGTGCTATGTCATCAATTTATTTTCTTTCTTGATTTCTTGACTACTTTGATCAAAGAAAGGTTGCATATTTCTTGCTTTTGCAAGACCAAAGTTATTTCAACAATAAAATCAATCCACAGCAAACAATAAAAATATCAATAGTAATCTTCAATCAATAAGCTTATTTTTAGTGATTTGGGAAAGGGGGTGTTAAACCCAGCTTTATGCAGGGGTTCATGCACCTACATTTGATAAAATACAATGTGTAAATCAATAAGCCTTTTTAATAACAATAAGAGCAACAGAACTACTAAAATAAAATTACACATTGTAAAAATTCAAAGCATAGAGAACCAAAAAATCAGAGAGTTCACAAATACATTATGACAATAAAATAAATGGATAAAAAGAAAGAAAAAAGTAATACTGAGAAAATGGGTGATTTCTTTAGTTCTAGAAATGCAAGCTGCAAAATCTTTCATAAAATCTTGATCTAACATACTTCTGTGCAAATCCTTTCTTAAATTACTCTTTTTGCATTTTTTGTCATCTATCATCCTTTAACTGAAAAAAAAAAACCCATAATTAATTCTTTAAAAAAAATTGGCAAGAAAATGACTTACTTGCACTATTAAAAGAACATGATAAATGTGACTGACTCCTAATTCTGTTTGAGTCATATAGTAACCCTCTTGCGAAGCTGAGACTTCAAAAATTTCAAGCTCAATTGAAGTTGAAGTAACCAACATGCACCCATATTCATAAAACTAACACATTGCGATATAAAAAATAAATAGAAAAATCATCCATGTTTCTAAAGTTGCTAGACCGAGTATTCATCAAGATCAAGTGGCATACCAGAATTTTGAGGCAGATTGCATGCCTAAAGTTCTTTCACTCAAAGGCAACAAGAGTCGAGGGATAATCCAAGAAAGCACTTCTTTTTTATAGCACTTGGCAAACTCAATGACAAACGGGAAGGAGAGATGTGCCTATTAAGCCATTAAACCAAAACTTCGAGTAAAGACATTTCTAAATCAATTTAATTTCAAGTAAATTCATCCTCGTAAAATCAATTTGGGGAATTCCTGCATGGTTAGCAATGCAGTATACCTTCTAACAGAAAATATGGTAAATTATACGAAAGAAATAAAGTAAATGGGTGGCTCATATTTGTTCAGATGTGCAGTAAAGTAAAGCTAAAAAAAATGTCTGATTATAGTTAGGATAAGTTGTAGAGTTGAACCAAAAACATCCACTCTACCACTGTCTAAAGTTCAGTTGTAAACTAAAGAATATAAATTTTGTATCATCTTTCTAAAATTACTATTGAAAATAATAATAAAAGAATAAAGAAAAGGAATCCATGATTTTACTGGACATTGGTACAAATTTGCATTCTAAATGCAGCCAAGGAAAGGAAATTTACCTCAAAACCCAATTAAACATTTGTGCAGAAATACTCAATCTTTTATAATGAGCCAAAGGATACATCTAGCAACAAAAATCATTATAAGCATTATATCACCTGGGCAGATGCGAAAGCAAAGAGCAGAGAATCCTCATGCCTATAGTAACTTCCTTAGAAGTAAAATTTATTTGTTGAATTTGCAAAATTACAAGCAGACTGAAGAGCAAAGGCTAATATTAGACTACAAATCACAGAACTGGTACTCCACGATTTCAAATAGCTTCACAAATTTACTATTTAAAAATGCATTCATGTACTTGGGCTACTCTAGCCAAAAGATAGCATGTAAGTGTACGCCTTCGGTTTGAAAAATCCACGGCAAAAATAGACAACTCAACAATTGAAGCTGCTAAAATTCTATTCCATCATGACCTTAAACTATGTCAAAGATAGTAATGACTCTAGCATGCATAAAATATTTAAACTATTCCACTAACATTTACCATAAACCACAATGAGATATGAATTGAAAGAAAATCAGCCATTGAAAAAAAAAACACACCCCCAAAGTAAGGCTTCATGTAGGAAACTTACATATTAACTGGTATCTCTTTCTCAACTTTCTTAGTAAACATCTAAGCGCACAGTATAATCCTATGAACCGACCAAGTTCCAACACTAATATAACTATATTATTAGCACAACCAATTATGTCAATTTCATCACATAAAAACTTTTTGACAATCATATAAGACAAATATTCAAAATAAACTCAGAAATGGAAACAGCTTTTTATGAAATTTTATATAAAATCAAAATTATTAAATAAAAAGAAAAGAAAATGGAATACCAAAAAAAAACCATTACATTTAAAAACTGGTGGTGATCCAGAGCTGGAAGTAGAATCCTTTTGGGACCTGTTTGGAATAACCAAAAAAAATGAAATGAAAAAACCAATAATGTTAATAAATCTAACAAACAAAAAAAATTGTTACCAATAAAGTTTCGAAATTTATACCAGAAATAGATTGAAAGAGAAACTTCTTTGGTTAAAGTAGATGTGACGTTCCAGTCACCATACATTTACAATTCACCTTTTTACCCTTTTTCACTTAACTTGATTAGATTTGCTTGTCAATGTCAATCATACTTTTCTTTAATTCTTAAGCTTAATATCTAATAGCTCAATATGAATAATTCAATTTCAATAAAACAGACTAATGATACATGTATATATGTACCATCCGTTTCCACAGGATCTCATGCATCATCTTGACTTAAATCCCCGACATCTTATATTCAATAATGCTAGTTGTACTGTACCATAGCTGAATTACAATTTACTTTGCCTAATTACATAAGTATACCTTCTATACTACTTGGGAAGCGTCGTTCGAAGGTAAACTTTCAAAATCCACTCGGAGGCTCTTCTATCGAGAGCGAGGGATTACTTCAGATAGTCTGTATGAAAAATGTTCGTAAAATGGTGAGTTTACGCTCAGTAAGAAAAATATGTAAAAGAGCGTGCTATGCCTCTATATGCACTTTTCCTACTTGGCTCTATAATGTCATGTAAAGCATTATAAAGTATGCATCTTAAACATCTTTCATGCATTGTTTGCAACCATGCATATTTATTGCAAATGGTGTAGGCAAACATACTTTCTTGAAAACATCATGCATAACTTCTTTCTTTAAAACATCATACTTCATAAACTTGCTGCGAAACATACATTGTATTCTTAAAACATACATCATGCTTCTTTACTTCAAAACATACTTCATAACATACTTTCTTTAAAAACATATTGTAAGTACTTCTTTGAAATATCATTGTCATATATACTTACTTTTCTTAAAACATCTTATACTTTCTTGAAATCGTACCATATACTTCCTTTAAAACTTCTTGTACAAGTAAACCAAGTACTTTCGATTTCTTTATTCTTTGAAATCGCATATACATATAGTTTTTGATAACATAAAAACTATTTGTACTTTTGTGGAGTTATGCACTGCATCATCATCATCATCATCATCATGTGGCGTACCCCGTAGGGCCAGGAATCCTCCCTTAGCCGAGCATGAAATATAAACAGATTGGCCAACTGTTGGTGGCTACAGTTAACACTAGTCAGGCGTCCTTCTGTAGCGACTGAGGCCTGACTTATGGTTCCTCAGCCCATAACATACATCATTTTCAGGACTTGATCAGAGCCCCGACTAGAAACATGAAAGTGCATAATCTCAAAACATATGCCATATAGCTTCAAGCCATGACATTTCATACTTTCTGAAAATAGGTTTGAAAACCTCGTTTCAAAACAGGGCAGTCGACTGGCCTCATAGGGCAGTCGGCTGCTGCTTCGTACTTTCATTTATCGAAATTATTTTCATTTAAAATTCCGATATTTTCCATTTTGAAAACGCATGGGGGCAGTCGACTGGTCCATATAGCAGTCGACTGGTTTTCAAACAGAATGCTTCTTAGCAAATAGCAGTCGACTGGTCCATATAGCAGTCGGCTGGTTTTGAAACAGAATGCATCTTGGAAAATAGCAATTGACTGTCCCATATAGCAGTCGACTGGTTTGAAACAGAATGCTTCTGGGTAAATAGCAGTCGACTGGCTTACATAGCAGTCGACTGGTTTGCATCGATTTTCGAAAAACGACGTTTTGGTTGTCTCTAGGCAGTCGACTTCCCTTTCAAGGCAGTCGGCTGCCCGTAGCCTAATTGGTACTAGGAAACAAGTCCGAAAATGCATCTTTTCCTGCATAAAATCAACTGATGTTTCTCTCCAAAACCATCAAAAGCATTATAAAACATGCGGACATAGCCGCCTTACGTCCGTTACATAAATTTCTTACCTTGATTCCTTCGGGAACGCGTAATCACTTGGCGCGTCAACCCTAGCTTTCACTTCTTCAAATATGAAATTATCATATCAAGTTAGACCTTTAATTAATCACCATATACATCTTGTACTAACTCAATACAACTCCATATCATGAACGAAATTGAACAAATCATCTTCTTCTCTTACCTTTTGCTAGTGACCAAATCTCAAACCTTGAGATCTCTTCCAATACTTGAAATCAATCCACCAAACTTTGGATATCTCTTAGTCTAACGACAAGGATCGTTTTTCATTAAATGAACTTAATGGATCGATGGAAGAGTGAGGGGGTTTGTCAAGGTAGCCATGGGTAGAACTTATGGAAACTTGGAGAACACGAGGGAGAGGGCTAGAAGAGTTGCTGCCGTGGGTTGATGGAAGGTGAAGATGACTCATGCACTTTTCATTAATTGCTTCTTATCCTATCATCAATCTCAGCCATGCTTTCCCTTGACCATTGACATTTGACCCATCTTTGACCATTAAATTCTTTTCTTCCTTTTCTCATATCAGCCATACAAAATCATTTAATTATGAAAATCTGATATTTGTTTCATCATCATCCAATTAAATCATTTCATCTCAATCTTTGACCATCATTACTTGACCAGTCATTTAATTGGTCTTCTTTCTCCCATATAACACTTGTCTTTAGTTACACTTAATTTTCTGATATTAATTCTTTGCTCATACCTCAATTATTCTTATAACATCAATTTAATTTCCTTAACTAATAAATCTTCCATCTCATTACTTCTCCCATGTTCCATGCATCATTTTCCTTTCATAATTCTCATATCTATTTACTTCATTTAAGCCGAGTTACTTTACAATCATAGAGAATTCACATGAAATTGGGGGATTTCACATTCTCCCCACCTTAGAGAATTTGGTCCTCCAAATTCAAATCAGGTTACGTCTTAAACAGTTACGGATACTTCTCTTTCATCAAGCTATTTAGCTTCATGTATCTTTTTCCATGATGTGGTGTTGTCAATAATCTTTAACTAATGGGATCATCATAGACTTCTACACCTTATCTTTTCTGTCCAAAATCCCAAATGGCTTTTTCACATAACTTATGTCTTTCTGAACTTCTACGGTTTCATCTTTTATGACATAAGAGGAATTCTGGATTACACTTTCGAAGCATTGACACATACAATTATTACATATTCTCAATAGCTCTGGAGGTAATATCAATTTATTGGTGATATCTCCAATTTGATCTAAGACTTCAATTGAGTCGATATAACGAGGGCTCAACTTACCTCGTCGACCAAATCTTATAATTCTTTTGGATGGAGAATTTTCAATTTACCGAGTCTCCAACCAAAACATCAATTAGTCTTTGTCAAGCATTTGTATAACCTTTTGTCTATTCTGAGCTATCTTATGTCTTGGACTACTCACTTAACCTCTTTAAATACTTGCTCGACTAAATCAAAACTAATAACTTTCACTCGCCTACTTCTTCCCACCACTTCGAAGATTGACACTTTCCATTCTTATAACATTTCATACAGTGTCATCTAGATACTTGTATAATAGCTATTATCATAATTAAACTCAGTCAATGGCAGATGGTCGTCCCATGAGCCTTTAAAATACATAGCACCAGCTTTTCACATATCCTCGAGTGTCTAAATCATGTGCTCGGACTGCTCATCAGTATGCGGATGAAAAGCTGTGCAAAATTTTCAACTGAGATCCCATGGTTCCTTGTTAATCTCCTTAAAGTGAGAATTGAACCTGAAATCTCTATCACATGAAATTGCTCATTGGAACTCCACTTAATCTAACGACGTTCTTTCATCTACATTTCTGCCAAAGCACTAAGTGCGTCCATAGACTTCTTAGGTAGGAAGTGGGCTGACTTAGCAGATCCGTTCATCAATTCTGGCTTAATCATTATACTAGTCATCATTCCCAATTTATTTTGAAAGCATAACATTTAGCTTAAGGCTTGGAAATTTCTTAAGTATTTCATACTTTCTTATCATCGTACAAACCATTATTACTTCATACTTCTGACTCATAGCATTTGCCACCGTAATGGCTTTCCTTATGTGATATAGCTTCACCTTCACAATCCTTTGGAAACTCGAGTCATCTTTTTTTTTTTCTAAATCAGAATTATAGCTATGATTTATTCACAATGGCTATCCATAATTTCTTCCCATAGCATCAAACATGCCAAATGAATGAATGTCCTCATTTCCTTATGGTACTCTAGGGATTAATCAGGAAGGATACTATAGTCGGTTAGGGATTCGGATGGAGTAAGGAAGGTACTTTAAAATACCTATCTTGTTCCGAAACCTAGAAGCGACTATAGGGAATAATTATCGTCGTTGAGGTAACTCATCTTTCATATTAATTTATATTCTTTTCAGAGAAATGCTTTCATAGGATAAAGCATTTAAATAAAATCGACTAATAAAAGTCAATCATCATTCTCATTTAAACTCCTTTCACATATCACTATATATCATAAAACTTTATACCAAAGAGTACTTCAGAAACTTAACTATCGTTTCTTGTCAATTATTGTATTTCACACTTTACTTCTCAACAAAAGTACAATAAATAAGAAATCGAATTTATTAAATATTCATTAAAACTCCAACTTATATTAAATCACACCATAGTAACTTCAGTCACAAACATTATTTCATGACAACTCTTGAAATTGCTTTTCAAGTTCTTCAAATTTTATTAATGCCATTTGATATGGTAATCTTAAAATGGGTTCATTCTTGGCACCGAATCGATAGTAACATCTATTTTTCTTATCCATAAAGAGTCCTGGAAGATCATTCGGAATCATATCAAAATTTTCCATGATTACCGTAATTTCATTAAGTATAGGACTTTTCTTTACTCCTTCCATAACGTAAACTAAAAATCCTTTACATAACCATACTATCTTCTATTAACTTTCTTTACAATTTAGTCAGATCATACAACATACTTTTGCATTATACATCTTCAACATTTACATCATAGTTAATAGGTTTTTCCCTTCTCTTCAGCAGTGGCCTTGCGCTGTGGTTGAGGGGTCTTCTCTGATTCCTCGGGTGTCCTCAAGTCCCTCTTGTGACAATCCTTGATCATATGTCCCTGTTCACCACATCTGAAGCATGCGCCACTTGTCAACCGGCATAGTTGTGATCCGTGGAACTTCCCGCAATATTCACACCTTTGTCTTATATTCTTAGGTGAACTAGCGGTACTACTAGTTGAATGTCGAAATCTATCATCATTTATCCTGATCCCAATAGCTCTAGGATTCCCTGTACCATAATCATCATAATACTCCCAACTCAATATATATTCCACATAACCATTAAATTTAATTAATAATCATTTTCTTATAATTTACTTGCTTACCTATTGAGGCTCTTTCATATGGCCTACTTCTTCCAGATGGATATCTGTCACGGGAGGTTTTCCCTTTTGACTTCTGTTTCATCGGTCCTTTGCCTTTACTTTGGGCTCGGAAATCGTCATGATGAAACTCATAATCCTGCTCACACAACTGAGCCTTACGGACTGTCTCATTATAAGTAGTGATACCCATAGTATACAACTTGGATTTGATAAAAGACTTCAGTCCTTCTATAAATCTGTATATCTTATATCCTTCACTCCTGATGGTCTCTCGATCGAATCCGCTTAGAGAAATAAACTTCGACTCATATGGATTAACTGACATTGTCTCTTGAGTCAATTTTAAAAATTCAATCTTCAATCTAGTCTGATCGGTGCGTGGGATGTACTGCTCAGTAAAGGCCTCTAAAAATTTATCCCACGTAACCTCAACATGTTGGGCTTCCAAAAAGGCCCGAGTGGACTGCCACCAATACTCTGCATCATCCACTAACAAATAAGCAGCCAAACCCACCTTTTCCTTTTCGGAACATAACATATACTCGAAAGATCTAGTGACCGCCTTCACCCAATTCACTGCAGCCAACATGTCCTTATCCCCCTTAAACTTAGGCGGATCCAGCTTCTTATATTTCTTAATTAAGGTCATACTGCAATAAGCTGTGAGATCCCGCCTTTTAATAACTGGGAATGGTGGGGGTAACTCTGTCTGTACTGGTGGTGGCTGTACTATAGGAATAGCGAATGGTACACTTGTGACCATGTTTGGAAAGTTCGCCATAAACTGCGTAAACATAGTGGTCATATTCTCCACATGCTTCTCCATCTTCGCTAACCTAGTGTTCGGGCTATGCGGTGGAGATAGGAAAGGAGACTGTGTTGGTGACTGTTCTACATAATCCCTTCCTCTTCCTTCACCAACACCCCTCCTATCTGAGCTCATTCTGTCGATAAAATCACAAAATTGAGCTATTTAGTATAACTTCAAACAGTTATACATCGTATATGTATTCAACAAGTACAGTACAATTGGGGATATACTCTACTTCTAACTCATCGACACTGACAAACCTCAATCTAATTGCTCTGATACCACTCTGGACGTTCCAGTCACCATACATTTACAATTCACCTTTTTACCCTTTTTCACTTAACTTGATTAGATTTGCTTGTCAATGTCAATCATACTTTTCTTTAATTCTTAAGCTAATATCTAACAGCTCAATATGAATAATTCAATTTCAATAAAACAGACTAATGATACATGTATATATGTACCATCCGTTTCCACAAGATCTCATGCATCATCTTGACTTAAATCCCCGACATCTTATATTCAATAATGCTAGTTGTACTGTACCATAGCTGAATTACAATTTACTTTGCCTAATTACATAAGTATACCTTCTATACTACTTGGGAAGCGTCGTTCGAAGGTAAACTTTCAAAATCCACTCGGAGGCTCTTCTATCGAGAGCGAGGGATTACTTCAGATAGTCTGTATGAAAAATGTTCGTAAAATGGTGAGTTTACGCTCAGTAAGAAAAATATGTAAAAGAGCGTGCTATGCCTCTATATGCACTTTTCCTACTTGGCTCTATAATGTCATGTAAAGCATTATAAAGTATGCATCTTAAACATCTTTCATGCATTGTTTGCAACCATGCATATTTATTGCAAATGGTGTAGGCAAACATACTTTCTTGAAAACATCATGCATAACTTCTTTCTTTAAAACATCATACTTCATAAACTTGCTTCGAAACATACATTGTATTCTTAAAACATACATCATGCTTCTTTACTTCAAAACATACTTCATAACATACTTTCTTTAAAAACATATTGTAAGTACTTCTTTGAAATATCATTGTCATATATACTTACTTTTCTTAAAACATCTTATACTTTCTTGAAATCGTACATCATATACTTCCTTTAAAACTTCTTGTACAAGTAAACCAAGTACTTTCGATTTCTTTATTCTTTGAAATCGCATATACATATAGTTTTTGATAACATAAAAACTATTTGTACTTTTGTGGAGTTATGCACTGCATCATCATCATCATCATCATCATGTGGCGTACCCCGTAGGGCCAGGAATCCTCCCTTAGCCGAGCATGAAATATAAACAGATTGGCCAACTGTTGGTGGCTACAGTTAACACTAGTCAGGTGTCTTTCTGTAGCGACTGAGGCCTGACTTATGGTTCCTCAGCCCATAACATACATCATTTTCAGGACTTGATCAGAGCCCCTACTAGAAACATGAAAGTGCATAATCTCAAAACATATGCCATATAGCTTCAAGCCATGACATTTCATACTTTCTGGAAATAGGTTTGAAAACCTCGTTTCAAAACAGGGCAGTCGACTGCTGCTTCGTACTTTCATTTATCGAAATTATTTTCATTTAAAATTCCGATATTTTCCATTTTGAAAACGCATGGGGGCAGTCGACTGGTTTTCAAACAGAATGCTTCTTAGCAAATAGCAGTCGACTGGTCCATATAGCAGTCGGCTGGTTTTGAAACAGAATGCATCTTGGAAAATAGCAATCGACTGTCCCATATAGCAGTCGACTGGTTTGAAACAGAATGCTTCTGGGTAAATAGCAGTCGACTGGCTTACATAGCAGTCGACTGGTTTGCATCGATTTTCGAAAAACGACGTTTTGGTTGTCTCTAGGCAGTCGACTTCCCTTTCAAGGCAGTCGGCTGCCCGTAGCCTAATTGGTACTAGGAAACAAGTCCGAAAATGCATCTTTTCCTGCATAAAATCAACTGATGTTTCTCTCCAAAACCATCAAAAGCATTATAAAACATGCGGACATAGCCGCCTTACGTCCGTTACATAAATTTCTTACCTTGATTCCTTCGGGAACGCGTAATCACTTGGCGCGTCAACCCTAGCTTTCACTTCTTCAAATCTGAAATTATCATATCAAGTTAGACCTTTAATTAATCACCATATACATCTTGTACTAACTCAATACAACTCCATATCATGAACGAAATTGAACAAATCATCTTCTTCTCTTACCTTTTGCTAGTGACCAAATCTCAAACCTTGAGATCTTTTCCAATACTTGAAATCAATCCACCAAACTTTGGATATCTCTTAGTCTAACGACAAGGATCGTTTTTCATTAAATGCACTTAATGGATCGATGGAAGAGTGAGGGGGTTTGTCAAGGTAGCCATGGGTAGAACTTACGGAAACTTGGAGAACACGAGGGAGAGGGCTAGAAGAGTTGCTGCCGTGGGTTGATGGAAGGTGAAGATGACTCATGCACTTTTCATTAATTGCTTCTTATCCTATCATCAATCTCAGCCATGCTTTCCCTTGACCATTGACATTTGACCCATCTTTGACCATTAAATTCTTTTCTTCCTTTTCTCATATCAGCCATACAAAATCATTTAATTATGAAAATCTGATATTTGTTTCATCATCATCCAATTAAATCATTTCATCTCAATCTTTGACCATCATTACTTGACCAGTCATTTAATTGGTCTTATTTCTCCCATATAACACTTGTCTTTAGTTACACTTAATTTTCTGATATTAATTCTTTGCTCATACCTCAATTATTCTTATAACATCAATTTAATTTCCTTAACTAATAAATCTTCCATCTCATTACTTCTCCCATGTTCCATGCATCATTTTCCTTTCATAATTCTCATATCTATTTACTTCATTTAAGCCGAGTTACTTTACAATCATAGAGAATTCACATGAAATTGGGGGATTTCACAGTAGAGCAAACAATAATGAAGGGTTTTTCACTCTTTGTTGTGGTTTTCTCTAAAAAAAAAAGAGAGTAGCTTTGGGAAAGGCACGAATCCAGCAAGGAGGAGTGAAACCAGCAAGCTATAAAACTGAGAAAATGGTGTGAAATTTATGTCAATAGGAAGGAAGGAAAAAAGATACAAACACAAGGGAAGCAAACATAAACTTTATAGCTGTCAGCTATACTTTATATACAACTATTACCCTTTAATTAGATTTTTCTAGAAAATGCAAAAAAATAATAGGGCATTCAAAGTAATAAAAGGATTCAAAAGATAAAGGAAACCATGAATTCACCTGTGACCATATCATAACACCAACCAAAAACACAATGGTGTGCAATATTTCATTCTCTACATTTAAACCAACTAAAGGCAAGAAATTTCCTGATTTTTGCAGTAAATAATAAAAAAAAACAAATAAGATAATGGAGCCAACAAAAACTGAGGCAATATGCCAAAGAATAAAATGGAAGAGTCCATCAAGATTGTCACAAACTAATGAACAAAATGAAAGTAACTGAAATTTAAGAGAGATACATCAAGTATAATGTCAAGTCAAGTTAAAAGGAAGCTTGACAATTGTCTAATGATGTTAACTCTTGCAAATTATCAACTGAAACAATAGAACCAACCTCTCATCAAGACAATAGGCTCAAGACCTTTCAAATTTCTCTTGGCTCATTACTGTTACCAATGTTTTTGGAAGAGAGAGCAATTTCATAGTAGTATGTTGCCTCAGATCCACGTAAGAATCAAAGAAGTATGTATTAATATCATAAGACCTGAAAATAAAAGGATAAGTTAGGGAAAGAAAAAGAAACAGAACTGTTATAAGTCCATTTACCCTTCAATTTGACTTTTTAGAAAATGTAAGAAAATAACAAGGCAACAATCGAAGGCTATTTTGAAAAATAAAAGGAACAGAGTGAAAGATAATACTAAGAACAAAACAAAGAAGCTTCAAATAAAGGCAAGAAATTTCCTGATTTCTGCAGCATATAGTTAGAAAACAAATAAAATAATAGAGTCAACATAAGGGAGGTTCAACTAATTAAACACTTACCACTTACCTTTTAGAAAGGAGGCAATATGCCAAAGAATAAAATGAAAAAGTCCATCAAGATTGTCACAAACTCATGAACAAAATGGAAGTAATTGAAATTCAAGAGAGATACATCAAGTATAATGTCAAGTCAAGTTAAAAAGAAGCATGGTTGTCCTCTAATCATGTTAGCTCTTGCAAATTATCAATTGAAACAACAAAACCAACCTCTTATCAAGACTATAGGCATAAGACTTTTCAAATTTCTCTTTGCTCATTACTCCTACCAATGTTTTTGGAACATATAGCAATTTCAAAGCAACATGTTGACTCAAATCCATGTAAGATTCAAAGAAGTATATATTAATATCATAAGACCTGAACATAAAAGGATACGTCAGGGAAAGAAAAAGAGACAAAACTGTTATAAGTCCATTTACCCTTCAATTTGATTTTTTAGAAAATGCAAGAAAATTGCAGGACATTCAAAGTAATAATTGTATTAAAGGATTCAAAAGAAACACAAAATTATGAATTCGCTTAAGACCATATCATACCATTTCCTTTCTCAATGTATTTTACCTTTCAAAAAACAGTAATTTTTTATAAAAATGCATTCATGTACTTGGGCCACTCTAGCCAAAAGATACCATGCAAGTGTATACCTTCGGTCTAAATAATCCACGGCAAAAATAGACAACTTAACAATTAAAGCTGCTAAAATTCTATTCCATCAAGGCCTTAAACTATGTCAAAGATAGGAATAGACTCCAGCAAGCATAAAATATTTAAACTATTCCACTAACTTTTACCATAAACTACAATGAGATATGAATCGAAAGAAAATCAGCCATTGAAAAAAAAACAAAAAAAAAACTGAGAAAATGGTGAGAAATTTATGTAAATAGGCAGGAAAGGAAAAGATACAATCACAAGGGAAGCAAACATAAACTTTATAGCTGTCAGCTATACTTTATACACAACTATTACCCTTTAATTAGATTTTTCTAGAAAATGCAAAAAAATAATAGGGCATTCAAAGTAATAAAAGGATTCAAAAGAGAAAGGAAACCATGAATTCACCTGTGACCATATCATAACACCAACCAAAAACACAAGGGTGTGCAAT
Organism: Heritiera littoralis; assembly: GCA_031772115.1. Taxonomy (NCBI): domain Eukaryota; kingdom Viridiplantae; phylum Streptophyta; class Magnoliopsida; order Malvales; family Malvaceae; genus Heritiera; species Heritiera littoralis. The sequence continues at coordinate 833,019 of JAPDPK010000211.1, forward strand.
ATTTCATTCTCTGCATTTAGACCAACTAAAGGCAAGAAATTTCCTGATTTCTGCAATAAATAATAAAAAAACAAATAAGATAATGGAGTCAACATAAATTGAGGCAATATGCCAAAGAATAAAATGGAAGAGTCTATCAAGATTGTCACAAACTAATGAACAAAATGAAAGTACCTAAATTTAAGAGAGATACATCAAGTATAATGTCAAGTCAAGTTAAAAGGAAGCTTGATAGTTGTCTAATGATGTTAACTCTTGCAAATTATCAATTGAAACAATAGAATCAACCCTTATCAAGACAATAGGCTCAAGACCTTTCAAATTTCTCTTGGCTCATTACTGCTACCAATGTTTTTGGAAGAGATAGCAATTTCAGAGTAGTATGTTGCCTCAGATCCACGTAAGATTCAAAGAAGTATCTATTAATATCATAAGAGCTGAAAATGAAAGGACATGTTAGGGAAAGAAAAAGAGACAAAACTGTTATATGTCCATTTACCCTTCAATTTGATTTTTTAGAAAATGCAAGAAAATAACAGGGCAACAATGAAGGCTATTTTGAAAAATAAAAGGAACAGAGTGAAAGATAATACCAAGAAAAAAACAAAGAAGCTTCAAATAAAGGAAAGAAATTTCTTGATTTTTACGGTAAATAATTAGAAAACAAATAAGATAATGGAGTCAACATAAAGGAGGTTCAACTAATTAAACACTTACCACTTACATTCTAGAAAGGAGGCAATATGCCAAAGAATAAAATGAAAAAGTCCATCAAGATTGGTACAAACTTAGGAACAAAATGAAAGTAACTGAAATTTAAGAGAGATACATCAAGTATAATGTCAAGTTAAGTTAAAAGGAAGCATGGTTGTCCTCTAATGACGTTAGCTCTTGCAATTATCAATTGAAACAATAAAACCAACCTCTTATCAAGACTATAGGCGCAAGACTTTTCAAATTTCTCTTTGCTCATTACTCCTACCAATGTTTTTGGAAGAGATAGTAATTTCAAAGCAATATGTTGACTCAAATCCTTGTAAGATTCAAAGAAGTATATATTAATATTATAAGACCTGAATATAAAAGGATACGTCAGGGAAAAAAAAAGAGACAAGACTGTTATAAGTCTATTTACCCTTCAATTTGATTTTTTAGAAAATGCAAGAAAATAGTAGGACATTCAAAGTAATAATTGTATTAAAGGATTCAAAAGAAACACAAAATTATGAATTCGCTTAAGACCATATCATACTATTTCCTTTCTCAATGTTTTTTACCTTTCAAAAAACATTAATTTTTTATAAAAATGCATTCATGTACGTGGGCTACTCTAGCCAAAAGATACCATGCAAGTGTACGCCTTCGGTTTGAATAATCCACGACAAAAATAGACAACTCAACAATTGAAGCTACTAAAATTCTATTCCATCATGGCCTTAAACTAAGTCAAAGATAGGAATAGACTCTAGCATGCATAAAATATTTAAACTATTCCACTAACATTTACCATAAACCACAATGAGATATGTATCGAAAGAAAATCAGCCATTGAAAAAAAAACAAAAAAAACATCCCCAAAGTAAGGCTTCATGTAGGAAACTTACATATTCACTGGTATCTCTTTCTCAACTTTCTTAGTAAACATCTAAGCGTATGGTATAATCCTGTGAACCGACCAAGTTCCAACACCAATATAACTGTATTATGAGCACAACCAATTATGTCAATTTCATCACATAAAAACTTTTTGACAATCATATAGGACAAATAGTCAAAATAAACTCATAAATGCAAACAGCTTTTTATGAAATTTTATATAAAAATCAAAATTATTCAATAAAAAGAAAAGGAAATGGAATACCAAAAATAAACCAATACATTTAAAAACTGGTGGTGATCCAGAGCTGGAAGTAGAATCCTTTTAAGACCTGTTTGGGATGACCAAAAAAAATGAAATGAAAAAACCAATAATGTCAATAAATCTAACAAACAAAATAAATTGTTACACATAAAGTTTCGAAATCTATACTAGAAATAGATTGAAAGAGAAACTTCTTTGGTTAAAGTAGAGCAAACAATAATGAAGGGTTTTTCACTCTTTGTTGTGGTTTTCTCCAAAAAAAAAAAGAGTAGCTTTGGGGAAGGCCACGAATCTAGCAAGGAGGAGTGAAACCAGCAAGCTATAAAACTGAGAAAATGGTGTGAAATTTATGTACATAGGCAGGAAGGGAAAAGATACAAACACAAGGGAAGCAAACATAAAATTTATAGTTGTCAGCTATACTTTATACACAACTATTCCCTTTAATTAGATTTTTCTAGAAAATGCAAAAAAATAATAGGGCATTTAAAGTAATAAAAGGATTCAAAAGATAAAGAAACCATGAATTCACCTGTGACCATACCATAACACCAACCAAAAACACAAGGGTATGCAATATTTCATTTTTTGCATTTAGACCAACTAAAGGCAAGAAATTTCCTACTTTTTGCAGTAAAAAATAAAAAAAACAAATAAGATAATGGAGTCAACATAAACTGAGGCAATATGCCAAAGAATAAAATGGAAGAGTCCATCAAGATTGTCACAAACTAATGAACAAAATGAAAGTAACTAAATTTGAGAGAGATACATCAAGTATAATGTCAAGTCAAGTTAAAAGGAAGCTTGATAGTCGTCTAATGATGTTAACTCTTGCAAATTATCAATTGAAACAATAGAACCAACCTCTTACCAAGACAATAGGATCAAGACCTTTCAAATTTCTCTTGGCTCATCACTGCTACCAATGTTTTTGGAAGAGATAGCAATTTCAGAGTAGTATGTTGCCTCAGATCCACGTAAGATCCAAAGAAGTATGTATTAATATCATAAGACTTGAAAATAAAAGGATAAGTCAAGGAAAGAAAAAGAGACAGAACTGTTATAAGTCCATTTACCCTTCAATTTGATTTTTTAGAAAATGCAAGAAAATAATAGGGCAACAATTGAAGGCTATTTTGAAAAATAAAAGGAACAGAGTGAAAGATAATACCAAGAACAAAACAAAGAAGCTTCAAATAAAGGCATGAAATTTCTTGATTTCTGCAGTAAATAATTAGAAAACAAATAAGATAATGGAGTCAACATAAGGGAGGTTCAACTAATTAAACACTTACCACTTACCTTCTAGATAAGAGGCAATATGCCAAAGAATAATATGAAAAAGTCCATCAAGATTGTCACAAACTCATGAACAAAATGGAAGTAATTGAAATTCAAGAGAGAAACATCAAGTATAATGTCAAGTCAAGTTAAAAGGAAGCTTCGTTGTCCTCTAATGACGTTAGCTCTTGTAGATTATCAATTAAAACAACAAAACTAACCTCTTATCAAGATTATAGGCACAAGACTTTTCAAATTTCTCTTTGCTCATTACTCCTACCAATGGTTTGGAAGAGATAGCAATTTCAAAGCAACATGTTGACTCAAATCCATGTAAGATTCAAAGAAGTATATATTAATATCATAAGACCTGAATATAAAAGGATACGTCAGGGAAAAAAAGAGACAAAATTGTTATAAGTCTGTTTATCCTTCAATTTGATTTTTTAGAAAATGCAAGAAAATAGCAGGACATGCAAAGTAATAATTGTATTAAAGGATTCAAAAGAAACACAAAATTATGAATTCGCTTAAGACCATATCATACTATTTCCTTTCTCAATGTATTTTACCTTTCAAAAAACAGTAATTTTTATAAAAATGCATTCATGTACTTGGGCTACTCTAGCCAAAAGATACCATGCAAGTGTACGCCTTCGGTTTGAATAATCCACGGTAAAAATAGACAACATAACAATTGAAGCTGTTAAAATTCTATTCTATCATGGTCTTAAACTATGTCAAAGATAGGAATAGACTCTAGCATGCATAAAATATTTAAACTATTCCACTAACATTTACCATAAACCACAATGAGACATGAATTGAAAGAAAATCAACCATTGAAAAAAAGAAAAAAAACACCCCCAAAGTAAGGCTTCATGTAGGAAACTTACATATTCACTGGTATCTCTGTCTCAACTTTCTTAGTAAACATCTAAGCGCACGGTATAATCCTATGAACCGACCAAGTTCCAACACTAATATAACTGTATTATGAGCACAACCAATTATGTCAATTTCATCACATAAAAACTTTTTGACAATCATATAGGACAAATATTCAAAATAAAGTCATAAATGCAAACAGCTTTTTATGAAATTTTATATAAAAATCAAAATTACTAAATAAAAAGAAAAGAAAATGGAATACCCAAAAAAAAACCATTACATTTAAAAATTGGTGGTGATCCATAGCTGGAAGTAGAATCCTTTTAGGACCTGTTTGGGATGACCAAAAAAATGAAATGAAAAAACCAATAATGTCAATAAATCTAACAAACAAAATAAATAGTTACTCATAAAGTTTCAAAATTTATACCAGAAATAGATTGAAAGAGAAACTTCTTTGGTTAAAGTAGAGCAAACAATAATAAACGGTTTTTCACTTTATGTTGTGGTTTTCTCCAAAAAAAAAAGGAGTAACTTTGGGGAAGGCCACGAATCCAGCAAGGAGGAGTGAAACTAGCAAGCTATAAAACTGAGAAAATGGTGTGAAATTTATGTAAATAGGCAGGAAGGGAAAAGATACAAACTCAAGAGAAGCAAACATAAACTTTATAGCTGTAAGCTATACTTTATACACAACTATTACCCTTTAATTAGATTTTTCTAGAAAATGCAAAAAAATAATAGGGCATTCAAAGTAATAAAAGAATTCAAAAGATAAAGGAAACTATGAATTCACTTGTGACCATATCATAGCACCAACCAAAAATGCAAGCGTGTGCAATATTTCATTCTCTGCATTTAGACCAACTAAAGGCAAGAAATTTCTTGATTTCTGTAGTAAATAATAAAAAAACAAATAAGATAATGAAGTCAACATAAACTGAGGCAATATGCCAAAGAATAAAATGGAAGAGTCCATCAAGATTGTCACAAACTAATGAACAAAATGAAAGTATCTGAAATTTAAGAGATATACATCAAGTATAATGTCAAGTCAAGTTAAAAGGAAGCTTGATAGTCATCTAATGATGTTAACTCTTGCAAATTATCAATTGAAACAATAGAATCAACCTTTTATCAAGATAATAGGATCAAGACCTTTCAAATTTCTCTTGGCTCATTACTACTATCAATGTTTTTGGAAGTGATAGCAATTTCAGAGTAGCATGTTGCCTTAGATCCACGTAAGATTCAAAGAAGTATGTATTAATATCATAAGACCAGAAAGTAAAAGGATAAATCAGGGAAAGAAAATAGACAAAAAAAGTCGATTTACCCTTCAATTTGATTTTTTAGAAAATGTAAGAAAATAACAAGGCAACAATCGAAGGCTATTTTGAAAAATAAAAGGAACAGAGTGAAAGATAATACCAAGAACAAAACAAAGAAGCTTCAAATAAAGGCAAGAAATTTCCTGATTTCTGCAGTAAATAATTAGAAAACAAATAAGATAATGGAGTCAACATAAGGGAGGTTCAACTAATTAAACACTTACCACTTACCTTCTAGAAAGGAGGCAATATGCCAAAGAATAAATTGAAGAAGTCCATCAAGATTGTCACAAACCCATGAACAAAATGGAAGGAACTAAAATTCAAGAGAGATACATCAAGTATAATGTCAAGTCAAGTTAAAAGGAAGCTTGGTTGTCCTCTAATGATGTTAACTCTTGTAAATTATCAATTGAAACAACAAATCCAACCTCTTATCAAGACTATAGGCACAAGACTTTTCAAATTTCTCTTTGCTCATTACTCCTACCAATGTTTTTGGAAGAGATAGCAATTTCAAAGCAACATGTTGACTCAAATCCATGTAAGATTCAAAGAAGTATATATTAATATCATAAGACCTGAATATAAAAGATACGTCAGGGAAAGAAAAAGAGACAAAACTATTATAAGTCCATTTACCCTTCAATTTGATTTTTTAGAAAATGCAAGAAAATAGCAGGACATTCAAAGTAATAATTGTATTAAAGGATTCAAAAGAAACAAAATATTACGAATTCGCTTAAGACCATATCATACCATTTCCTTTCTCAATGTATTTTACCTTTCAAAAAACAGTAATTTTTTATACTGATTTCAATTTTAACTTATTTAAAATCTAACATCAAAATATAACATTGAGAACAATAAGAGAAGAGCACCTTTTGGAGTCCCAAGCTGGGACCTTGAAAAACTATGTTGACCATTGTACCAGGAACCTTCTATAGTTAGGAATAGGTATAATTCCTACTTGCCACTTTACTCAGAGAAGAACACATTAGAAAATTGAGCTATCTTTTGCTATACCAATATTTTATTAGCAATTAGGAATAGGTAAAATCAGGTACCTACATAAGCTTAAAGGATCAAGCATGCAAACATATCTAAACTAATGATATAAAAAAATGACCACTAACATAGATAAATTCCATTGGAGTTCTCCCTGCCAAAACATAATAAGCAACTAAACCACCACCATGTCATAAAATTCTCCATTCTATACTTCCCAGCTTAAGACATTCACTATCACTTTTCTTCTCTAAAAATTTAACAAAACTCTTTTGAGCTGCTCATATATTGTAAAATATAACTGCAAAGGAAATGAATTGCATCAATTCAAGCAAGCACCAAAAGAGAGTGAGTAAGAGAAAGAGCAAGAAAAAAAGGACCTAAACTCAAAAATGGAGGCATGTGAAACAAATTTGCATTAAGAAGAATATTTTAATACAAAATAACAAAAACATCCATAGAAATCTAAACAAAGAGGTAGTAGGCTTTCTGTTTGAATTATGCCAACCCTAAAATCCTTAAAAAATTGTATCTAACTTCTCTAGAAAAGCATTATGCATAGTTGGGATAAAAAATAGCAAGTATAGTAATTATTTAAAATAAGTATCACCCCAACTTGATAGAATTTAGTTATCGGTGTTGCATGTAATGCCAATGCCAATGTCAATGTCAATGTCAATGTCATGCCACCGAAAACATTCTATGAAATTCCTATAACTGTATGCAAATGCAATCTTAATTGTGGTAACAAGATTCTCAAGCTCATCTTGTCTTTCTCGAGTCTATTCTATCTGTTGAATTCTCTTTGTTCAATCCTTTATCTTCATTTCTCATCCCATCTTCTATTCAATCATGCTGAAGAGATGCTAGCACACTTTCAAATTCATATTTTCTTCTTTCTTCATCAATTTTTTTCTTTCTTTTCTTTAAGCAATGCAAAAATTTTAGAGAAGAAAAAAAAATCAAAATTTGCTAACATTTATTTGTTATCCTTTCAATTCAATGACCAAAGTGATACACTCATGCATTTTCTCAATTTATCATGAAGGTGAAGTACATGTCAAAGAATCTGAAGTGGGGAAGTATTCATTCTTGAAGGGAACATGTAGTTTTAAAAAGGGAAATCCATGGGACAACTGTTTGGGATAGGGTTTATAGTATCCATCTAATAAACATTCTGACAAATTTAATCACATCAATCAAGAATTCTTTTATGAAAAATCCCCTTCTTTTGTGTCACGACCCGTGACCACATTTCTTACCTTATTGTACACAACTGAACCGGTTGGGCTGTCTGTGATACTTCACTTGTACTGACTGTTAAACAATTTTACATAACATTATTTATATTATACACATCCCCTATCGAAATTAATCAGATAAGCAGTACTGTTGACATGTCTAAATACAGAAAATAAATTATCATACCTCAATTAACTCAGTCGGTCTATCATATTGTCCTTCGTGTACAGCCAGGATCCACAAATCACTGAACTCACAATCATAAAAACCTGAAATGTTTAAAATTAAGGGGTGAGCAAAACCACGGCTCAGTAAGAGAATTATATGCCTCACTTGATACTCAGCTTCCTATATGCTGAAAATCTTTTTCATTTTTCCTATGGGCTCTAGACTCGCATGTAGGAAGGATACTACAGTCGGCTAGGGATCCGAATGGAGTAAGGTAGGTATTTTAGAATACCATACTTGTTACGGAACCTAGAAGCAACTGTAGAGAGAAGTTTTCATTTCTTTTTGAATTAATAAATCCTTTTTCCTTTTTTTTTTAAACTTTCATAACCTTTTTCATATTCTTTTCAAAATAATGCTTCTACGAAATAAAGCATTTAAATAAAATAATTAATATTCGTATATTCCTTGAAAAGAATATTAGTTAAATCATCATCTTATTTCTTTAGAACTCATTTCATGTTTTAATGTACTCTCTTAATTAGTACCGTACTTTAAAGAGCAAAATAAGTTATTAAAATCTATTCCAATATAACCGATTACTTAATCACTTTAGGCGTAAGCCCCAATTCACTGATTCAGTTACGACATCCATTCTAACTAACAATGGAGTTAAGTGTCATATCGAGAAACTCGTGTAGCACTTAGTTCCCGAAGGACTCTAGAGGTGGCTCCCACGGTACAGAAATTTCTTACAAACACATCGAAACTCGTGTAACACTTAGTTCCCAAAGGACTTTAGAGGTGGCTCCCACGGTACAGAAATTTCTTACAAACACATCGAAACTCGTGTAGCACTTAGTTCCCGAAGGACTCTAAAGGTGGCTCCCACGGTACAGAAATTTCTTACAAACACATCGAAACTCGTGTAGCACTTAGTTCCCGAAGGACTCTAGAGGTGGCTCCCACGATACAGAAATTTCTTACAAACACATCGAAACTCGTGTAGCACTTAGTTCCCGAAGGACTCTAGAGGTGGCTCCCACGGTTCGGAACTCGAGTCTTTGCTCGAGTTGGCCTTTATTCCTAGCTTTCGACAAACACGACTAGGTACTAATTTAGGTCCAAGAACTCAATATTGGGAGCTATACATACAGCACACAAATCACATATACATTGTCAAAGTATCACAATATGCTAACATGCTCCCTCGGTGCGATTTAATTAATTCCTTTGCATTCCTCAAAATGCAAGCACCAAAAAGTATACAATTTATACCTTCAATAACCACAACCAAACTATAACACATAACATGCAAGTCATAAGCAAGATTTCTTTTCTAACAACTACTATTCAAAATGCAAGCACCAAAAATTATACAATTTATACATTCAATAACCACAACCAAACTATAACACATAACATGCAAGTCATAAGCAAGATTTCCTTTCTAACAACTACTATTCAAAATGCAAGCACCAAAAAGTATACAATTTATACATTCAATAACCACAACGAAACTATAACACATAACATGCAAGTCATAAGCGAGATTTCCTTTCTAACAACTACTATTCAAAATGCAAGCACCAAAAAGTATACAATTTATACATTCAATAATCACAACCAAACTATAACACATAACATGCATCAGCATGATAGGAATGCCAACCAATCTCAAAACCATAGTTTTCATCATAAAATAAACCTTTATGGAATTTATATAAATATATAATTCCATAATTTAAAACCATAAGGGTTAAAATCCTTTAGTGAATATTTATAATTATTCATAAAAATATTCACTGTATTTTACTTTATCTTTCACCTCGCAATACGTGAAATTTATTTATTCCGAGAATTTTTGGTGGTTTCATTATCACCATTCCCGAATACATGAATATTTTAAAATTCTATCTCATTATATTCATGTTTTATGAGATTTAGTAATTTCCTCATGTTTCGTGATTTAATATCGACTTTCGGAAATAAAATTATTTAATATGATTTTATAAAGTTTTTCTAAAATTTTCGGCAGTATAACGGCTGCCGATTTACTAACCTCCTGCACGAAAAATACAATAATAAATTTGCAGCCAGTACTTCATCTCAAAATTTTCAGCAATTCATGCATCATAATAATTTTCATAAAATATTTGCATAAAATATTTCAATTTAAAATATGCAGACTGAGTATCCTTACAGTGCTGCACATGCATCCCTTACCTTTTTTCGGGTCGGCGACTTCCTCTTATCGACCGCGCCCGCACTTCATTTCTCCCGATTCCTTATCCCGATCACTGAAAATAATTTCTGGAAATAAAAATTCTAAATTTTAGAATTTTTTCATAATTTATTAAATTCTTCTGAAATTAAATTTCCGGGAAATTTCTCACCGAATTTTCGGGAAAATTCTCACCAAATTTCCGTAAATTTTCGGGTTGTCGAATTTCCGAGAATCTCCGAATTCCCGAAATTCTCTTTTTTCCTCTTTTCTTTTTCTTTCTTTCTTTTTCATTTCCTTTTTCTTTCTTTTCTTTTTCTTTTTCTTTTTCTTTTTCTTTTTCTTTTTCTTTTCTTCCTTTCCCGGTCAGACCGGTTCAGACCGGTCCAGTGCCTTTCCTCGCCTGTTCCACTCCAGCGATCGGTTCTCCGACGGTTCGGGCATCCCTCAGCTGGCTGGCTGCACGACGAACTTATCGATGCCCTTCGTTTGCCCTGGATTGGAGGCACGGCGGTGGATCGAGGCGGAATAGGTTCGGTTTCTCCTTCCTCTTCGCCGGCAATCCTCCGCCGTTCATTGCGCCTCCGGTGACCTCCATTGTCTTCCTCTTCTTCCGGTGAAGCTCCGGTTGTAGTGGCGGCCACCGATTTGGCCGGCACCGCTGTCGGCCATTTTCTTTTCTCTTCCGACTTTCCTTCGTTTTCCTTTGGTTCTGTTCCCGTTTCTTCACGCCACCGGTAGCTTCTTTCCTTTCTCTGGCCGGTGGCGTCTCGCCCTGCTCCTTCCTCCCTCGCCGGCGGTGGCAGCTCCGCCACTGGCGGTCTGGCTGGGAGGGTCGGGATTCCTCCCTGATTCTGCCCTTTTCTTTTCTGTTTTGTTTCCCTTTTTAGCTTTTTATTTTCTATTTTTAGTATATAATACATTATATACTATATACTATATATTTTACATATAATATCTACCTTAATTACACATATAATATTATTTCATACATAATACAATACAATATATATTATATATAAAATATATATTGTATATTACAAAATATGTCTAGTATATATATATATGTATATTTACATACTTAAAATTAAATAACATTTATATAAATATTTATATAAATGTAATAATTCCACATATATATATATCGTATTTACAATATATATACATTCAAATATTAATTAATTTAATATTTACATTTTCTCAAATATGTATATACTTATATATATATATATACGTACAATGTTGTAAATAATACATATGTACTATTTAAATTTATCAAATAGTATATATATTTATATATACCAACGTATATTTAATATATACTATATATCATACGGTATTTAAATATATATGTATTTGTATAAAATACTTTTATATAAAATTTGTAATTATATAAACATATTTTATTTTCATTTCTCGTTTTCCTTATTTAATTTGGATTTTTTAATTTATCCAATTTAATTCCCTTTACACCAATTTCCCGATTCTTTCACTTTCTTACTTTTCGGGATTTTCACCCATATCCCGTTCTCGCAAATTTTATTTATTTCCTCTGATTTATTTTCAATATTTTATAACTTTCAATAAATGAAAAAATTTACGGTTATCACATTTTGATATGTTCATTCATGTTGGGCCTGCCAATCTTGCTTCTATATCAAAACTCTTGGTGATGATCTTTTCCTAAGTTGCCTTTTCAGGTTTTCAACTTAGGTTCCCATCTTTTGATCCAAACTGCCTTTTCAGGTTTTCAATTTGAATCCTCCTTTTTCTTTTTTTTTTTTTTCTTTTTTCTTCTTTTTTCTTTTTTCTTTTCAGTTTCTTTTTTTTTTCTTTTTTTTTTCTTCATTTCAACTCCATTAGCTTTGACAAATTTCAACCTTTTGTTTTCAATCCAAATTCATGCCCCTAAAAGTCATTCTTGTTTTTGATCTAAAAGATATCTTCCAAAGCCTGTTCTTTTATTCAGGAATTCCTTCATTCAGCTTGATCTGCTTCTTTTTATTTCACCCCACTACTGAATCTTCAAAGGAACATTATCTCATTGTACAAGTATGCCTTCATTCAATACACGATCCTTCAAATTGAGCATTTACATTTGATCAAAATGGGCTTTAAAGGTACGTAATGTAGGGTCAGGTGAGGGTTTACAAGAAAAGGATAAAATAAGCCCAAAATGTGTTTTAGGGTTTACAAACCAAAGGATCACTTTCTTATGAAGTAAATCATTTGAGCATTTTGCCCCATTCTAATTCACTCATATCTTTTTTCTTTCTTTTTTTTTGTTCTTTTAGGGTTCTTTGTATTCAAACCCTTTTCTTCTTATTTTCTTTCTCCTTTTTTTTCATAAATGGGCACTTTCTTTTTCTTTCTTTTGCCCCTCATGAATAAGTTTTCATCTTTCTTACCCCCCATTGTGGAGGGTAATCCTTGGTAGGTTACATCACAAAAAAAACATAATAGGCTTAAAGGGGTAATCAAAAGATAATTTCACTCACACTTGAAGGATAGTGAAAGAAGGTCATTTATCATTTCAAATGCAAATACTCTCTTTAAAGATCATTTACTAAACAAATACAAACTTGTTAGAAACTTCTGTAAGAGATTCACCTCTTCTTATACCATCAAATTAGTTGAAAATTGTGAACCAATTTTCTTCTTACTTGGACACCTTGACAGATTGATAATCCATCAGCAAAAGTGGTTCTTTCAAAATTGAATTCCAGATTTATTGACATCATTATCATCATGTTCATTATTTGGATACTTATGAAAGAAAGATATGATGAGTATGTGGGTAATGATCAATGAACATAGAAAATGAGAGAATGATAGTGCATCACACTAGTCGCTTTATTGAAAAGAAACCAAATAAAAGTTAGCCCATACATAAAACTTTATTTTGTGCCTATGGGCTTAAGCACTTAAAAAAAAAACTGTCTTGCATTACTTAAAGGAAATAACAGAAAAAAATCTAATAAATCTCTAGACTTGCATGGCTTGAACTCCTTTCACCTCAAAAGAATTATCCCTCATTTCCATGGTTGGGCAATGGATTCACATTCACAGTCGGTTCCCTTTTTGTTTCAAAGTGCAATATGCCGGCTTTTATCAAAACTTGCACCCTATACTTTAAAGCAGTGCAATTCTCCAAGGAGTGACCTGGATTCCCAAAATGATACTCACATCAAGCATTCTCATTATACCATTTTGGATATGGAGGCTTGTAAGGTTCCATATAGACTGGGGCAATGAGTTGCTCTTTGATTAGTTTTGGGTACAACTCAGTATAGGTTATAAGAATTGGGTCAATGAGAGTTTTTTGTCATTTTGGCCATGCCTCCTTAGGATGCTTTCTTGTTTGTTGGATTGGGCAACTGATTGGATATTTGGTGCAGGTGTTTGAGGGTGAAAGTTAGGCTGAGCATTAATTTGCGGATATGACTGGTAAGGGTATTGAACAAGATAATATGGTTGTGGCATGGGATAAGAGTGTCGTTGAGTGTATCGTCCATGTTGCCCCCCATGTATAATAGCATGGGCATCCTCTTCTCTCCTTTTGTTGGCTCCTCCTTTCTTCTCAGTATTGTTAGGAACTTCTATCTTGCCACGCTTGATCGCATTCTCAATGATCTCCCCAGATAACACCATATCAGCAAAATTCTTGGTGGCATTGCCTATCATCCTATCATAATATGGAGGCTTCAAAGTATTCACAAATAAGATGGTGAGCTCCTTTTCTGAAAGAGGAGGTTGCACTTCTGCAGCCACATCGCGCCACCTTTGTGCATATTGCTTGAAGCTTTCGTTGGCTTTCATCTCCATGTTTTGAATTGATAAACGATCAGGGGCCAAATCAGCAACATGTCGATATTGGGCCATGAATGCCCTTGCTAAGTCATTCCATGTGGTAATCCGAGTTCTATCTAATTGATTGTACCACTTGGCAGCAGATCCAGTGAGACTTTCTTGAAAAATGTGAATAAGGAGCTTATCATCTTGAGCAAAAGCAGCCATCTTCCGGCAATACATAATAAGATAAGACCTAGGGCAGGAAGTTCCATTATACTTCTCAAACTCTGGTGCTTTGAACTTGGGTGGAATAACCAAGTCTGACACCAAGCACAACCCAGTAGCATCCATGGAACCATAAAAGTCTAAGCCTTCAATAGCTCAAATCCTTTCCTCCAACATATTAATCTTTTGTTGAAACTTCGCCTCATCTTTCTCTTCTACTTGTTTGGCTTTCAACTTTTCAATTTCCCTTGGGTCATCTAAGTCGGGCACCTCAATGGGATCAGTAGATTTTGCGCCTTGGGCAGGATGGGCAAGTCCTTGGAATTGAGCTTGTCCAAACACTTGGGGTATAATAGTGTAAGCAGGTGGATATCTTCTTTCTTGGGATGTTTGACTTGGAAATGGACCGAATCCAAGAGGATAGATAGGATCTTCCATACTGTGTTGTTGAACCCCTTCTTGGACTGCAACTTCCTCTACTACTCCTTTGCCCTTGCTTAGAATTTTCAATAATTCTGCGATTTGGGCCAGTTGCCCTCTCATTTCCTCTTGAGCTTTTTCCATCTTCTCCATGTGCGTGCTTGATTCTTCTTCCATGATCTTAGCTCGATAACGAGTGTTGTGTGAATGAACTTTTGGTCGAGCTATCTTCAAATCTTTTATTACCACAATTAAGAATTTATCATTTCACAGGTGGTGATGCTTGAAAAAAATGAATGAAGATGAATGAATGAACATAATGCTACATGCGTTTGGAAAAATCATGCATGGAAATGTTTTACTAAAGAACCTATATTCCCTACTAGTGTCTCACATGTCAAACAAAAGCAAACAAACATGATTGAAGATGTGTCCTAAGTAATAGTTATTTTCTATGGGTTAACATGACTCTACCCCAAGTTGGTCCTCTTAAATTTACTATATGTTTGGTTTGGAGTTCTAAAGGACAAGAGGTTCTCAAATTGTTCCTTACTGACATCCACACTAGACTAGTAAGGCACCCCAATCCTCACCCATGATAGGCTACAGACAGAAAGGGTTCAATTTGAGTGGGAGTATTTCACTTGCCATTGCGGAGGTTATCACCTCACGAGAGCAAAGATACTCTACTCCCTTCTAAAAGGGACAAACCCGGGTGTAGGGTTGATATATGCAAATGAACGTGTCATGCATGCAAATGAACAAAATCAACAAAATGCAAAAATGAAAATGATTCACACTTTTTTTGTTTGTATCTTTTTGTTTTTTTGTTTTTTTTTTATGAAGAGTTTTATTAAATATTTATTAAGACCATTAACTAAGATTTTGGATAAGACATGATTAATTATGGTTCGACTCTCTAATTTCCCCAGTGGAGTCGCCAAGTTGTCGTAACGATTTTCGTCCGGGGACTCGATCGCTAGACGATTTTGAAAAAACAAAAAGAAGAGTCGCCACCAATCTTTTTTGACTAGGTGTGATTGGTGTGAGATCCCTAATTATTATGTACTTCCTCCATGTTTGTAAAGTGTTTCAATCTAATATGATTAAATGAATATGAAGTTGATGTGTAATTGATGTATGAATAATGTATGATTGATGAATGGAATATAGGAGGAATAATGAAGTTGAATGTCAATAAGTCAAATGAAGTAATGTTAATATCAGGAAAATAATTGAAGTAGGAAAGAAAATAAAATCAGGATTTTGATTGGATTTAAGTGGATGAGTCATAGGAGAAAAAGAGGAATTAAATGGTCAAATGGATGAGTCAAAGAGGAAAGAAAGGGCTGAGATGATTAATGAGATGAGCATGCATTAAATGCATCTTGCATGACTCACCATCTTCATCAGCTATCACCAACGTCAGCCCCTACCTCCAGCCTTCTCCCTCTCGTTCCATCCAATCTTCCAAGCTTCCATCTCTAGCTACCTTGCCAAACCACCTTACTCTCCCATCGATCCAACAAGTTTATTAGACGAAAAACGATCCTTGTCACTAGGCTAAGTGATATCCAAAGTTTGGTGGATTGATTCCAAGTATTGGAAGAGATCTCAAGGTTTGAGATTTTGATCTCTAGTGAAGGTAAGAGAAGAAGATGATTCTTGCAATTTCGTTCATGATAAGAAGTTGTTTTGAGTTGGTATGATGTATGTATGATGATGGTTTAAAGATTTGAATTGATATGATGATTTCAGGTTGAACAAGTGAAAAGCTAGGGTTAACGCACCAAGTGATCTCGCGTTCTCGAAGGAATCGAGGTAAGGAATTTATGTAACGAACGTAAGGTGGCTATGTCTGCATGTTTTATAATGTTTTTATGTGGTTTGGAAGAAGCACTAGTTGAATTTGTGTAAGAGAAAGATGCATTTTCGGACTTGTTTCCTAGTATCAATTAGGCTAGGGGCAGCCGACTGCCTTAAAGGGGAAGTCGACTGCCTAGAGACAACCAAAACGTCGTTTTCCGAAAACCGATGCAAACCAGTCGACTGCTATGTAAGCCAGTCGACTGCTATTTACCCAGAAGCATTCTGTTTCAAACCAGTCGACTGCTATATGGGACAGTCGACTGCTATTTTCCAAGATGCATTCTGTTTCAAAACCAGCCGACTGCCTATAGAACCAGTTGACTGCTATTTACTCAGAAGCATTCTATTTCAAAAACAGTCGACTGCTATATGGGTCGGTCGACTGCTATTTCTTAAGAAGCATTCTGTTTGAAAACCAGTCGACTGCCCCCATGTATTTTCAAATGTGAAAATATCGGAATTTTTAGATGAAAATAATTTCGATAAAAGAAGTTATGAAGGAGCAGCCGACTGCCCTATGAGGCTAGTCGACTGCCATGCATGAAAAGAGCTTTCAAGCTTAATTGATTTAAACACAAAAGTGTTTTCTGAAAAAGTATATTATAATGTTTTGAGACTATGGACTGCGTAATGATTATGCATTTCTGATGGCTGGGTGACTCTGATCAAGTCCTCAGTAATATGTATGTTGAGCGAGGAACCCTAGTCCGGTCCTCAATCCCACATGTGACACCTGACTAGTGTTCATTGTGGAATTATAAAGGCAGGAGAGAATCCTTGACCTATACGGAGTGCACTACTGTACCAATGCATGATTAGAGTCATATAAATGGGAATGAAAGGTTTATATGACAATGAAATCGCTTAAATACTGTACATAGTCTCCATCTATTTCAAAGTACAAGATGTATGTATGAAGAAGTATATGATGTATGTTTTAAAGTATGTATGAAGTATGATGTTTTAAAGAAAGAAGTTTATGCATGATGTTTCAAAGAAAGTATAAGAAGAAGAAGTATGATGCATGTTTTATATGTATGCTATATTTTAAAAGAAGCATACAAAGTATGTTTGCCATGTCATTTGAAATAAATATGCATGGTTGCAAACAATGCATGAAAGATGTTTATGATGCACGCTTTATAATGCTTTACATGACATTATAGAGCCAAGTAGGAAAAGTGCATATAGAGGCATAGTACGCTCTTTTACATACTTTTTTTACTGAGCGTAAACTCACCCTTTTACGACCATTTTTCCTACAGATTACCTGAAGTGAACCTCGCTCCGACTAGAGGAGCTTGTTTTTGAAGAATCGAAGTGTACCTTCTCAATACGCTTCCCAGTTAGTATAGAAGGTATACTCACATGTTTATGTATAGCAAATTTCAATTCAGCTACGGTACAGTACAAGTAGAAAATTGTGTATATAGGATATCGGGGATGTAAGTTAAGATGATGTATGAGATTCTGCGGAAATGGAATGATATGTATATATATCATTTTTATGTTTATGGAAATTGAGAAAAATTTTATAAGCTATTAAATAATTAGCTTAAGGATAAGGAAAGAATGACACTGGATGAACTAAATCTAAATAAAGAAGGAAAAAGATAAGTGATAAGATGGAGTGACGAGGACGTCACAGAGTGGTATCAGAGCAGTTTAGATTGAGGTTTGTCAGTGTCAAGAAGTTAGAAATAGAGTATATCCCCAATTGTACTGTACTCGTCTGAATATAAATGTATAGTATAGCTGTCTATGGTTATACTAAAGAGCTCAAT
Source organism: Heritiera littoralis (assembly GCA_031772115.1). Lineage (NCBI taxonomy): Eukaryota > Viridiplantae > Streptophyta > Magnoliopsida > Malvales > Malvaceae > Heritiera > Heritiera littoralis. The sequence continues at coordinate 851,118 of JAPDPK010000211.1, forward strand.
GATGACTATATTTACAGTATGAGCTCACAAAGGAAAGGTACAAGAAGAGGAAGAGGACGGGGTCGTGAAGAACAGCCCCCAGTTCCGTCTCCTCATCCATCTCCACCGTATAGCCCAAACACAAGGCTAGCGAAAATGGAAAAGCATATGGAGAACATGGCCACGATGTTCACCCAGTTTATGTCGAACTTTCCAAATGTGGCCACAAGTACCCAAGCAACTACACCTACTGTTGCTCCTGTAGAAGTAACACCACCAGCCCCAACTACGGAAAGGCAGGATCCTAGAGCCTATTGCAGTGTGGCCTTAATAAAAGAATTTAAGAAGTTGGATCCGCCCAAGTTTAAGGGGGAAAGAGATCTGTTGACCGCAGAGAACTGGATGAAAGCGGTCCTAAAGTCTTTTGAATATATGCCCTGCTCTGAAAGGGAGAAAGTAGGATTGGCTGCCTACCTATTAGTAGATGATGCTGAGTATTGGTGGCAAGCCACTCGGACCGTGCTAGAGGCCCGATATGATGAAGTCACGTGGGATCGATTTGTGGAGGCTTTTAATGAACAATACATCCCACGCACGGATCAGAATAGACTGAAGATCGAATTCCTAAGTTTGACTCAAGGTACGATGACGGTGAATCAGTATGAATCTAAGTTCACCACCTTGAGTAGATTCGATCCAGAGGTCTGCAGAGATGAAGGGCATAAGATCTACAGGTTTATCAAGGGATTGAGGTCCCCGATTAGATCTAAACTGTATCCGATGGATATCACCACCTATGGAGAAGCTGTCCGTAAGGCTCAGTTGTGTGAGCAGGACTATGATTTGCATCATGCTGACTTTCGAACCAAGGGTAAGGGCAAGGAACCGATGAAGCGGAAGTCGGATAAGAAAATTTCGAGTGATAGGTATCCATTTCGGAGAAGTAAACGATCCGAAGGAGTTTCTATAGGTAAGCAAAGTATAGAAAGATGACCTTTAAATTAATTTAATGGTTATATGGAATAATATCGAAATTGGAGTTATGATAATAATGATAATGATATAGGTACTCCTAAAGCTACCGGGATCAAGATAAGTGATGAGTGGTCCCGATATCCAGCTGGAAGTACCGCTAGCTCACCGAAGAGTACAATGCAAAGATGTGAGCAATGTGGAAAATTTCACGGATCACAGCCATGTCGCTTGGCGAGTGGCGCTTGCTTTAGATGTGGGGAGAAAGGGCACATGATTAGAGATTGCCCTCAGAGAGATCCGAGGATGCCTGATGAATCTGATAAGACCCCTAAACCGCAACCTAAAGCCACTACAGCAGAGAAAGGAAAGAAAGCTGTGACCCAAGGACGAGTGTTTGCTATCGATGAAGAATCTGCCGATGCCTCGTCTAAAGTTATTAAAGGTACAATTTACTTGTGTGATATAAGTGTCATAGCATTGTTTGATCCAGGCTCTACGCATTCATTTGTGTCTCCTAGGATTGCTATAAAAATACCAGTTGAGCCTGAGACTTTAGAACAATTATTAAGGATAAGTACACCTCTTAAGGAATCATAAATAACAGAGTTGGTGTGTAGAAACTGTAAGCTACGGGTAGGAGAAAGAGAATCTAAGGCTGACCTAATCCTACTGAATATGTATGGATTTGATGTTATCTTGGGTATGGATTGGTTAGCTAATAATCATGTTATAGTAGACTGTTATGCTAAGAGTGTAACATTTTCTTCACCCGTTAGCTATGTTGTAAATTTTGCAAGTAATTAATATGAAAGCATGTTTGATCTTAATTGTTTGCAAATGAAAGTAATGGATAATATGTATGATGATGTGAAGGATTTATTGCTTATGTGGAGGACGTAGATCAGAAACGTCCCGGACTCAAGGATATTCCTGTAGTCCAAGATTTTCCAGAAGTGTTTCCGGATGATCTTCCAGGACTTCCTCCGGATAGGGAAGTGGAATTTACGATAGATTTGGTGCCGGGGACTGAGCCCATTTCAAGAGCTCCCTACCGGATGGCTTTGGTAGAATTGGAAGAACTGAAGAAGCAGCTTCAGGAGTTGCTAGACAAGGGATTCAAACGACCTAGCGTATCCCCTTGGGGTGCTCCTGTGCTTTTTGTCAGGAAGAAGGACGGTAGTATGAGGTTATGCATTGACTACCGGTTGCTGAACAAAGTGACAATCAAGAATAAGTATCCTCTTCCCAGAATTGACGACCTCTTTGATCAACTAAAGGGTGCACAAGTCTTTTCCAAGATAGACTTGAGATCGGGATATCACCAGTTGAAGATTCGAGATGAAGATATCCCTAAGACTGCATTCAGGACACGGTATGGTCACTATGAGTTCCTAGTGATGCCGTTTGGTCTGACCAATGCACCCGCAGCCTTCATGAACTTGATGAATGATGTATTTAAGCAGTACCTAGACCAGTTTGTCATTGTCTTCATCGATGACATTTTGGTGTACTCGAGGTCATGGGAAGAACATGAGCAGCATTTGAGGATTGTTTTGGAGACCCTCAGAGATAGAGGATTGTATGCCAAGCTAAGTAAGTGCGATTTCTGGTTGAATCAAATCTCCTTTTTAGGTCATGTGATCAGTAAAGATGGTGTCTCAGTTGATCCATCAAAGATAGAAGCGGTGGTTCAATGGGAAAGACCGAAGACAGTGACGAAGATTAGGAGTTTCTTGGGTTTAGCTGGCTACTATAGAAGGTTTGTAGAGGGTTTCTCAAAGCTAGCTGCTCCACTGACGCGCTTGACGCGCAAGGAAGTGAAGTACGAATGGAATGAAGCCTGTGAGTGTAGCTTCCAAGAGTTGAAGAACAGGCTAACAACTGCACCGATCCTTACCATTCCTAGTGGTTCAGGTGGATTTGCGGTGTATAGTGATGCCTCAGGGCAAGGTTTGGGATGTGTGTTAATGCATCATGGTAAAGTAGTGGCATATGGTTCTAGACAATTGAAGGACCATGAGAAGAACTACCCGACTCACGATTTGGAGTTAGCTGCAGTAGTATTTGCCCTGAAGATATGGAGGCATTACTTATATGGTGAGAAATTTCAGATTTTTACGGATCATAAAAGTCTGAAATACTTGTTCTCTCAAAGAGAATTGAACATGAGGCAAAGAAGATGGCTCGAGCTTCTAAAGGACTACGATTGTGAGATCTTGTACCACCCGGGGAAAGCAAATGTGGCGGCGGATGCTTTGAGCCGGAAGCATGTAAGTATGGTGTCTTATATGATGATAAAAGAACACGAACTGATTGAACAGTTTGCAAGCCTCAACCTTAATGTTATACCTTATGAGCAATTGGGAATGATGGCTAGTTTGAGGATTGAGCCAGAATTGATGGATAGAATCCGAAGTGCTCAAAAGGAAGATGATAGATGCATTGAGGCTATGAATCAGATGCAGTCAGGTATGACCGCAGAATTTGATATTAGTAGCGATGGAATTTTGAGGTTTAAGAGTCGTATATGTGTTCCTAGTGATGATGAATTGAAGAAGCTGATTTTGACTGAAGCACATGCCACTAAGTACACGTTGCACCCAGGAAATACGAAGATGTATCATAATCTTCGCAAAGTGTATTGGTGGAATGGCATGAAGAGAGACATAGCTGATTTCGTAGCAAAATGTCTCACATGTCAACAGGTCAAGGTAGAGCACCAAAAGCCAGCGAGATTACTGCATCCTCTACCTGTACCTATGTGGAAGTGGGAACACATTACGATGGACTTTATTATGGGATTGCCCAGAACCAAAAGGAATCATGATGGTATTTGGGTGATCGTCGATAGATTGACGAAGTCAGCTCACTTCCTGCCTATGAAGTCAACAGATACACTCAATGCTTTGGTAGATATATATGTAAAAGATGTCGTAAGACTACACGGTGTTCCAGTGAGCATCACTTCTGATAGAGATTCCAGGTTTACTTCCCATTTCTGGGAGCATTTTCAAGAAGCCATGGGATCTAAGTTGAGTTTTAGCACAGTTTTTCATCCGCAGACTGATGGACAGTCCGAGCGCACGATTCAAACGCTCGAGGATATGTTGAGGGCTTGTGCTATGGACTTTAAAGGCTCCATGGCGAGAACATGTATTCGCCCGCCCAACTTGGCCTTTAAATCGACAAGCAACTTTGGCTCGCCCTCAGTGGCTCGCCCATTAGGCAACTCGCCCAATGGTCAACTCGCCCTAAAAAGATTTCATATTTTTATTTTTTGAAATATTTAAAATTATTCATTTTTCGTTTAGGAAATTCCACTTTAAAACCGTTCGCCAGGGTCAGTTCGCCCTTCACAGCTCGCCCCTGACTAACTCGACAAGACGGTGAATTAGTATTCGCCCGCCACTTAGCTTTTCAAAACGGAAGTATCTCGTTACTAGCGGTTCGCCCGCCTTTTAGCTCGCCCGAATCAACATAGTTATCAATTAACTTCTTCAACCCATGCATGTCAGAAAACAAAACATTTAACTTAATGTTTTCATAAAATTTACTCCACAGGACATGCATCACTTCACACACATCTCCCTTACCTGGTTCAACGAAGCCTTGCTTCGCCCTGCTCTCTGTTCGCCCACAGCTATTCCCAATTATCGGCTCAACCACCGCACTTCCAAAACAGGTTGTTTTCTATCTCATGTTGACCTCCATTTGTTTATTCCTTCAGCTCACCAGGCTAAGAAAGAAAGGTTTGCAAGCTATTTTACTTGTTTAGCCAACTGAGGAGTGAAACTCAGTAGATCAAACATGGCAGAGAAATGGAAGAAACAGAGAAATGGCTCTCGTGAAGAAGATGGAATTGGCTAACTCGTTTTTCCTCAATTGTTTCTACTTATATAACCATGCTCAACCAATCAATAGCTACCGCCTGTCCCTTATCCTGTTTCTTTCATCATTCCTCACGTCTATCATGCATTTAATGCATGAAGAAAACTGCAGTTCAAAGTGGCGTGGAAGTCTCCCTTTCACACACCTTTTTCTTCTGCTGCAGACTTTGCTTAACTCCTCAACCAATAAGGCTAACTCCCTTATTGACTTTAACTTTTATTCATTTATTATCTTCAACCGTCCGACTTGCCAAGTCAAGTTTGGCTGCACGGTTTGTTGTTTTGAAGCCATTTTCCTTTGTCCACACAAGCTGATTCCTGGTTTCCACCCCGTCTTGAAACCTCAGCTCGCCACACTACATCAGTTCGCCACTTTGTTTCGATTCACCTCACAATTTGGCGAACACACCTATTCGCCCACGCCTCGACCAACTCGCCATCACCATTTGCAAACTGCTCGCCCGTTGGCGAACAACCAACTCTGCTCGCCCATCGGCGAGCTAAAAAACATTCTCGGCCAAATATTATTTCATCGAAATTTCTCCATTCTTATTTTATGATAAGGAGCTTTTCAACCAAATGGAAATAAATGCTACTTATTTAATTTCCATTATAAATTTTATGAATTTAGACTCTACAGTAGTGTAAAATCGGATCTTACATTTCTCCCTACCTTAAGAAATTTGGTCATCCAAATTTCAACCAGATCTATTAGTGTGAAAGCTGTGTATATTTCTTACACATAAGGCATTCCAATTCTCAAGTAGCCTCATACTGCCAGAGCATCAATCAAAGAATAAATCTTAGATCATAACACTTTATCACTACACCTTATCATTCCTATCCAAAATCTGTACCGATTTCTCAACGTAATTCATGTCCTCTCTAATCTCTAGGACTCATCTCGAATCACGTGAGAAGGATATGGATAGTACTTTCTCATTATTGAGACATGGAAAACGTTATGCACTCTTGACAACTCGGGAGACAGTGCACTTCTTTCACATGATCTAATATCTCCGACAATCCAATGCATCGGGAACTCAATTTCCCTCTCACTATGCATCCCAATGGTGAGACCTTAATATGCATAACCTCTTGTATATCTCAAGAAGTCTGTTCGATCAAGTCGAAAATAGTTTTCGGTCTCCCATTTCGCATGCTATCGTGGATTATATCGTCTGCTAAATAATTTCTTTCAATTGTTATGCCTATATTCTCTTGTGGCCATTATTATCAACAAACTCTGCCAGGGTAGAGGATTATCCCAGGAGCCTATAAAATCAACTGCACACGCTCACACCATATCCTCGAGCGTCCATCTCATACGCTCGGACTGTCTCTCAGTCTGCGGATAAACTGCGGTGCGAAACTCAATCGGGATCCCATAGCTTCCTGTAATCTCTCTCATAACTGAGATACGAAGCCGGACTCCCTATCAACTATAATGCTCACTGGAATACTGTAAAACCTCACAATTTCCCTGGCATGTAATCCGGCCAAGGCATTAATTAGCTCAACAAATTCCATAATCAAGGAATGAGCAGACTTACTTACTCAATATATCCACAACTATCCAGATAGCATTTTACTCTTTTCAATTTTTTTTTTAAGTATAGGAAGTACCTCTAATATAGGTATTTTTCTTCCTTATCACGTTCTCAACTCTTATTGAATCTCGTCTCCAATATGAGACCACGAATATCTCTTTATACTCCTCATTGTCCCTAAGAGTACTGCCCGTCTCTTCAGGCCATCAATAATCATCCCTTTGGCGCTCTCCCGCGCTCTAGGATTATTCTCTCAAGTGTGTTGACGACCACCTTGTTCGCCCACATCTCACAACATGTTATCCGGTGTTGAGCAATCACCCCACTCGTGGGTTGCTCATCCCGAATTTTCTCAAGGTCCTGAAGAATCTCGGGTGTCTTCTTTCAAACCAATTTACACTCCCTCAAGTCTTTTATCATTCTTGAGAGTTAGTAACTCGTCTATACTATTTATCACTTATCATCTCATTCAGTGCTAGTCGATTATAATTTGGTGACTATCATGTAGATAATTTTTAATCATTCGTATGTAATTGTCCCAGTAGTCTCTAAAATACCACGCACTCGCTCTCAATATATCCCGGAGCGTCCACACAATGCGCTCGGATATCTATATCAATCTGAGGCAGCGCTAACAGTAAAAATTTGGAATCCCTAAGCCTCTTGCTATTCTCTCAAAGCATATAGCGAATCAGGGATCCCTATCACAAGTACCCACTCACTGGAACTTCACATACGTCTTCTCGGTTTCACCAATGTATATCGACTAAGGCACTTATTACATCCCGAAACCTGATGATGAAGAAGTGAAATAATTTGGTTACTCAACCCATAATCACTTTTATAACATCATGGTTCTTTCGGATTCTTCACCACCTCACCGTAATTATTTCATGATTAATCTAGGATTGCTTTTCTTTTGCAGACCTTACTATTAGCCACAGATCACGTCTCAGGTAATCATTTTCCCTTCGATCACTTCTCTTATCTCAAGTGATCCTTCTATTTCTTATTCTCCTAGTACATGTAATGTCACTACTTGGAGAATATACATTTCCTTACATCAATTTCTGAAATTTAAATTTATTTTCATTCAAATTTCATCACCACTTTATTTATACAATTTCACATTCCCCATATGTACATGTATACACGTGTATATCCTTTTCCAGGATTAGCAGTACTTCTTGTATCTGCTCCTCTGAGTATGACAATTTCATCTTTTTAATTCTGGCTTGTCATTAATTCCAGCCATAACTACATAATGATCAGAGGAAATCACCTTTATTCATATACTTGGGAACTACCTCATAACTTATGTTCCCTAGTCATCATATGACTTATCTTCTCAAGACAATTTCATTCTTTTACATTCATCACCACAATTATTTTCCCACTTAATATAGTACTTTACTGTCACTATCTCATAACCATTTTGAATACTATATTCATACATACCCATTCACTTCTACTTCCTCCCAATTAAGTATTAAATCAATAAGGTAGCAAATTCTACAAACTCTTCAACAATTCATTCGTGCTGTACGGGTAAAACTCATAAATTTTATACCCCAATAAGCACACTTTAACCTCACTTAAGTAGTAAAATCATTTACTCAGACAATTTTAATGTCCACTTAATCAGTTGAGACCTCACGTCTCTAATATACATATTTATTCTCTTTAAAATCAACCTAGTTGGCTCTAGGCACACAAATAGGAAGGATACTACAGTCGGCTAGGGATCCAGATAGAATATGATAGGTATTTTAGAATACCATACTTGTTCCAGAACCTAGAAGCAACTGTAGAGAGTACTAATCCCATTGTTTTCAAAACGATAAAGTTTTCGTTTTTACCAGTTATAACAAACTAGTTTAATTTGTTACTCATCAATCTCTCGAGTAATTTCTCAAGCTCTTCTGACTCACTGGTAAGAGCTTACAAACAATTTCTATTTCAATTAACCAACCTCTAAGCTTGTCAACTAAATCTTGATGCCAACTTTATCATTTGGCAAATACGAGACATTCCATTTTCTTGGCGATTACAGCTTTTATTCTATTCGCCACATTGCTTTGATTCATATCATATCATTGGCGATCATACATTTGCACGCCCATCGAGTATTTCACATAAATTTCATCCCGGTTCTATGGATATCGTAACGGACCAGCCCAACCGGCCATGGCAATCCCCTTTTTGGGCCCATTGACAACGATTGCTGTGACAACGCTACTCATCCATACTGTCCTCTTTGGCGATCACCTCAATGCCCGGTTCTTCCAACCGTGCTCGAGCTCGCCTACCTCAAGGTTTTCTTTCTCATCCACAGACTTAAACACTTGACTTCCTCAAATGTCAAGTCACTACTAATATCCATTCTCCTAAAACATAAGGAGTATATATAACCAGTATTGTCATAATCGATTTTACATCATTTTTCACACAATTCAGCATTTTTAAATCCAGATCCCAAAATCCACAACGGGGCTGACTATCTCGCGACCTCTCATAGCTTGTACTCTGGGTCGCCTTACTTATCAATATATCAGTGGGGTCCACAGTAGGGATCACCCTTTACACCATCAAATACTCATACTATTTCACCATCAATTTCTATTTTAAATTCATTCAATCACTTATGACTTTGAAAGATAACATATTAATATAGGGGTATATTCATAAATTCCCCTTTAATTCTCTCTTATCAATATAACTCCAAACACGCGATCTTAGGGCTTATATATTAATATTACCCCTTTTTATCTCAATATCATCATTTTCAGGTTCTTAGTTCGATATGGACAGAGAAGTCCTGGTGGGGCCCTCACCGAGTTCCTCACTGTACCTTATCGAATAGACCCGACATTATGATGATAAGATCGCCTATCTCATGCAAAATTTCCGAATTACTATCTCTATTTGTAATCCGTAATTCATCAACTTTCACCATATTTCACCACTTAACTCAATTCACAGTCATTCGACTCCTTTATACATTCAGACTATACAGTACTACAGGGAATGTTAACTTTTCTCAACACTTCCCATGCTAAAGGCATCAACAGACATCAGACCAACCCAAGCTCTGATACCATTAAATCTGTAACATCCCGTTACCACATTTTTCACGTATTTCCATACAACTTTACCGGTTGGGCTGTCTGCGATGCCATTAACATTCAACAGTAACAGTGATAAATGATAAACATTTATCTATTAATTATGGAATATGAAATTTCTTTTTCATTATTCCTTACATCTGACATCCCCTATTAACCTTTATTTCACTAAGGTAGTACTGTATACATATGTCTGAAATGTAAAAGAGAAAAGACTGTACCTGTCACGTTTAACGTGCCATGCCTCAGTGCTTTAAGCATAGCTATACCCATCTGAGAGCTAATTCTCTCAACTCCGTGTACTTCTTATCTGTGGAGTTAAAACAAAGGAGTGAGCGATTCATACGCTCAGTAAAGGAAATATATGCTGCTTTAAATAAAGCAAAACTATATATCACAACTCATTTATTCTTTTCTTAACAATAACCCAGTAGAAAAGACAGTGGATATATAGTAAACAACTCTCTTACAACACCATTCAAAACACCGATTAACAGTTTACATTAAAATGTAGTAAACACTATCTAGGATTTCAAAAAATCCTCACAGTAAACAGAAATCAATAAGTTGAGACTAGGCAACAATTAAATCATGCTATCATCGTTCCCCTTCCCCCTTGCAAGAATGAAATCTGCCGCTTTTGGGGTGCACCCGTAGGCCATCGCCCCTCACGGCTATCTCAGATCTATGGCCATAATCTATAATGGTCCTCGGGTCCACTTGCCAAGTGACCTCGAGACCGCTGATGACTTGGCGGGTCCATCAGCCCTGTGACACCCTAGGGTGCACTCGTTGGTCTATATGACCCGAGCCATCGCCCCAGGTAGGTCACGCAATAGTAACGCATGAACTCAGAGCCTAAAGTCTCAAAATCAAGTTTTATCTCATGTTATCATTTCCACCAAATGATTTAATTTCTTTTAAAACAATAAAACACCAAAAACAGCCCGTAATCTCAACTTTTAAAACCTGCTCGCCCATGGTCAGCTCGCCCGTTATGGCTTGCAAATGGCAGCAGCTCGCCATGGCGGAGAACATGTATTCGCCCGCCCAACTTGGCCTTTAAATCGACAAGCAACTTTGGCTCGCCCTCAGTGGCTCGCCCATTAGGCAACTCGCCTAATGGTCAACTCGCCCTAAAAAGATTTCATATTTTTATTTTTTGAAATATTTAAAATTATTCATTTTTTGTTTAGGAAATTCCACTTTAAAACCGTTCGCCAGGGTCAGTTCGCCCTTCACAGCTCGCCCCTGACTAACTCGACAAGACGGTGAATTAGTATTCGCCCGCCACTTAGCTTTTCAAAACGGAAGTATCTCGTTACTAGCGGTTCGCCCGCCTTTTAGCTCGCCCGAATCAACATAATTATCAATTAACTTCTTCAACCCATGCATGTCAGAAAACAAAACATTTAACTTAATGTTTTCATAAAATTTACTCCACAGGACATGCATCACTTCACACACATCTCCCTTACCTGGTTCAACGAAGCCTTGCTTCGCCCTGCTCTCTGTTCGCCCACAGCTATTCCCAATTATCGGCTCAACCACCGCACTTCCAGAACAGGTTGTTTTCTGTCTCATGTTGGCCTCCATTTGTTTATTCCTTCAGCTCACCAGGCTAAGAAAGAAAGGTTTGCAAGCTATTTTACTTGTTTAGCCAACTGAGGAGTGAAACTCAGTAGATCAAACATGGCAGAGAAATGGAAGAAACAGAGAAATGGCTCTCGTGAAGAAGATGGAATTGGCTAACTCGTTTTTCCTCAATTGTTTCTACTTATATACCATGCTCAACCAATCAATAGCTACCGCCTGTCCCTTATCCTGTTTCTTTCATCATTCCTCACGTCTATCATGCATTTAATGCATGAAGAAAACTGCAGTTCAAAGTGGCGTGGAAGTCTCCCTTTCACACACCTTTTTCTTCTGCTGCAGACTTTGCTTAACTCCTCAACCAATAAGGCTAACTCCCTTATTGACTTTAACTTTTATTCATTTATTATCTTCAACCGTCCGACTTGCCAAGTCAAGTTTGGCTGCACGGTTTGTTGTTTTGAAGCCATTTTCCTTTGTCCACACAAGCTGATTCCTGGTTTCCACCCCATCTTGAAACCTCAGCTCGCCACACTACATCAGTTCGCCACTTTGTTTCGATTCACCTCACAATTTGGCGAACACACCTATTCGCCCACGCCTTGACCAACTCGCCATCACCATTTGCAAACTGCTCGCCCGTTGGCGAACAACCAACTCTGCTCGCCCATCGACGAGCTAAAAAACATTCTCGGCCAAATATTATTTCATCGAAATTTCTCCATTCTTATTTTATGATAAGGAGCTTTTCAACCAAATGGAAATAAATGCTACTTATTTAATTTCCATTATAAATTTTATGAATTTAGACTCTACATTAGTGTAAAATCGGATCTTACACTATAGAACCAGTCGACTGCTATTTACTCAGAAGCATTCTGTTTCAAAAACAGTCGACTACTATATGGGCCGGTCGACTGCTATTTCATAAGAAGCATTCTGTTTGAAAACCAGTCGACTGCTATATGGACCAGTCAACTGCCCCCATGTATTTTCAAATGTGAAATTATCAGAATTTTTAGATGAAAATAATTTCGATAAAAGAAGTTATGAAGGAGCAGCCGACTGCCCTATGAGGCCAGTCGACTGCCATGCATGAAAAGAGCTTTCAAGCTTAATTGATTTAAACACAAAAGTGTTTTCTGAAAAAGTATATTATAATGTTTTGAGACTATGGACTGCGTAATGATTATGCATTTCTGATGGCTGGGTGACTCTGATCAAGTCCTCGGTAATATGTATGTTGAGCGAGGAACCCTAGTCCGGTCCTCAATCCCACATGTGACACCTGACTAGTGTTCACTGTGAAATTATAAAGGCAGGAGAGAATCCCTGACCTATATGGAGTGCACTACTGTACCAATGCATGATTAGAGTCATATAAATGGGAATGAACGGTTTATATGACAATGAAATCGCTTAAATACTGTACATAGTCTCCATCTATTTCAAAGTACAAGATGTATGTATGAAGAAGTATATGATGTATGTTTTAAAGTATGTATGAAGTATGATGTTTTAAAGAAAGAAGTTTATGCATGATGTTTCAAAGAAAGTATAAGAAGAAGAAGTATGATGCATGTTTTATATGTATGCTATATTTTAAAAGAAGCATACAAAGTATGTTTGCCATGTCATTTGAAATAAATATGCATGGTTGCAAACAATGCATGAAAGATGTTTATGATGCACGCTTTATAATGCTTTACATGACATTATAGAGCCAAGTAGGAAAAGTGCATATAGAGGCATAGTACGCTCTTTTACATACTTTTCTTACTGAGCGTAAACTCACCCTTTTACGACCATTTTTCCTACAGATTACCTGAAGTGAACCTCGCTTCGACTAGAGGAGCTTGTTTTTGAAGAATCGAAGTGTACCTTCTCAATACGCTTCCCAGTTAGTATAGAAGGTATACTCACATGTTTATGTATAGCAAATTTCAATTCAGCTACGGTACAGTACAAGTAGAAAATTATGGATATAGGATATCGGGGATGTAAGTTAAGATGATGTATGAGATCCTGCGGAAATGGAATGATATGTATATATATCATTTTTATGTTTATGGAAATTGAGAAAAATTTTATAAGCTTTTAAATAATTAGCTTAAGGATAAGGAAAGAATGACACTGGATGAACTAAATCTAAATAAAGAAGGAAAAAGATAAGTGATAAGATGGAGTGACGAGGACGTCACAATTGGCTACCTAAAATCTTTTATATTTTTAACAAAATCTTAAAATTAATTAAGTTTTATAAAAAAAAAACAATTCTTGGTCTGCGAAAATAAAGTTTGGGTTCGGGAGTTCGGTTACGCGTGGGGAAGGATTAGCACCCCCACAACGCCCGTTAAAAAACGGTACCACTTAATCATATATTATCCCTTTGATCTTAATTAAATGGTCTTAATTAAATATTTAAAAGAACTTCATTTATTTTGAAATCATATCGTTATTTGTTTTATTTTTGAAATATTTAAGTTTTATATAAATGAAAATCTTTTGTATTGAAAATTATTCCGAAGTACCCCAATACTTTTGGTAGCATTTCGGATAATTTCCTCACCTAGAGATTTCTTAAGAATCGCTATTTGCGATTTCTATAGAATCTCATCATCGGGAGATTCACACTTATTATGAAATTTCATGGATGCAAATGATGCAATCAAAATATAGATGATGCACATGAGAAATCCATTATTTTATTTTATTATTATTTTTAATTCATTTATACTTATATTATTATTTTGTAATTTATTTATATTTATAAAATCTTGTTTTTATTGAAAAATCATGCTAAATATTTCAATACGATGGTAACATTTAGCATATTTCTCTCACCTAGAGATCAGTTAGGAATCACTACTTGTGAATTCCGTAACATCTCATCATCGAAAATTCCTTAAAATGTATATTTTGTTTATTTTTCTTTAATTATTCTTTTTTTTTCTTCGTCATTGTTATTGTTATTATTTATTCCAAAAGACTAATTGTAACAATTTTATATTCTTGGTTACTTATTTGTTTAAAAAAAATTTTATTTTTTATTTATTTTTAAATATTAATTTTATTAGAAATATCAATATCGAACTAAAATTATTTGAATACCCCAATACGCTGGTAATATTCAAATATTTTATTTCGACCTTAAGGATTATCAAAGAATCACTACTTGTGATTTCTAAGAAATCCTATCATCGAAAATTGTTTATATTTATGTTTATTTATTTATCTTAAAATTTATATTTACATTTATATTTATCTATATCAACATTTAAATTTATTTAGTTTTACCATTTCTTACTTATTTTGTTTTTTATATATTTTTATCGAGATAAAATCGATTAGATGTCCCAATACGCTGGTAACATCTAATGTTTTTTTCTCGATCCTAAAGATTATCGAAGAATCACTACTTGTGATTTCTTTGAAATCTTATCCTCGAATTTCTCATTATTTCTCATTTTTATATTTTTTTATTGTTACTATTAATAATTCATATTTAAAAAATTGCGTGAAAAATATTTATTATTTTTTTAAGATATTATTTACAGTATGTGTGTGCATTGAGTAAATGAACCATTACAGTATGTGTGTGCATTGAGTAAATGAACCATACTAATGAAAATAATGAATAAAATCCTTTTTTATTTTTTTTAATTTTTAAAATAATGAATGAATTAAAATATAACATGTAATTAAAAAACTCAAAGTAAAATAGCATGTACCTAAATGAGTGCTCTCCTTTTTGCCTTCCTTGTTAATGCCACGTCTCTTTCCTGTCTTCAAAGTTTTGCAATATCTGTGTCACCAAAGCCCAGCCACAATACACCAACACAGCAAGCCACGTTGAACTCAGCAACTCATGGTAGTGTATAAGTAGGCAACAAGCGAAGACGGTGCTCGAGTAAGCGGTTCGGTGATGTTGGATTCAAGAACAGCAAACAGTGATGGAGAATGAGGCATGAGCAGAAATAGTCACACGCAGCAGTACCGGCGATGTAGCGTGGTTAGGCGAGGCTGAGTTGAAGAAGATGATGGACAGTGGCTGTTTGGTGAAGACGCAGTGAAGATGATGGATAGTGAGCACTGAGGGGACGGTGATGGTGAGGTAAGGTTGTTCAAGGTGACTGGTTTGGCAGCAATGAAGGTGAAAAATGATGAACAGTGGCTGTGCAGGAAGCTGAGTTGAAGATGATCAACGGTGGCTCTCCTCCCTTCACTCGGCAATGTAGCAGTGCAGTGATGAAGAGTGGTGATGGAGAGATGATGATGGTAGAGGCTGCTAGATGAAGATGAGCAAGCCCGGATCGTGTGATGAAGATGATCAGTGGTTGTGTCTCCAACCCCCTTTATATACATATTTTTTGTATCTCCTTTTGGAAAATGAATCAATGAGTTTATTGATCCCGTAATCATGGGATTTTCTTCATTTATTTTCATTTGGCCTTTCCATCCTTTTTTATTTATTTCCTTTTCATTATTTTATTTTTGGTAATTTATTTTCAGCTTTTATTCCATTTAATTATTTCCTTTTTTTGCATGATTTATTTTCCTTTTATTTACTTATTCATATTTGGTCTAAATCTTTCAAGTCAACCTTGGCTTAAATTTGCATGATGCATGGGCATTGAAGAATGAGTTTAATTTATTTATTTTTATTTTTTTGCTTTTTTTTTCAATTTTTTTAATTAAAATTGTTCGGACAAAATTAGGTGTCTACATCTGTTTTCTTGATAAAACCCCTCAATTTTATACACAAATTATATTGATAATAGGTTTATATCATTACAGTACTCTAATCATAAAATTCATTACGGTTATCGTAAAATTTATTACATTTATCTTAAAATTTATAACATTTATCATTAAATTTATGACATTCATCATAAATTTATTAGATTCATAGTAAAATTTGTGAGATTTAACATAAAATTTATGAGATTCATCATAAAATTTATGACATTCATAGTAAAATTTATAAGTTTTATCATAAAATTTATTACGTTCATAGTAAAATTTGTGTTATTCATCATAAAATTTATGAGATCCATTGTAAAATTTATAACATTCATCATAAAGTTTGTGAGATTTCTAATAAAATTTATGAGATTCATTATAAAATAAAAAAATCTTAAACTTGGTATCCTATTAAATTAGTTTTTTAAATTATCATTATATATATTAAATATTAATAAAAATATAATAAAGTATTACTAATTTAACAATTGAAATTTTGAATGACTTCTATAAAAAAAAATGTACAACTAAGCTGCAATTATGGAGCCAATTTTTCATTTGTTCTTGGTAATCTGTGTTAAACTAGTTTGACAATGCTATTATTTTGATTAGCTTTATTTTGCTCTTCAGGCATCTTTTCAGCGTTGATTTTACCCATCATTTGTGCAGCCCCATACCCCATGTAGACCTCCACACCTTTTCGTCAATTCCTCGATTGCATCTTTTAAGCACAATTTTTTAGGGACAAGACAGTTGACTGCCAATATATAGTCAACAATTCTTGCCTTCAAATATTCAGTTAAAAAAAAAAGCAGTTGAATGTTCGAATTGGGCATTTGATTGCGCAAGTTAAATTTAAAACAGAAATTTTTGGAATAAGATAATCGTAAAATTAATAATAATTATCGTAAAATGAATGGAAATTAGTGTAAAAAGATTAAAATAAGCATAAAAATATGATAACTAATCATAAAATTTATTAGATTCATCATAAAATGAATGAGAATAAGTGTAAAAACATTACAATAAGTATAAAAATATGATAATTAACTGTAAAATTTATTACATTTATCACAAATAAAGTGAGAAAAACGTAAAAACACGAGAATAAATATAAAAGTATGATAAATAACCATAAATTTTATGAAATTCATTGTAAAATGAATGAGAATAAATGTAAAAATACTAGAATAAGCAAAAAAAAAAAACTAATTATAAAATTTATGAGATTCATTGTAAAATAGATAAGAATAAGTGAAAAAAAATAGAATAAGTGTAAAAATATGATAAATAACTATAAAATTTCTAAGAATTAACTTGTTTTTATATCTTTTAATAGTTATGAAATTTCAGTTTATGCATCAATATAATTAGAATCGATCCTATGAAATGTCCTAACTGATTATTGGTTCCAAATTAGAAGGCTTTAGCTATAAACCTGTTTTAGAAGAACATATATACCTAACATTCTACTTCACGGGCCAAATGATTTCTATTTTCTCTATCTAGAAAATTGAAGTTTTAACACTAAATTAAATCAAAGATTTGTCAAAACTCATGTTTAAAAACTCAAGCAAAATTTAGACGTTCAAGCACCATGGAAAAACCAATGAGAACTTCCATGATTAAACACACCATACATATATATAAATATATATATGTATGTGTGCGCGTGCGCGCGCGTGTGTGTGTGTGTGTGTATATATATATATATGGAGCATTGAATAAACATGCATGGCAGCCATTGGGGATGACAGAAGTTACGCTAGGAATATGGGAATTTACATTTTCATTGCTTATCCAAGCCTTATACAAACCATTTGTTCAACTTCACTTTTTTGCTCTCTAACAACACACAGCTCATTTAAAATTCACAGGAGAAATAATATAAAATTCAGTCATTTAAGAATAGTCAATTGCTTTTATTTTTTATTTTTTATAAAGTAAATGTAATGAAAAGCAGTCAACTGCTTTAAAATAGCAATGGACTAGTTTTCTTATTTTTTATAATTTAATGAAACAAATTATAGAATATAATATGTCGAATAATTTGTTCTCATACTTTGAAAAGATTAAAATTGTAATTTCGGTTGTTTATAAATAGATAAAAATATAATTTAAATATTTTGTTACTTTTTTAAATTAATAAAATTTAAATTATATTATATTTTATTAAAGTAAAGTTTAGCTGTTGATCTGTTAAACCATTATTTACATATTTTTTAGCCTTTATTATTTATTCAATTTCTCATTAGATATTGAATATCTCATGAGATCTCATGATCTTATAGTAAAATCGATATTTTTTTACCTTACTATAGACAAATCCTTGTAACCAGTATTTTTCTTTATTTTTTAAATCATTTTTTCTACTAATGGTCCCACCTTGGTGAAATAATTGGCTAAGATATTTAAAAGAAAAAAAATAAAAAAAAAGTGCAAAACTTAAGGAGTATAGGCTTAGGTGGTGAACAGTTCATCCTTTTTTTGTAATTTGCTAGGTTTTTATATTCTAATTTTCTCTACTCTCCCTTATTTTTTTTAAGGATTTGTATATGATGCACTAATAATGTATAGTTTCCATACACCGTCAATGCATCTGAGATTGACATATTATCAATTTACAAATTAAAAAATATGCTAAGCCTTAAAAGTAAATATAAATAATTTTTTTAATTTACATATATGTGCTTATTTGAAGTGTTAGCCTCTGATGCATTGACAGTGTATAAAAGCTATACACTATTCGTGTATCATATATAAATTTTTTTTTCAGTCACTAACATTTTCTTTTCGATTCCTTTAATTTTTTTGGGTTTCTTTTTTCTTCCATCTCTTCTCAAACCCCGTTTTCCTCCCACTAGTCTTTTCCCAACCCACATACTATTTTTTTTTCTTTATTTTCCCGATTTCTTTATCTCTTTTTTAAGTTTTTTAAATTTTTTGCCTTAGGATTTTTTTTCCTTCTTGAAAAAAAAAACTGTAGATAAAATAGATGTAGAAGAAAGAAGAGAGCAAGATATGGAGAAAAGAAAAAAAGAGGAGAGAGATAGAGAGGAGGCAAAAGGAGATGAGAGATTTTTTTGAAGCGTTTAATTGTGCGTTCTAAATTTTGCTTTTGAATGTTTAAATCATGATGTATACGTTGCCTTTATTAGAAAACATAATAAAGGTATCTTAGAAAATATGGCCAATAGAATTAGTTAAGAATTTGTTTACTCTATTTTATAGTTTACAAAATTTTCAAATTTCCTACGCTTGTAAAAAGGGTCGCAAGATTGTTTTTTCTTCAAGCATGAGCTTAGCCAATATATCAACTAATGCTCTGCCAGTCATTTTTCACCACTGAATGAAGATGCTTCTATGATCATCTGGCTTCCATATTCTTCGTTCTTCATTTTCTAATATGGTATCAAAGCGTACGAACATTTTCGTCTGTGCCTTCATCATCTTCTTGCTTTGAGTGGCATGGCTTGTGGTAATCGTGCTATTGTTGTTGGCAATCATCGCACCATTGTTGCTGGTGCTTCGTCCACACCAATGGAGGATTCTAGTAGCCCATATTTTCTCCATAGTGGTAATCATCCGGGTTTGCAGCTTGTATCGACGTCACTCACTGGTCCTAATTACAATTCTTGGCAACGTGTGATGACTATGGCTTTCACAGCTAAGAACAAACTTAGCTTTGTTGATGGGAGTATCTCTCGAGCTACTTTCGAGGATTTACTCTTCAATGCCTGGAACATGTGTAAAAGTATGGTGATTTCTTGGCTCTTAAATTCAATAGCGCGAGAGATTGCTGATAGCTTATTGTATTTTGATACTATTGCTAAGATCTAGACAAATTTGTTTGATCATTTTCACCAGAGTAATGGTCCTTGCATTTTTCAATTGAAGAAACATCTTCTTGCTTTAACTCAGGGATCAATAGATGCTAACTCTTACTATACCAAATTGAAGATCATTTGGGATGAATTGAAGCTTTTTTAGCCAATTCTTTTTTGCCAGTGCGATGGAATGCGTTCTTGGTTGGAATTCCAACAGTGAGAACATGTTTTACACTTCTTAATGGGATTGTGAGACCCGATTCTACTGTACTGTACATGTAATATGTCATGAATTATGGAGTGAAAATTGATATGTTAAGTGATTATAAGTGAAAGTGTGATGTGGGCCCCACTTATTTTTAATGTGTTCTAATGGGCTCGAGACCGAAAATGTTGTGTATAGTGCATAATAAAATATAATATGATGATTTTTAGGCTTAAAATCATCGAATTATATTATTATGAATTTTTTGGAATTTTTTTGTGAAGGTGGAAAACAAATTGGAAAATGACAAATACGTCCCGATGGCATTTTCGTAAATTATGCCTAAACTAAAATGAGTTGGGATGAAGTAAAAATACCATGATATTCTACATAAAAAGGAGAATAAGATAGTGTCAAGAGATTTATCAAAACAGTGGTAAAGTGAGAGAAATTTAGCTAGTGGTCCGCAAGGGGTAAAATTGTAATTTCTCACTATCCGTGAACCGTGCGTCAACGAAACCACTTCCAATCATCGAGATACATTAAATATGATTATTTGGCAGTGGAATCCAAAATTTTGGAGTCCAATTACATAGTTTTTACGATTACGGAAGTTAAGGGTGAAATTATCCAAAATTTGCATAACCAAGGGCAAAATGGTAATTGTTTCCTCTCTAGAAAGCTCCATAAGTCAAAAAAGGGGGGATGACCGGCCACTATATACTTCTTCTTCATTTAGCTTGCACGACACAAAGAAAAGAAAGAAAGAAAAAGAAGAGAAAGGAAAGAAAAGTCAAAAAACACAACTAAAACCTAGCCTTTCACACTAAACCCATTACTAGAAAAATGTTCTATACAATTTCCTCTTTCCATTTACACCATTAGCTCAACAAACAAAGAAGAAAAGTGAAGAAGAAGGTGGCGGCAAAGGTGAGTCTTCATGGTGATCCTTCATCTCTTTACAAACTAAGGTTGGATTTATATGTTTTTCAACATATTAAGCATAGATCTAGCCTTGTTTTTGCTTAAATCTCATTAGAACATGATGAATAGACATTATGGGGTTTCAATTTGGACAAGAACAAGGGGAAACCATGCTGAAATTTGTATAAAAATTGGTGCCAAAATACAAAATGGACTTAGATAAACAACATGGTAGCATTAGAATTTGGAAAATCCTTAAGGGAGGCATGAAGAGGCATTCAGCCATGAGGGTTTAGGTAGCTTAAGATGCTGTATTTCATGGCTTGAATATGCCAAATTAATGTAGGTATTAAGAGAAGATCTTCGATGAAATCGGATTCGGAATCGAAGCTAAAATGAAAAAGTTAAGATTTACTACCGATGTAATTTACACTGGTTAGACATAGACAGTATCTTACATGGCTGCATTTAGTGAAAGTTAATAGCTTAAAAATAAGAGGAAAATTAATGGTAATTTTTGGTGAAATTGTTTTGCAGCTGGGGTTGATGGATTACGATTGGTGCTATCGAAAGGATCAGTAATACAGGATAGGTAAGGGATGAGTGTGTAGGCCGTAAGGATATATCGAATGCATGATTTTGATGAATATAATTTTTTGAAATTATTTGGTATTGAATTGCCTCGAAAATCTTGCAAATCTGTGGTTTACGGCTGGCAAAAATATTGTTTTTAAGTGTAGGGGGTTAGTGTAATCGCAACTGTTATGCCGCCGAAAATTCCTCCAAAATTTTTAAAATATCATGAAATATTTTATGAGCATGAAATGAGTGAGATTGTGTATTTTGGAGCTTATTTCCAATAATTTCCATAAATTAGAATTTTACAGAAAAATATTATTTAAATATTCATGTAATTAAATTTTATTAAAGTGAGATGTCAAATACGTTCTTTGAATTATTTCACAATTATTTAGAACGTTTATAAATTTTCTCACTGAGACATGAATATTTTATCAATTGTTTTTACTGTACTGTTAAAGGTGAATTTAAATACCTTTTGGAATTTTATTAAATTTTAAATGATATTTGTTTAAATTCCTCAAAGGTATTTTCATTGTAAATGAAATGTTTTGAGACTGTTAGGCCCCATATCATGCTCACGTGTATTACTGTACTGTGACTGCGGCTGATAGACCCGCCAAGTCATCAGCAATCCTAGGGACACCTGGCAAGTGTACTCTGATGACACCTATAAACTATGGCCATAGATCTTACTGTTTACTGTTACTGTTCCCTGCGGGGATTATAGCATGATATATCAAGGGTGATGCCTAGTCTCCACCTACTATTTATTGATACTGAACTGTGAATCTCTGATTACTGTCTTACTGAAAACCGTGAACTACTGTTTACTGCTGCTGAACTGTGATTCACTGTTAAGTGTTTTATCGAACTGAGAACTACAATTTACTGTTTTACTGAACAACTATTTACTATTACTGAACTGAGAATTACTGAACTACTGTTTACTGTTACTGAATTACTGTTTACGGTTTTACTGAACTATAGAGTACTGTTTATTGTTTACTGAACGGTACTGAATCAGCACTGTTTTACTAGAACTGTGATTTACTGAATACTGTTTACTGAACTCCATAGAAATCTACGGATTTTTGGAATTGAAAAGTATTTATAATATTATTTCAAAATTTGAAATAATTACTGAACTGTTACGGAAAGGTGAAACTTAAGTGTTTACTGCATTGAATTATTTATTCACTGGTTACTGATGCGTTTACCATACTGTTACTGAACCGACTAATATTGTCACATCCCAAAATGTACAGTATTTACCATATTATAACACCCCACGTGACGGTTGGGCTGTCTGCGATGCCTTTATCACTCACTTATAAAAAACATTAACTACTATTATACTTAAATTAAATCAGTAGTCGATGAAAATATTTACTGTAATATACATATACAGTCTGTACACGTGTTTTACATTCTCGGTACAAGAACTATACAATGTAGTACTGTACAAATATGTCCAAAAACATATAAAAGAAATAATACCTCCAGGATCCACTAAAAGCTGCCTCGGGGTCAACTACCACACAGCCGAATTCTGTGGAATATAATCACTAAAGATAGTCTGTGGAGTGAGAAAATAAAGGGGTGAGCTAACGCGCTTAGTAAGAGAATTGTATGTGAAACTGATACTATAAAATCTATATGCTAAAAACGTTTGATATTCACATGATAAAACACTTAAGTAAATAAATGAGGAATTAATATTCCTTTCAAAAAGATATTCATTTTCACACTTGTAAAACATCGTATAATATTTAGTTCAACACGTAGTATATCAAAAGCTCAGTAGCTGCAAATAATTTAGTACCAGCTAAAGGTTTAGTGAAAGATACAATCATCATTACAGTATCATGGAGACCAGGCAACACCCTAAATATATCATCCCAAATAGGGGAAACACAGGAGATCTATGGCCATAGTCTAGGAGGTCCACAGTGTGCACTGATCAGGTGCCCACCGGAGACGCTGACAATAGGATCAGTATCTATCAGCAATAACACGTGACACGTGAGCATGATATAGGGCCTAACAGTCTCAAAACAATAAACACGTGATATAAACACCATTAATGAAATCAATTCCACTGAATATATTTTCAATCAATCTATAAATATTTAAAATGAAAATATATTCATTTTATGAATAAAAATTCATAAAATATTCATACTGTAACAATCATTCTAGAAAATGTTCTAGATATTTATAAAACAATATAAGGCACATGCTAGTGCTCTCACATAAATAAAATTCCTTATCAGGAAATTTAAATATAGTTTTTCTGTAAACTATAAAATTATGCAATTTAATGAATTTCATGGGAATTTCCCAAAATTCCACTTATTTCCACTTTAGAAAAATACTAGAAATATTTTCTAAATATTTCTATAATTTTCGGCAGAATGACGGCTATTTTTAACCTAGCCTTCCTACACGAAAATTACAGTTTATAATTTCAATAGCAGCCACAATTTCACCAAATTTCACCACTTTCAAAGGCAATTTATATCCAAATTATTTTATAAAAATAGTGTGAACCAAACTATGCATTTACAGTATCCCTACGGTTCACACACGCATCCCTTACCTATCTGATGAAATCTAGTCACCCGATTGCACCACGTACAATTCACCACTCTCAGGCTGCAATAAAATTCACCCAAGACCATTATTCACCATAATTAAAATTCTAATAATTTTTCTTGAATTAAATTCTACCATATTTTCAGTAGAAAATATTAAACCGGTATAATTCGCACCGGTGCTAAAACCTAACTTCGCCAATTTAGCTCCAAATCAAAATCCAACTTCACCATCAGTCTTCTTATAATTTCTACAGTCTCTTAACATCCTAACATCATAATTTGAAGCATTAAAACCCTCCCATCTCACCATGACCGAAAATGGCTTCTTGCCATTTTTGTGATTTTTCCACAATTTAACTAATATACTTTGTTTAATTAAGCTTAATCATCATCCTAATCCTATTTTTAAACATCAAACCATAGCAATTCACCAAGATCCTCTCATGACCGAAACCCTTGTGAATTGCTTGAATTGGATTTAATCAAAATAATCAAAATCAATAAAAAAAAAGCCCTTAATTCATGCTTAGGAAACTTAATCATGCTAAAATGAATCACTAAAATTCAAGAAATAACAAAGCATGGAAATGGGTTACCTTAACTGAAATTGAGAAAGAGGATTTCTCTTGATTTAGCCACTTAATCAAGGGGCTATTGGTATGGTTTGAGAGAAAAAGATGAGTAGAGCAATTTTTGTAGAAATAACTTAGTGAAAATAATGTGTTTTTGGTGAGTTTTTGGAAGCTTTTGTTTTCTTTTCTTTTAGTCTTCAATGGTGGCCACGAGAATGCAATGAGAAGATGCAGAAACAGTATCGGCAGCAGCTGGAATTATATAATAAAATATTTGGTTATATTTTATCAATGTTAAAATAACAAAAATGCCATTAATGATAGGTTTTTCGATCTTTTTCTTTCGGAATTTTTATAACTAGGCAGTTAAACTCTAAAAATCTATTTTCCATCACCAAAAATTCATATTAAATGTATTTTGATAAATGGTGGTGGTTTGGTTCGGGTTTAACCTTTTCGAGAAGGTGAAATTACAAAAATACCATTATCGGGAAAATCGCATAGAATTCTAATTTGACTATCGATTCAGTCTATCTATTTACATAACCCAGGACTTATTTTCATGTAGAATATCATTCTTTAATCACTAGATTAAATTCTCATTTATTTTGACCTCAATTTACGAAAATGCCACCGGGTTATGTACTTAAACGTCATTTCCTAATTTGTTTTCGTACTCTTCGAAATAATCTAAATGAGGAAATTTAGACTTAAAAATTCATACCATATATTTATTAGACCCTTTGTGAATTATCTGTTCTGTCTCACGTCCATCCAGGCACTGTATAACCTGTGAGGCCCACCACACTGTACTAGCTCGTATTTGCGAAATTCACATGAATTGAACAGTATGAGTGTCCTTACCTGTGAAATAGTATCTAAATACACAGTTCTCACAAATATACTGTTTCCACTATTTGAATTCAACTGATTTACTGTACTGTTTTATTACTGTTACTATCATGTGTTTTAAAAGTGTTACCAAAGTGATTAAATTAAATGGTTTATTTACCATTTATTATTTATGGAAAAATCATTAATAAATGGTTTATATCAACAATTTAAGAAGTATTCCCTATAGTTGCTCTAGGTTTCCGGGACAAGATAGGTATTTCAAAATACCTTCCATGCTGCATATGGATTTCCCGACCGACTATAGTATCCTTTCATTTACTGAACCTAGTGAACTGTTAGGAAAAAGAATATTTTCCAGCATATAGATTTCGTTATATCTGTGAAATCCCCAATTTCATGTAATTTCCTCATACTTGTAAAGTATTATAAACTGAAATGATTAAGTAAATATGAGAATTATGATGTATGAATGATATATGGGACATAAAAGAATAATGGAATTGATAGTCAAATAGTCAAGATGGAATTCTGATATTGTAAGATTAATTAAAGCATGAGAAAAGATTTAAATGTTAGATTTTATACAATAAATGGGCATGTGTCATATGGAGGAAAGAAGAGATTAATGGTCAAATGGTCTTGAGTCAAAAGAGGTCAAAGGCTGAGATGATTATGGGATAAAGAGGCATTTAATGCAAATGGCATGAGTCATCATCTTTAGCCATCACCAATCGGCAGCAACACTCCTAGCCCTCTCTCTCGTTTCCTCCATTTTTCCCATGTTTCCGCCAAGTTTCCTTTCATACTCACCTTGACAAACACCCTTGTCCAGTTTATTAAGCTTGTTGAACGAAAAACAATCCTTGTCACTAGCTCTACTCATGCCTTTAATATGAAAGGCTGAATCGAAGTGATTAAAGAGATCAGAATTCCTATTGTTTTGGGCTATTAACAAAGGTAATGGTATAAGTTGATTCTCTCAATTTCGTTTATGGTTGGGTGTCATATTGAGTTGGTATAATATGTTTATGATGAATTCTTAGAAGTTTAAATTGAAATGATAATTTCAGTTTGAAGAAGAGAAAAGGCTAAGGTTGATGCAACCAAGCTTAAGGATTATTGGCAATTGAGGTAAGGAATTTATGTAATGAACGTAGGGTGGCTATGTCCGCATGTTTTTAATGGTTTTGGAGAGAAGTACCAGTTGATTTGATGTGTGAAATGGTAAATTTCGGGTCTCCTAGTACCAATTAGGCTAGGAGCAGCCGACTGCCTAGAGACAACCAAAGCATAGATTTCCAAAACCGAGACAAGCCAGTCGACTGCTATACAAGCCAGTCGATTGCTATTTTCCAAAAAACATTCTGCTTCAAACCAGTTGACTACTATATGGAACAGTCGACTGCTTTTACTTAAAAAGCATTCTGTTTCAAAACCAGCCAACTGCTTATAAGACTAGTCGACTACCCTGTTTTCAAAAGCATTCTGTTTCAAAAACAGTCGACTGCTATATGACCAGTTGATTGCCAATTCTCGAAAAGCATTCTGTTTAAAAACCAGCCAACTGCTATATGGACCAGTTGACTGCCCCATGTGTTTTTAGAAAATAAAAATATCGAAATTTTCAAAGAAAATAATTTCGATAAACGAAAATATGAGGCAGTAGCCGACTGCCCTATGAGGCCAGTCGACTGCCCTGTTTGAAAAGAGGTTTTTAAAACCTATTTCAAAAAAGTACAAATGTCATAGCAAATAGTTATATGACAAATGTTTTGAGACTATGAAGTACTTAATGATTATGCACTTCTGTATATGTTCATGGCTGAAGAGTTCTAGTCCAGCCCTCAATGCTACAGATGTCACTTGACTAGTGTTCACTGTAGCTACCGACGTTTGGCCAAATTGTCTCTGTTATATATAGATTGGCTAGGGGAGGATTCCTGGCTCCTACAGGAGTACGCCACATGATTCAGTGCATAATTCTGTTAAAATGCGAATAGTCTCTCTGTTACTTGCAAGCTATATGATGTATGCTTTAAAGAAAGAATATGATGCATGTTTTGAAGAAAGTACACGATGTATGTTTTGGAAGAAGCATGTGAAGTATGTTTTGGAAGAAAGTATGTGAAATATAATTTTATATGATGTTTTGAAAGAAGTATATGATGTATGTTTTGATGTAAGTATACGAACATGCTTTATATGATTTACATGACATTATAGAGCCAAACAGGAAAACTGCATATAAAGGTATAGTACGCTCTTTTACATATTTTCTTACTGAGCGTAAACTCACCTTTTTACGAATATTTTTCATACAGACTATCTGAAGTGATCCTTCGCTCTCGATAAAAGAGCCTACAAGTGGATCTTGAAAGTTTACCTTCGAGATACGCTTCTCAGTTAGTATTGAAGGTATACTTATGTAATTATGTAAAGTAAATTGTAATTCAGCTATGGTACGGTACAAGTTAACAATAATGTATATAAGATTTCGAGGATTTAGGTTATGTAAGATGTGTAAGATCCTACGAGAAGGAATGATATGTATATATATCATTAGTCTGCTTTATTGAAATTAAAATATTCATATTGAGCTATTAAATATTAAGCTTAAGAAGAAGAAAAATGAATGAAATTGATGGACGAGTCTAATCAAGTCGTATAAGATAAGGAAAAAGTTAGATGGTAAGATGTAGTGACGAGGATGTCATAATATCAGTCTTGTATACAATTCCTTTACTGAGCACGTTTCGCTCACCCTTTTATTTTTCACTCCACAGGTTATTATAAATGATTAGAAAGGGGTATGCATTAGAGGATATTGGTTGTGTTCTTACTTAACCGAGACTGTTTGTGTCAACCGAGAGGTATTTGTACCTTCTTTTATACATTCAGATGAATTGTACAGTACTATTAAATTTGTAAAATAGGGACAGGGGATGTGAGTATAAAGAAAATGATGTTAAATTTCATATTCCAAATTTATAAAATTATTTGGAGTTACTGTTTATTATTGTTACTGTACAAGTGTAAAGGCATCGCAAACAGCCCAACTGAAATACATGTGTGAAAATATGTTATTTACTGTATATTGGGAAATGTTACAGGGATTGAATGAGTCTTTTGCCCAGATCCGAGCACAGATTTTGATGATGGATCCCTTACCGCCAATCACCAAAGTATTTTCTTTGGTAGTTCAGGAAGAATGCCAGAAAACAATTCATCAAGGCTTTTATCAAGGCTTTTCTTATCTCTTTAAGCCTCCTTTGGCTGACTCTTCTTCTCTTGGTGTTGTCACAAGAAATTCTTCTCAGAAAATCAAGGATCCTTGATCTTCAGATCGTCCCCTATGTACTCATTGTGGATTTATAGGCCATACAATTAATAAGTGTTATAAGCTTCATGGTTATCTTCCTTGACACAAGAAGAACAAAGGCTCTCAATCTTTTCAATCTAAGGCATAGATCAATCAAACCAATGCCTCTGTTCATGATGACTTGAATGTGGGAATGGAAGCCACTACCTCACCACTTCAGTCATTGACTACCACTCAATGTGAACAGCTCATTGCTCTTCTAAGTTCTCAATTGCAATTAGGAATTCTAACTACTCCAAAATGTTAGCAGTTTGTTCCTACCATATATCAATTTTGTGGTATAGCTTTCATGTCATCTTTTTCTTCCATTCCTCCTAATTCTTGGGTTATTGACACAGGTTCTACACATCATGTTTACTGTTTTGAATCTTTATTCCCTACCTCTTCTCATGTTACAAACTCATTTGTCACCTTCCTTAATAGCCAGATCATTGAAATTAATCGCATAAGAACTCTTGTGCTTACACCAACACTTACTCTCACCAATGTTCTGTTTGTCTCACATTTTAAATTCAATCTCATTTCTATTAGTACACTTACTCAAGATACTTCTTGTATAGTTAATTTCTCTTCTTCCTACTGTTTGATTCAAGATCATACACTAGAGAAAATGATTGGGATGGGTAGTAGGCATGGTAACTTGTACTTGTTGAATATTTCAAGCAACATTCCTAACTCCTTACTTAAGCCATCTTCTGTTAATTGTAATAAAGTTGTTTTCAATGTTTCTAGTCCTTTTTCACAAATAGAGTTGTGGCATTACCGTCTAGGTCATCCAACATTTGTCAAATTGCATGTATTACATACTCAGTTGAATTTAAGTAAATCCAGTTCTTTTCCAGATCATTGTTCTATCTATCACCTTTCCAAAGAGAAACGTTTACCTTTTCCATCTTTAAACACTTTATCTAACTCTATTTTTGACTTAATCCACTATGATATTTGGGGTCCTTTCACACCTATGACTATCCAGGGTCATCGCTCCTTCCTTACAATTGTTAAAGATAAAACTAGATATACTTAGGTATATATGCTACATGCCAAATCTGATGTCTCTCATATTTTGCCAACCTTTCATTCCTTAATTCAAACACAATTTGGGATCAGAACCAAAGGGATTATATTAGATAATGCTAAGGAGTTTAATCTCACATCCTTTTTCAATAAAACAAAGATGGTTCATTTTCATTCCTGTGTCAATAGGCCACAACAAAATTCAGTTGTAGAACATAAACACCAGCTCCAATTAAATGTTGCTTGAGCCCTTCATTTTCAATCTCATATTCCATTAGAGTATTGGGTGATTGCATCCTTACTTCAGTCTATCTTATTAACCGTATTCGATCCACTCTTCTTCACAATAAAACTCCTTTTGAACTTCTCTGGAATAAACCACTACAATATACTCGCCTCAAAGCCTTTGGGTGCTTGTGTTATGCTTCTACTTTAGATCGCCACAGAACAAAGTTGTCTCCCCGATCTTCTCCTTCTATTTTTCTTAGATATCCACCAGGCTACAAGGGATACAAGTTGCTAGATATCAATACCAATCAAGTCCATGTTTCTTGTGATGTGATCTTTCATGAAAACATTTTTCCTTTTCATCATAATATCACACAACCACCTTCTTCCAATATCTTCTCAAATCGTGTTCTTCCCTTTTCCAACGTTTCCAATGCTATACCACCTGTCTCTTCTTCATCTAATCCAATTTCACCTAGTTCTTCACTTCCTTCTTCAGGTAAGCCTATTCAACATACTAAACCTCCTACTTATCTCAAAGATTATGTATGCCATATTGCCACCCTTTATTCCTCCTCTACTGCATATCCATTATCTCATGTTTTTGGCTAACACAAACTCTCTCCTCATTATCTAGCTTTTATCAACTCTATTTCTAACCACACAGAACCTAGTACTTTTGCACAGGCTGCTAACATTCTAGAGTGGCAAGATGCCATGAATGCAGAACTGCGAGCATTAGAGGACAATGGGACATGGAGTATTGTTTCTTTACCGCATGGCAAACAATTGATTTGTAAGTGGGTTTACAGAATTAAATACAATGCTGATGGTACTTTGGAGCAATATAAAGCCCGCTTGGTAGCTAAAGGCTACACTCAACAAAAGGCCATAGATTATTTGGAAACCTTTGCTCTTGTTGCCAAATTGGTGACTGTTAAACTGTTGCTTGCTTTGTCTACCAAGAAAGGCTGGTTTCTTTCTCAATTAGATGTTAATAATGCATTTTTGTATGGTGATCTGATGGAGGAAGTATACATGGATTTACCTCCTGGATATCACCATGAGGGGGAGCATATGCCTGCTAATCCAATTCTTAAGTTGCATAAATCATTCTATGGGCTCAAACAAGCATCAAGACAATGGTTCGCTAAATTTTCTGGTGTTCTTCTTCAGCAGGAGTTCAAACAATCTGCTTCTGATCATAGTTTATTTGTTAAAACTGTTGACAAATCCTTCTTTATCCTGTTGGTATATATTGATGACATAGTGATAACTAGCAATAACTCAGAGTTAGTCAAAGATTTCAAAGAGTTTCTAAATGGTTGCTTTAAGCTGAAAGACTTAGGGGACTTGAAGTACTTTCTTAGGATTGAGGTTGCTAGATCTGATAAAGGTATTGCTATCAATCAACGATATTATGCTCTACAATTGTTAATTGATGCTGGTCAATTAGGTTGTAAACCAAGGACAACGCCCATTGATCCAAATCTGAAACTGAGTCACAATGAAGGAAAATTGCTCGAAGATGCAGGTCAGTACAGAAGATTAATTGGCAAACTTCTATATTTAACAATCACCAAACTTGACTTATGTTATGTTGTAAATCAGTTAAGTCAATTCATGGCATAACCAAGAGAGCCACATATGCAAGCAGCTATACAAGTATTACAGTATGTAAAAGGTACTATTGGGTAAAGGAATGTTTTATTCATCTAATGCTGATATCAGCTAGAAAGGATATGTTGATGCAAATTGGGCTTCTTGTCCTGACACAAGAAAATTAGTTAATGGTTTTGCTGTCTTTCTTGGAGACTCTCTTGTATCATAGAGATTTAAGAAACAACAAATAGTGTCACGATCATCTGCTGAAGTAGAGTATAGGGTAACGGCCAATGCCACTTGTGAAATCATGTGGTTTTTCTCACTTTATAAGGATCTACATCTTAAACATCTTGGACCAGCCATACTATATTGTGACAATCAGGTAGCATTGCATATAGCAGTCAATCCAGTCTTTCACGAGAGGACAAAGCATATAGAGATAGATTGTCATTTGGTATAGGAAAAGATTCAGAAGGGATTCTTGAAAACTCTACATGTAAACTCCAAACATTAGCTCACAAACATGCTTACAAAGGCCCTCCATCCTACACAATTTTCTTTTCTCCTTGACAAGATGGGAATCAATATATACTCTCCATCTTGAGGGGGTATTAGAAAACGTAATAAGGGTATCTTAGACAATATGGCTAGCAGAATTAGTTAAGAATTTGTTTACTGTATTTTGTAGTTTACATATTTTTCAAATTTCCCATGCTTGTAATGTCACACCCCGTGACCACATTTTTCACGTATTTCTATACAACTTATATGGTTGGGCTGTCTGTGATACTTCACTTTTCATATTCATTTAACTATTAAATATAAAATTCGTAATATCAATTACATCCCCTATCTTAATTCTCAAGAAAGTAGTACTGAAAGTAAGTCTAAATACAAAAAATAAATGATCATACCTCATATTATAAATCAAGCTGTCGCAGTGTCTCCAAATGCGCAGCTCGAAATCCTCAGATGTCAGATCTCTTAGTCCTTGAAAATCTGAAATGTTAATATTAAGGGGTGAGCAAACCACGGCTCAGTAAGAGAGTTATATGCAACACTTGATATTCAGCTACCTATATGCTGAAAATAAATTTTTTACTTTCTTTAAATCTTCCTAGCTGGCTCTAGGCTCACATGTAGGAAGGATACTACAGTCGACTAGGGATCCGGATGGAGTAAGGCAGGTATTTTAGAATACCTGTCTTGTCCCGGAACCTAGAAGCAACTGTAGAGAGTACTATATTCCTTGTTCTCAAAACGATATAATTTTCGTTTTCACAAAGTAAACCACTTATTTCTTTTCACTTCCGTATAATTTAAAACACGTGACAGTTCAATAATAAAACAGTGGTTTCCTTCAGTACAGTTAAAACACATGACAGTATAATAGCAAAACTTGTAGTTTACTTTCTTTCTCATCAGTACAGTAACTGTATCTTACAGTTCAGTAAAACAGTAATATTCAATACAGTACCATTCGGTAAAACAGTATTTTGCAAATAAGTAAAACAATATCTTGATACGGTTCGGTCAGTAAACAGTAAACAGTAGCTACCAATTCAGTAAACAGTATACGGTAGCTTTCAGTTCAGTATTATGGAGACCAGGCAACACCCTAAATATATCATGCTATAATAATATCATCCCTAATAGGGGAAACACATGAGATCTATGGCCATAGTCTATGGGGTCCTCAGTGTGCACTGATCAGGTGTCCACTGGGATGCTGATAATAGGATCAGTATCTATCAGCACTAACACGTGACACGTGAGCATGATATGGGGCCTAACAGTCTCAAAACAGTAAACACGTGATATAAACCCCATTTATGAAATCAATTTCATTGAATATAAGTTCAATCAATCCACAAATATTCATAAGGAAAATATTTTCATCTTATGAATCACAATTTATAAAATATTCATACTGGGATCATCATTCCTGAAAATGTTCTAAACATTATAGAACAGTATAAATCACATTTTCCATAAAGTGAAAACAATTTATAAAATAATCACTGTAAAATATAAAAGGTCATAACTGTCATTTTTCACCGTAAAACATATACGCACGCTTTTCCGTGCTTTCTATCGAAAACATGATTTTCAAAGTTATCGGGATTCAAATCAATTATTTTTATGATTTATGGAAAATTAAAATATTTATTTTCCAAATCAACACTCTCGTCCCGTGTTTTCTCTATAAACAAATGCGGAGACCTTTTAGTCTCAAAACACTGTTTTCCACCTTTAATTACCTTTATGGAATTTTCTAAAAACATTTATTTTCACAATTGAACCCATAAAGGTTATTTATAAAATCAAGTGAATATTTGAAGAAATATTAGTAAAATATTCACTTTGGTCCTTTTCATTTTTTACCTCGTTTCACGTGAAATATCACCTATTGGGATAAATTTAGGTGATTTCCTTTTTCACCATTTTCAAAAACATGAATATTTTAAAATTAATTATCAATATATTCATGTTTTATGAAAACTAATCGATTTTCTCGATTTTTGTGGTTGAAAATCGTTTCTCGTAATGTAAAATCATTTATTATGATTTTCAGTAGTTTTCTAAGATTTTTCGGCATTATAACGGCTGCCGATTGGCTAGCCTCCTGCACGGAAAATACAGTTAAAATCTCAACCGGTAAATCACCACAATTTTTCCAACCAATCATTATCAATAGCATTTATAAAAATTAAATGCATAATTTAAAACATGTGTGCCAAATATCCTTACAGGCTACACATGTCTCCCTTACCTGTCTTGGGTCGGCGACTGCCTCTCGAAGGTCGCGCCCATGTTCACCTCGCCTGAGTCCATCGGCTCGATTATCGAGAAAATTTTTTGGAAATTAAAATTCTAAAATTTAGAATTTTTTCATAATTATTTAAATAATTTAACACTTTCCGAGATTTCTTACCGATTCCCGTAATTCCCGGGATTTTCCGTAATTTTTGAATTCTCGGGAATTTTCCTTTTCTTTCACTTTTCTTCTTTTCTTTTTCCTTTTTCTTTTCTTTCTTTTTTGGTTCAGACCGGTTCCAGACCGGTCAGCCTCCTCCATGGCCGGTTCTTCTCCGGCGGTCGGTTCTCCGATGGTTCGGACTTCCCTCAGCTGGCCGACGCCACGGCGAGCTTGGATCTGGCCTCCGTTCATCTCAAATCGACGGCACGACGGTGGATCAAGTCGGTTTTGGTCCACCTCCTTCTGCCTCTTCGCCGGCCCTCCTCCGCCGTTCTCCAGCTGACCAGTGGCATCCCACATCTTCCTCTTCCTCCGGCGAAGCTTCAGTGGCAGTGGCGGCGGCTAATTTGGCCGGCACCGTCGGATCCTATTTTCCTCTTTTCTCTTCGGTTTCGCCGGATTTTGCCTCTATTTCCCTTTTCCTTCCGCCGCCGGTCGATTCCTTCTCCTCTTCCCCTTCCCGGCGACGGCTTCTCTACCCCTTTCCTTTCTTGTCTCGTCGGCGGCAGCAGTTGTTGCTACCGGCGGCCTCTGAATCGGGAAGAATCGGGCTTTCCCGATTCTTCTCTTCTTCTTTTCTTTTTTTTTAATTATATTTTAATTATAATTATATTTATAACTATACATAAATATAATTATATTATTTTATTATACAGTACATTGTACTGTATATTATATAAATATATATTATATATTAATAATATATATTTACACATAAAAAATGTATATTTTCATATACTTTAAATTAAATAACATTTATATATATCTATATAAATGTAATAATATATATATATATATTGTATTTACAATATATATATATACAACTTTAAAGTAAATTATATTTACTTTTCTTATATATGTATATATTTATATATATATACATAAAATGTCATATTTGCCTACATAT
Source organism: Heritiera littoralis (assembly GCA_031772115.1). Taxonomy (NCBI): domain Eukaryota; kingdom Viridiplantae; phylum Streptophyta; class Magnoliopsida; order Malvales; family Malvaceae; genus Heritiera; species Heritiera littoralis. Next base: position 886,645 of record JAPDPK010000211.1, read on the forward strand.
GTATTATTTAAATTTACTAAATAGTATATGTACATATATATACTAATGTATATTAATATATACTATATAGTATTTCAATACATATGTATTGTATAAAAATACATTTATATAATATCTAATTATATAAATATATTTCATGTTCTTTTCTCCTTTTCTTATTTAATTTGGATTTTAACTTATCCAAATTAAATTTCCTCCGCTCCTTATTTTTATTTCCAACATAATTTCCTTCACACTAATTTCTCAATTTGTCCCTTCCTCAATTTTCAAGATTTTCACTGATATTCCTCATAATTATATTTATGTATTTCAACGTATTTATTTTCTTAAATATTAATTTTCCAATATTAATAATTTCCAAATATTGAAAAATTTACGGTTATCACATGTAAAAAGGATCACGAGAATGTTGTTGCTTTAAGCATGAGCTTAGCCAATATATAAGCTAATACTGTGCCAATCATTTTTCACCACCGAATGAAGATGCTTCTTTGATCATCTGGCTTCCATATTCTTCATTCTTCGTTTTCCAATAGCCTTCTCTTTCATTTTCCTTCATGAACGATTAGGACTCTTTTCTCTTTGTTTCTTTGCAGAAAAGAAGGATGCTTCCCTTCGGTTTTCAATACCTTTTACCTGTCTTAATTTGATCTTCTTCAGTTAAAACTTGAGGAATTCAAGGTGGGTTTTTGAATTTTTATTATAATGTTTCATATTTCCACTTTTTTTGGTTTTGTTGATATTCTCTTATATTGATTAGAACTAGTTTTTATTCCTGCGATGCACGAATTAGTTTTAATTATTTAAATTTGTAAATATATAAAATAATATTATTTAATTTATTTGTTTAAAGTATATATAAAATACATATATATATATAATCAAGATATTTAATAAAAAAATTAAATATTTAATTAAAAAATTATAAAATTCAAAATAAACAAATATTAAGAAGAATAAAAAATAAAAACATATTATAAATAAAATTATTGAGTACATCAACAAAATGTTAAAATAGAAATTAAAAGTATATTTTAACAATTTTCAAGCATTAGAGTAACATTTTTAGGTATATTTTTATTATTGACATAAATAATCATTATTATATCTATATGCATTTTATATACATATAAAATATATATAAAAGAATAATTATAACATAAAAGTATTTATATTTATATATGAAAGCACAACAATTTGGGTAATGCACGAATTAATTTTATCTATTTAAATACATATGTAACATATATATTTATAAATTTAGATGTTTTATACATGAATTGTATTTATTTAGAAAAATAATAATTTTAAATATTTAAATAATAGACATGTTATTGATTGCTTATTTTTATACTTTTCAGTTTTATTAATAAAATAATTTTTAAATAAATTTAACTTTAAATTATTTATTTCATAATATACATAAATGTCAATTAATATTTTATTTAGTTTTCTAAATAGATAGTATTAAAATTATATTTTTTTAAATATTTTTGGATTAGATATTTTTTAAAATTATTTTAAGATAATTTTTTTTTATAGATTGAGAAATTTTAAGGATTATAAATTTTAGGGCTTGCGTTTATGCTCACTTCTTTAATACATTGTCTAAGCTTGGTCCGAATCTGACTTGGCTCGGCCCGACCCATAAACAGGTCTAAATATAAGTAATATATATTAAATATAATAAATAAAATTAAAAAATTTGTATATTTAAATATCTCTACTCCTCCAATATTAAAGATAACTAAAGTAATACATTTATTACTTAATTATTAAATATAATATAGAAATCATATATATATATATATATATTATATAATATATTATGTTTAATACACGATTAAATAATATCATAACATAAGTTCAATATAAAAATCAAATTTTAAAGCAATAAATTAAGTCAACTATTTAATATTCAATGCGTGTTATAAATTTGGTAATTGTTTAATACATATTTAACTATTGATTTGATACTTATTTGGTAACTGTTACAAAACTTACATGTCAAAAAATTTGTGACAACTGCAATTTTTGATCTCAATTAGTAAATCGATTACCTTAGACTCGTATAAGTTAATATGTAGTGTTCTAGAGTGAAGGAAATTCATTTAATTTGAAGATGTTTAAATTTTTAGGAATTTAATTGAACGGATAACTTAGGAAATAAATATATATAAACACATACATATATCCACTAAGTTTGTAAAAGATATATATATATATATATATATATATATATATGTATGTGTGTGTGTAAAAATAAATATATATTTGAAAATATACTGAATATAAATAGAAGTAATTAGTAAATATGAATTATATATATGTTAGAACCATAATTTTCTTAAACCAATCATATACTTAACTTGTAATTTAAGTGAATATAATAAAATAATGTAATTTCAAGATTCTAAATATAAGATCATGGTTCATATAATGGAAACAAAGTCTTTGAGAATAACATGGAACGTACACTTAGACAGTACAGGCAATGTACGCTGAATGTATATGAAAGGAATTAAAATTATAGGCATGGTTAGGGTTACATACATGCAAGAATCAAACCAAATGCACGATACGTGCATGCATATGTACGTAAACTAATTACATGCAACGTGCATGCATACGTATATAAATGCTTAAATAAAATTAATTATATAACTAATATAAATTTGGGATCAAGTGAAGTGAGACTAACTTGATATACATGTAAAATATATGTATGGGTATAGATATATATATATATTCATATTTATAAACCTAAGTATAAATATAGGCATATACAAATATATATATATATATATGAATATAACTATATCAGTGTATAAATAAAAATATATGGGTATATATATAGGTATAAAAAAAACTGTATATTTTTAAGATATAGAAATATATATTAATTGGTATAAAATATATATAAAATAAATAAATATATATTTATAATTAGTTTTGGTGGGAAAAGCCCCTACCAAAACACACAGTGCTCTGCCATGGCAGAGCACTAACCTAATCCTCACACCCATTCCTCTTTCTCACGTCCCTCATGTCACTTCATCTTTCTCACACTTGCCCCGATACATTTACTCTCTGCCAATTCTATCAAGTAATAATAATAATAATAATAATAATAATAATAATAATAATAATAATAATAATAATAATAATAATAATAATAATAGCAACAACAGGAGATTGAAAGTGAATAGGGGAGAGACCGAGAATGAAAGACTAGAGAAAGAAAGACAGCTGAAAATAAGAAGAAAGCTAGAAGAGAGAAGTGAGAAGAGACGTGAGTGGATGACAGAAGTAGTGGTGAAGAAAGGAGGAACAAGGCTGAACCAAAACGTGAAACAGGAGGACGCAGCAGCAAGTAACTCCAGGCAGAACAGAGACAAGTTGAAGGATGTCTTTGAGCTGCAGTAAACTGGAATTAAACAAGGGGATTCGGGGGAGAGAAAGAAGTAGACCAGAGAAAAGAGAAAGATCAAGAAACTACAGCAAAGCAAAGAGTCGAGAAAAGAAGAGAAAAGAAAAGAAAAGAAAATGCTGTAGTACAGGAGAAGCGATCGGGCAAAAGAGAGATCAGTGAGAGAGAAAGGAAAATTGAAGAAAGGAATGGGGTGAAATAGAGAAAGAGTCGAGAATGAGAGAAGATTGAGCAAAAAAAAATATAATAGAAAGGAGAGGAAAGAAGCTGCTGCCGAACCAGGCAACAGCAGCTAAAGGAAATGAAACAGAAGGGAGACGATAGTGAAGCTGAAAAAGGAGAAAGAAGAAACCGAAGTGAAGTGGTGAAGAAAGACCCAACACGAGAGAGAAAGGGCTGGAAACAGGGGTCTGAAATAGAGCACAAACAAGGGATTTTAAGGGCTGTAAACCGTGATCTTTTGGAAACAAAACAAGAGTGGCATTTGGCAATTCTCAAATAAGAAGGTAAGGTCATCTTTCAAATTGGAAAACAATATACATGTGTAGTAAATTTATACTAAAGTGGTGCGTAAATATAGGTTTGATTGAAACACCACATATGGCTGTTGTCATGGTGGAATAACAGTAGTAACCTTCAAAGCTAAAATAGGATATGGGCTTAGACTTTTGTGAATTTTCAAGGTAAGAAATTGTTGTTGGATTGAGTTGAATTCTAATAATGATATGATACTAAGGAGCGTTCAGTCATCAAGGCATTCATAGGGTAAAATACTCACATAGCCATGATTTATATATATATATGGTTGTTAAAGTAATGATACCGTTTTGTTTAGCGTGTTGGTAAGATATAGAAAATATTGAAAAGTGGTGTAAATTGACGAGAAGTGTTCCGCTAAGTAGGATTTTCTTTTAAGGATAAGATTTTCTTGAATTAAACTAAATATATAGATGTGTGTGATATGTATATACATGTATAAAAGTGAATAAGGGAATTGGTTGTTTTATAAGGTCATTGTGTGTATGTATATAAGGAAATAAATAAATATATATAGTTATATATATTTATAAATATCATTGCAAATATAAGAACGGTCAATGTATATTCATAAAAGTATATACATGTGAACATACACACCATTAGTGTGGTAACGAAAAATTAATTCTCGATATAGAATTGAATTCGATTAATTAGGATTCTAAGATATGTGTCCATCGTACGTAATCAAACAAAATGAGAACATGCCATTAAACCCGTAATGATTTGATTGTAGGACATGGAGCAGTTAAGAGTTTTGTACAGATTGGAGAGCTTAAGGAAGAAGATCTTTAAGCTTCGAGGTAAGTGGGTTAGGTAAAGTATGTTAGCATCATCTCGTAGAATGATTTTGAATTCAATAAATATTTTGGTTTATTCTTACATTAAGAAAATACAAAAGGTTATGACTGGACAATAAGGAATAGTTGGTTTACAAATTTGGTTTATGTTTAGACTGGACAAAAACTCAGTTTCTGCCTTGTGTGTTGAAGCCAACCAAACGTTTAAGTTAAATTTATCAAATTGATGCATATGTGCATTTACATATTGCATATTTTGAGATGAGCTAATTAATGCCTATATTTTGATGAATTTGCATCATGTTTTCAATTATAAAGTTTTGGTTTAGACTAACTCTTGAAATAAATTGAAACCTTTACATATTTGAAACTCAAAATTTGTTAATAAGTGTTTTGAAATTTGTGGAAGCCAAGTGCTACACGAGGAAGTTGTTTTCGAATCGTTTTTTAGTGCAGGTATATCCTACGACCTTCGAGTCATTTCTAACCTATCGAGCTTAGCTCTAGGCCTTATTGCCCGTCTATCGAGCTTTGTGCCCTAGACTATTGTATTGTACCTATCGAGCCTAGTGCTCTAGGTAGATTGTTACTTGTCTGGAAAACCAGCAAGCAAGTTTCAGCTCTCGACTGATCAGCGAGACTGGATATTGTTCTATGGCCATATATTTAGTGTTGCTTGCGACACCATTCCATCGCTAGCTAGGATGGACATTGATTGATTGAGAATCATTGCCTAAACTCTACTTACTATTGTTTCATTATCAAAACTGTTTTCAGTGAATAAAGGCGATATGCCTAATAGTTATTGATTTCTTGTTTCATGACTTATGGGTTTATTGAGGTCCATATTGATTGAAATGATCGCAGCGTATATTGATCGTTTAATCAAAGTGTTTATTGATTGTTTTATCAAAGTGAATATTGATTGATTTATCGAAGTGTACTAATCGTTTATTCAAACTGCATAGCGTACTAAATTTAATCGAATGCATAATGAATTGATTTAGTTGAAATGCATGGTGAGATTGAATTAAATAAAGTGCATATTGAAAGCGTTTTAGAACTGAAGTGCACGAAGAAAGTATTTGATTTAAGACCGTGCTTTAAAACACCATGCTTACTTGATTACTTCAACATTGTTTTCTACACGTGCATGTAAATCGACATGAGTCTAACATGCATTTACTTAAACTACTTACTGAGCCATGATTTTGCTCACTCATTTCTAACAACATTGCAGATCATACGAGCTAGACTCCACACTTGGAGTTTTGGAGCAAGGCCTCGAGGACGATCTTTAATTAGCGATACTGGTCTGAGTCCTCCGAGTGCTGTTTTGTTTCGCTTGAGGTATAAAAACGTTTATTTTGTTTATCATGTATGATATTTTAAATGCATAGTACATGCTTGTGGAATTATTTTAGGATGTAACTTAGGATCGTTCTAAATTATTATAGATTCATATAATTATCGAGTGCGATTCAAGAAGTAATCAATGTATGATAACTATGAGTTGTGAAATGCCATATAGATGTAGTTGATGATTTTGGAAGTATGTGTGGTATATAGTGATATAGACTGTGAATTGTGGATTGGAGATATGCTGTTGGAAATAATTGTTATTTGGCAGGTTATTTACTGAGGAAAATCGATTTTATATAAGGGGAAGTTTTCGATCTTTTTCTTTTACCAATTTAACATTGAATTAAAATATCAATCATATTGAGTTGTTTAAGAGATAGTAAATTAAATGGTGAATGTAAATCAAATTAAGAAATGCGAATTCAATTTAGAAGCGACACTGACACCAAATACAAACCTTAAAGTGAAAAAAAAATTTAGTTCGTAAATTTGGGAAAATAGTATAAGTGTGATTGTTAAGTGCACATCATGACTTTCGGGTCATGACAGATTTAATGGTATCATAGCATGGTTTGTCTAGTACATGTCAGTGTCATAGAGATCATTATTAGTGTTACATCCCATGTACTGTGTAATGTCTGCATGTAACTTGCCATTATCAACTTATACTAAGATTGATCTGCTCTTAGTATAAGTTCCTGTTCTGGTTTAATTCAAAAATGAGGAGATTATGCATAAAAGTACGCTTGGGAGATTGGCTCGAAAATAGCCGATTCCCTTCTGACTCTATCACCTTCATCAACTACACTTGTTAGTAGGTTGCATAAAAAGTAAAAAAAAAAAACCCTATATATTATCTATTGTTTATTAACACTCCTTCGAAGGAAATCTTAAATGAAAGAGTGTGCATATCGTCAGTGTAAAGTGAATGTGAGAGATAGAAACCTAATAGTAGATTCGATATTGTTACACATTTACGACATTGGTCTCATTTTGGATATGGATTAGATAGGCACCCATCGTGCTAGTGTACATTATTATAAGAAAATTGTGACATTTTTCCTACCTAATCTGTATATGATATGTCGTGACAAGTAACGAAGTAATAAATGATTATTTCTTTTATTCTAAATGTATTGGAGTGATATCAGTAGAGGCTCAATGGCCTATGTGATTTGGAGATTGATGTGGTATACTTGTCAAAAAAATTGTGAATGTGAAGTCGTGTTTGATAGAATTGATAATGACTTGGCACTATTTGGCCTAAGAAATAGGTCATACGATGGCCTAAAGTTTGAACTATACATTTAGCCTTTGGCAAGTATTGTTCTATAAAACCTTATGTTTCAAAAAAAAGATAGGATTGAACCACATTATGTCAACAAACTTATTATACCAAAAAGGTATAGGATTTGTTCGAATGCAGAATCCAGATTGGTATTGAAAACTATTGGAATTGAAAAAATGATATCAAGATACGAAAGTTTTGGATTTTGAAGGATTAGGCATCTTTAATGAACTTCAATTAAGAGTGGTTCAATTAGATCTATTGGAGGGGATCAGTAGGATTTTAGTCCTGACAACGATAGTGGCAGGAAATTTATTCAAATCTGTCCACCACATGTGATAGAAAAGTGGACTTTATTGTGATGTCTTAAGAGAAATAATTGCCTAACCTCTTTATGGACTTGAAAAATGTATTGAATCTTGTATATTTTGAAAAGTGTATGGATTTCAGAAACTATATGATTTGAAAGGTATATGATTTGCAATGTACATGGACTTAGGAAAGTATTCGACCTTTGGAAATATACCGCTCGAGCTACGTGAATTTTGAAAGTCTAATGAATTGAACCTTATGATTTTGAACTATGTGGATTCAGAACCTACAAGGCTCTTCATATTTCTCACTATTAGAGTCAAAATGGACACAACATGTTATAAAAAGAGGTCTTTGAATGGAAATTGGAGATTGCTAGAGCATGTTGTGCAAGATAACAAATTGATGTGAAAGTTAAGATTGTATGAGATAAGAACCTCGAGATCATCTTGTTATGATATTGATATTGGCCCAATCTAATAGCCTTTGAAGTAGAAAAGGATGAAGAATTCACCTTGGTGTGTGATTGAGATAATGAGAATAAGAATTATGCTTGTGATGTCATATACACTAAGAGTACATTTGCTTATGTAGTTGTATACATATACATTTGTGTATTGCAAATGTAAGAATTAAGATTATGCTATTATGTGGATTGTTGAGGAAGTGAGACTCATGGGGATGAACCGGAATTGATGCGTATGATTTTATAATGCTATGCAATGGTTGGTGTAAATAAATTATCGGTAAGAAAGTTGAAATATGATAATAAGTGAACATAATCAATGATTATGGAATGTGATGTGTCTGTGGTGAATTGCTTTCTTGTGGAAGAGTGAATTATGACACATTGAGTAAATTAAATGGGAAAAACTTAGAGTGTGACCTTGTGGAAATAGGCAACATAGGTCAGTTACTCTATGACACTACGATAATAATGTCTGGAAAACATTCTCTATGATACGTAGAGGAGTGTCATGTGTTCACTGAGTATAATGATCATTGTAAGGTGATTTTTATGTCTTGGGGTATTGTTAAGAGATAGTTAATTGACGTGTGACAGATTCATTGAGGTCATGGAGAATTGTTAATTTTGATTATTGTCATGGTAACAAGAATGAGAAAATATTGAATTATGACATTTTGTGAATCTTGCAATGTATGATGCTTATGGAAAGTATATGTTTATAAATATTGTGTGCTCCCATTGACTAATGAGCATATATAAGCTTGTGTAGTGCATAAGAAACGTAGATACAAGATGTAAATTGTTGACTTTATTGGTATAACACGTGATGAATGTATTTAGCGTAATGTGAAAATCATGTTAAGGTGTTTGAGATAGATGATTATAGTGGTGACAAGCATCTTGGTTAGTTCCATACTTATGAATTGATTGAGATGTTTTACTAAGGTATAATGACAAGATATGCATTCCAGATAGTGAGGTCCTAAAGAGACAATTAATGAAAGAGGCACACAATTCCAGGCACACAATTCCAGGCACACGATGCACTCGAGGAATCCGAAGATGTACTAGAATTTGTGGAAAGTGTACCATTGGACTGGTACAAAGAAAGATATAGTAACCTTTGTGTTCAGATGCTAGTGTACAAAAAAGTTAAGATTGAGCACTAGAATCAACCGGGGTTGCTCAATCCTTTACATGTGCTAACTTGGAAATAAAAGCACGTAATTATAGGCTTCACCATGGGCCACCCTAAGATGGCAGAAGTCACGATCAAATCTGGGTTATTATTGAGGGATTGCAAGGTCTGCACACCTCCTAGCTATGAAGGCCACTAATTCACTTAGTGTCCTGACAAAGAAGTATGTTAGAGAAAGTTTTTGAAAATATAAAGTCAATATGTGATTGGTTAGAGACAGAAGAGTTATACCGAGAATCGGGGAAGACACTTAGAGTTTCAAGTTAGGGATTGAGTTTCTTGAAGAGCTCTCTATTTAAAGGTATAATGAGGTTTAGTAAGAAAGGAAAGTTGAATCCTCTGCACATTAAGTCATTCGAGATACTTAAGAGAGTGGGTAACATTGCATATGATTAGCGCCACCCCCAAAACTATCGGATGTGCACAACGCCCTTCACATATCCATGCTTAGGAAGTATCATATGAATCCCTCCCACATGATTGAGTATGAGCCGTTGGAAATCAAGGACTAAAGTTATATTGAGAAGCCAAATTGGATTTTGGATTTCAAGATAAAGTATTGAGGTCTAAGACCATCTATCTAGTGAAAAGTGCTTTGCTAGCATCACTTTGCTGAAGAAGCTAAGTAGGAGTTAGAGAGTTTGATGAAAGCAAAGTATGCTCACCTATTTTAGCATAACTTGGAGCAATTTGGAAGACCAAATTTTCTAAAGTAAGGAGGATGTGACAACTTCAATTTTTGATCTCGATTAGTAAATCGATTACCTTAGACTCGTATAAGTTAATATGTAGTGTTCTAGAGTGAAGGAAATTCATTTAATTTAAAGATGTTTAAATTTTTAGGAATTTAATTGAACGGATAACTTAGGAAATAAATATATATAAACACATACATATATACGCTAAGTTTGTAAAAAGATATATATATATATGTATGTGTGTGTGTAAAAATATATATGTTAGAACCATAATTTTCTTAAACCAATCATATACTTAACGTGTAATTTAAGTGAATATAATAAAATAATGTAATTTCAAGATTCTAAATATAAGATCATGGTTCATATAATGGAAACAAAGTCTTCAAGAATAACCTGGAATGTACACTTAGACAGTATAGGCAATGTATGCTAAATGTATACGAAAGGAATTAAAATTATAGGCATGGTTAGGGTTACGTATAAGCAAGAATCAAACCAAATGCACGACATGTGCATGCATGTGTACGTAATCTAAATACATGCAACGTGCATGCATACGTACATAAATGCGTAAATAAATTTAATTATATAACTAATATAAATTAGGGATCAAGTAAAGTGAGACTAAGTTGATATACATGTAAAATATATGTATGGGTATAGATATATATATATATATATATATTCATATTTATACACCTGAGTATAAATATAGGCATATACAAATATGTATGAATATAACTATTTCAGTGCATAAATAAAAATATATAGGAATATATATAGGTATAAAAAAAAGTGTATATTTTTAAGATATAGAAATATATATTAATTGGTATAAAATATATATAAAATAAAAAAATATATATTTATAATTAGTTTTGGTGGGAAAAGCCCCTACCAAAACACATAGTGCTCTGCCATGGCAGAGCACTAACCTAATCCCAACACCCATTCCTCTTTCTCACGTCCCTCATCTCACTTCATCTTTCTCACCCTTGCCCCGATACATCTACTCTCTGCCAATTCTATCAAGTCAAATAATAATAATAATAATAATAATAATAATAATAATAATAATAATAATAATAATAGGAGATTGAAAGTTAATAAGGGAGAGACCGAGAATGAAAGACTAGAGAAAGAGAGACAGTTGAAAATAAGAAGAAAGCTAGAAGTGAGAAGAGACGTGAGTGGATGACAGAAATAGTGGTGAAGAAAGGAGGAACAAGGCTGAACCAAAACGTGAAACAGGAGGATGCAGCAGCAGGTAACTCCAGGCAGAACAGAGACAAGTTGAAGGATGTCTTTGAGCTGCGGTAAACTGGAATTAAACAAGGGGATTCGGGCGAGAGAAAGAAGCAGACCAGAGAAAAGAGAAAGATCAAGAAACTACAGCAAAGCAAAGAGTCGAGAAAAGAAGAGAAAAGAAAAGAAAAGAAAATGCTGTAGTACAGGAGAAGCGATCGGGCAAAAGAGAGATCAGTGAGAGAGAAAGGAAAATTGAAGAAAGGAATGGGGTGAAATAGAGAAAGAGTCGAGAATGAGAGAAGATTGAGCAAAAAAAAATATAATAGAAAGGAGAGGAAAGAAGCTGCTGCCGAACCAGGCAACAGCAGCTAAAGGAAATGAAACAGAAGGGAGACGATAGTGAAGCTGAAAAAGGAGAAAGAAGAAACCGAAGTGAAGTGGTGAAGAAAGACCCAACACGAGAGAGAAAGGGCTGGAAACAGGGGTCTGAAATAGAGCACAAACAAGGGATTTTAAGGGCTGTAAACCGTGATCTTTTGGAAACAAAACAAGAGTGGCATTCAACAATTCTCAAATAAGAGGGGTAAGGTCATCTTTTAGATTGGAAAACAATATACTTGTGTAGTAAATTTATACTAAAGTGGTGCGTAAATATAGGTTTGATTAAAACACCACATATGGCTGTTGTCATGGTGGAATAACAGCAGCAAACTTCAAAGCTAAAATAGGACATGGGCTCAGACTTTGTGAATTTTCAAGGTAAGAAATTGTTGTTAGATTGAGTTGAATTCTAATAATGATATGATACTAAGGAGCATTCAATCATCAAGGTATTCATAGGGTAAAATACTCGCATAGCCATGATTTATATATATATATATATATATATATGGTTGTTAAAGTAATGATATAGTTTTATTTGGTGTGTTGGTAAGATATAGAAAATATTGAAAAGTGGTGTAAATTGACGAGAAGTGTTCCTCTAAGTAGGATTTTCTTTTAAGGATAAGATTTCCTTGAATTAAACTAAATATATAGATGTGTGTGATATGTATATACATGTATAAAAGTGAATAAGGGAATTAGTTGTTTTATAAGGTCATTGTGTGTATGTATATAAGGAAATAAATATATATAGTTATATATATTTATAAATATCATTGCAAATATAAGAATGGTCAATGTATATTCATAAAAGTATATACATGTGAACATACACAACATTAGTGTGGTAACGAAGAATTAATCGTCGATATAGAATTGAATTTGATTAATTAGGATTCTAAGATATGTGTCCGTTGTACATAATCAAACAAAATGAGAACATGCCATTAAAGCCGTAATGATTTGATTTTAGTGACATGGAGCAGTTAAGAGTTTAAGTACGAATTGGAGAGCTTCGAGGTAAGTGGGTTAAGTAAAGTATGTTAGCATCATCTCGTAGAATGATTTTGAATTTGATAAATATTTTGGTTTATTCTTACGTTAAGAAAATACAAAAGGTTATGACTGGACAATGAGGAATAGTTGGTTTACAAATTTGGTTTATGTTTGGATTGGACAAAAACTCAGTTTTTGCCTTGTGTGTTGAAGCCACCCAAACGTGCACGTTAAATTTATCGAATTGATGCATATGTGCATTTACATATTGCATATTTTGAGATGAGCTAATTAATGCCTATATTTTGACGAATTTGCATCATGTTTTCAATTATAAAGTTTTGGTTTGGACTAACCCTTGAAATAAATCGAAACCTTTGCATATTTGAAACTCAAAATTTGTTAATAAGTGTTTTGAAATTCATGGAAGCCAAGTGCTACACGAGGAAATTGTTTTCGAATCGTTTTTAAGTGCAGACATATCCTACGACCTTCGGGTCATTTCTAACCTATCGAGCTTAGCTTTAGGCCTTATTGCCCGTCTATCGAGCTTTGTGCTCTAGACTATTGTATTATATCTATCGAGCCTAGTGCTCTAGGTAGATTGTTACTTATTTGGAAAACCAGCAAGCAAGTTCCAACTCTCGACTTATCAGCGAGACTGGATATTGTTCTATGGCCATAGATTTAGTGTTGCTTGCAACACCATTCCATCGCTAACTAGGATGGACATCGATTGATTAAGGATCATTGCCTAAACTCTACTTACTACTGTTTCATTATCAGCACTGTTTTCAGTGAATAAAGGCGATATGCCTAATAGTTATTGATTTCTTGTTTCATGACTTATGGGTTTATCGAAGTCCATATTGATTGAAGTGATTGTAGCGTATATTGATCGTTTAATCAAAGTGTTTATTGATTATTTTATCAAAGTGAATATTGATTGATTTATAGAAGTGTACTAATCGTTTATTCGAAGTGCATAGCGTACTAAATTTAACCGAATGCATAATGAATTGATTTAGTTGAAATGCATGGTGAGTTTGAATTAAATAAAGTGCATATTGAAAGCGTTTTAGAACTGAAGTGCACGAAGAAAGTATTTGAATTAAGACCGTACTTTAAAACACCATGCTTACTTGATTACTTCAACATTGTTTTCTACACGTGCATGTAAATCGACACGAGTCTAACAAGCATTTACTTAAGCTACTTACTGAGCCGTGATTTAGCTCACCCTTTTCTAACAACATCGCAGATCATACGAGCTAGACTCCTGTAAGATCCGATTCTACACTACTGTAGACTCTAATTTCATAAAATTGAAAATGGAAATTTTAATAAATAACGAATATTGATTTCCACTTAGGTGGAAAAGCTCCTTTATTTAAGATAAGAATGTAGCAATTTTGGTGAAACACTATGGGCGAGTACTACAATGGAAGAGCTCGCCAATGGAGGATGACTAGTTGTATCTAATGGCCATACTGGCGAATAGGTGAGTTCGCCAACTTGTGGCGTGAATCAGAGCAAGGTTGGCGAGTTGAGCCATACCTAGTGATCGCCCGAATGGGGCGAGGATTTGTGATCGCACATATGGATTGAGTGAGTTATATGATAGCAAGTAGGCGAGTAGAGCAACGCATGGTGATCGCCAACAATGTAACAATTGCTAAAATCGCCAAACCTCTATGTGATCGCCAAGAAGAGGAAAATTCTCGTAATTGCCAAATCTTAAGTTGGCATCAAGATAAAGTTGGCGAGCTCAAAGGTTGGCGAATTGAAATCGGGTTGGCGAGCTGAGGCCTCAAGTTCACTAGGTGAATTGGAATCAGCTTGTGTGAACAAAATGGAAATAAAAGCTGACGATATGGGAAACCATTTTGCAGCCAAAATTGACTTTGTAAGTCATACGGTTGAAGACAATAAATGGATAAAAGTTAAAGTCAATAAAGGAATTAACCTTATTCAACAAGAAATAAAACAAAGTCAAAAGAAACAGAAAAAGGCGTGTGGAAGGGAGACTTTCACGCCATCTTGAGTTGCAGTTTTTCTTCATGCATTAAATGCATGAAATACGTGAAATAAATGAAGGAAATGGGATAAGGCCAAGTGATGAGCTCTGATTGGATTAGCATGGCTATATAAGAAGAAACATTTGAGGAAAACCGATTAGCCAAATTCATCTTCTTCACGAGAGCTATGCAACTGTAAGTTTATGTTCTGATTTTCTCTCATTTCTACCATGCCCGATTTACTACATTTCACCCTTAAGTTGGCTAAACAAGTAAACCAACTTGCAAAACCTTTCCTCCATAGTTGATGAGCTAATGAAATAAGCAAAGTATGGCCAACATGAGACAGAAAGTGATCTGTGCTGGAAGTGCAGTTGATTAAGGTGAGATTTAATGATTTCTTGAGATTGAATGATATATTTCTATGATTTCAAGTATAAGAAGCATGATTTTAGTATTGCTTTTGATTTATTTTTGTTAGATCATAGAAATAGAATAAGTGCATATCTTGAATGTAGATGAGAAATAAAATGAAACTGGGTTGAAATTGTGGTAGGATGATGGGAAAATAATTGAGAATGAATAAGGAAAGTAATGGAAATGGTGTAAAAGTGATGAGAATGGCGACTGTGGTGATCGCCCATGTTGAAAGTTAGTAATCGCCAATGAGGCGAGTAGGAAATAAAGAACTCGTCAAAGTTGTTGTTCAAGTGGGCGAGGTCGCCCAACGGTAGTTTAATTTATGGGCAAGCTCACTTCTGAATGGAAATCAGTGTAGGGCGAACCCAAATGGATGTTCATTGGGCGAGTTGAATTGTGGGCGAACTCCCACATTCAAGCCAATAAAGGCATGGCGAAGTGAATGTTGGGCGAACTCCCAAATATATTGATGGAGAGTAATGGCGGGTGATCTCCCACTTGTAAGCCATTTAATGAATAGCGAGCTCGGTTGGGCGAGCTAGTATGAACTCTTGTGGGTGAGCTATTTGATTATTAAGTCTCGCAAAGGGTTGGAAATATTGAAAAAGAAAATATTAATGAAATTTATAAATTATTTTGCAGCCGGGAATTATGGATTGGGTAAATGCAATCAGGAGGACGAGCAGGAAGCAAGGCTTCATTGAACCAGGTAAGGGAGACGTGTGTGAAGTGAATGCATGTCCTGTGGAGTAAATATTATGAAAATATTGATAAATGTTTTATTTTACGACATGTATTATTTGATAAAGTGTTTTGATTTTGGGCGAGCTACAAAGCCGACCCTATGATATTTGGGCGAACTGGTAAAGTTGGCGGGCGAACGACCCTTTATTATGTTTTGGGCGAATGCCCCTTTTAAAATCTTCTGGGCTAGTGACCTTGTTTTAACAGAAATCCGGGCGAGCCACAGATGGGCGAACCCTTTTATAATGTGGTGGGGCGGGCGACCCCTTTGTTAATGAAAGTATGGGCGAGCCATTGAAGGCAAGCCAGATTTATTTATTGTTTTTGAATTCAATGGTTGGCGGGCAAATACAAGTTCATCGCACTGGGCGAGCTGCCATGGGCGAGCCATATTGGGTGAGTTGACCATGGGCGAGCAGGTTTTAAACGTTGGGATTTTGGAATGTTTTCAAATTGTTTTGTAAACAGAAAGCCTAAACCTTTTTGGGAATTAAATCATTTGAGTAAATGATAATGTGGGTGAGATAATCCCTTAAAGGTTTTCATGAGATATAAAGTGATTTTGAGACTTTAGGCCCTTAGTTTCATGCATTATTATTTATGTTATTGCGTGACCCACCTGGGGCGGTGGCTCGGGTCAATGGACCTACGGGTGCACCTCAGGGCATCACAGGGCTGATGGACCGGCCAAGTCATCAGCGATCTCAAGGTCACTTGGCAAGTGGACCCGAGGACCACTATAGATTATGGCCATAGATCTAGCAGAGATAATCGTGAGGGGCGATGGCCTACGGGTGCACCCCAATAGCGGTAGATTCCGTTCTCGCAAGGGGGAGGGGGAACGGTGATAGCATGATTTATTTGTAGGGTGATGCCTAGTCTGAACTTACTAATTTCTGTTTACTGACGAGATTTACTGAGTCCCGTTTACTGTTTACTACATTTTAAAGTAAACTGTTTAGCCAGTGATTTGAATGGTGTATTGAGAGTGTTGGTAACTATATCCACTGTTTTCCTATTTGATTTGATTTTAGGAAACAAATAATTTGTGGTATATGGTTTTGGTTTTATAAAACAACATATGTCTCCTTTACTGAGCATATGAATCGCTCACTCCTTTGTTTTAACTCCATAGATAAAAAGTACACAGAGTTGAGAGAATTAGCTCCCAGATGGATATAGCTACATATAAAGCAGGGCGGGCAAATTATGTTGGATATGACAGGTACAGTCACTTCTCTTTTACATTTCAGACATAAGTATACAGTACTACTTTAGTAAAATAAGATGATAGGGGATGTTGGATGTAAGGAATCATGAAAAGAATTTTCATATTTAGTATTTGATAAATAAATGTTTATCATTTGTTTCTGTCACTATTAAATATTAATGGCATCGCAGACAGCCCAACCAGAAAAGAGTATAAAAATACGTGAAAAATGTGGTAACGAGCTGTTACAGATTTAATGGTATCAGAGCTTGGGTTGGTTTGATGTCTGTTGATGCCTTTAGCACGGAAAGTGTTGAAAAAGGTTAACATCCCATGTAGTACTGTATAGTCTGAATGTATAGAGGAGTTAAGTGACTGTAAATTGAGATATATGTTTGAACGTAGTGAAAGTTGAGGAATTAAGAATTATAAATAGATATTGTAATCCGAAAATTTTGCATGAGATAGGCAATCTTATCATCATAATGTTGGGTCTATTCGATAAGGTGCAGTGAGGAACTCGGTGAGGGCCCCACCAGGACTTCTCTGTCTATATCGAACTAAGATCCTGAAATGATGATATTGAGATAAAAAGGGATAATATTAGTGTATAAGCCCTAAGATCGCGTGTTTGAAGGTATATCGAAGAGAGAGAATTAAAGGGGAATTTATAACATACCCCTACATTGAAATGCTTTCTCTAAGCCATAAATGACTAAATTGATATAAAATAGATTGATGGTGAAATAGTATGAGTATTTGATGGTGTAAAGGATGATCCCTACTGTGGACCCCACTGATATATTGACGAGTAAGGCGACCCGGAGTATATTGTGTGAGAGGTTGCA